>VXBT01011614.1:244406-268032 GCA_013400235.1 Oriolus oriolus
GGGGGCCGGGGGGCTTCGGGGGGAGGTCCTTGTCCCCCCCTCCCCACTGGCTGCCAGACGGGGCTGAGGCCGCTGACCCCGCTGGGTTTCGACGTCCTGGGTACCCGCCTGCATTCCCTTCCTGCCTACGAATATGCATCGTACCTCAAGCAGTGTTTTGTAAACCGATTAAAGCATCCCACTGACATAATGGTTTCACTTAGCTGTTAATTTACAGCTGGCTTTGAGCCACGAACTCCTTTTCCATGAAAAAGGAGCAGCAAATGAGAAGGGCCGTGGTAGCGGCTGTTTCGCAAAGCCACCGGCGCAGAAGGTTAATGTTTGCTCTGCCTTATCCCCGTGAATTCCTGGGTTGTATTTGCCTTGCAAAAAAAACCCCATCAGCAGCTCCACGCCACTCATTGCCTGGGAGCTTTCCCAGTTACCCTCTTTGCATACAACGCCTTTCCTGCCCAGGGTCGCTTGCAAAACCGGTGCCGGTGGCCTCGCGTGTCCCCCGGAGCATCCCCGCCCGGGCGGTGCGCTGGGGGGCGAGTAGGCTACCCACTGCAGGAGTGCGCCCAGACCCGCCTGGCCGGGGCACCTTGCTGTGTCCAGGCGGAGTGGTTAGTGATTAACTTCCTCTTGGGTCTGGGCACTGGTCAAAACCAGCGGAGAAAAACGGCCAGGGGTGGTGATGGGACAGGCGACAACATCCGGCTACAGCCACTGGCAAGCAACAGGCCTGGGACTGGCTGCATCCCTCCCTGAGCCTGGCTCCGGTGCCCGCTGCCACTCCAGGCCCCTTGGCCGTTGGCTACAGTTAACTTGAGGGGTTTTATGGTTTCCTGCCTATGTGGTTTTTGTTCTCCATTATAATAAAGTCCAGTGCTGGCAAACGGATTGTTTCTCTGGGGACCCTTCGGTGACACAAGTTGTTGCTTCCAGATAGCTATGGGAAGCCAGGCTACACAACAGTAACGTATGCACATTTATATATAAATGACAAATATTTCTCTGTTCCTTGCTGCTTGCAATAAGACAAGTCTCTCCCTACAGGAAGCACCCAGAACAAAGCCACACAAGGATATATCATCAAAGACACTCCCTCTACTTTTTGGGGTTTTTTTGTAATATACCATATTTTTAGTGTAATTGCTTTGGAAAGAAAAGTAGTTGCCCTTTAGCAAAGGTGAAAGAAAGCGACTTAACTGAAAAGATTTTTTAATGAAGATCAATGTAAAAGAAAAGCAGATTTTAGGAATCGTGACTGCTGTCTGACTGTAGGATTGCCTAACACTGGATCATCTCTTGGCTGTGGGCCAGAGCGGTGGAAGCCTATGAAGAGGTGTATTTCCACAGCATTGTGAAATCTCCAACTTGAGACTGCTGTAGCTGTCATTCCCTCCTACTGCCCTGCCACCACTGCCAGAGCCTCTGCCAAAGCTGCTCTGAGAGGCCCCAGCCCTGCTCCTGGCAGGTGTAACCATGCTTCAGCACACAAGGCAAAGAAAAAATTGCTCCTTAGCTGCTGTGCCTTCACCTTGGTAGTCAGCATTTCAGAGACTTCTACAGCCACACATGGTCATTGTCACCAGTGAATCCCACTCCACTAATTAATTATTCTGTCCTCCATGGCATTCCCTTCCTCTTCGTGGCCTCTGCAACATCTTGTGGTAATGCTGAGGGAATTCATTTGTGTGCTGAGTGAAAAAACAGTTTCTATTTTCTGTTTTAACTTTGGCATAGATAATATGGTTTGTTCTTGTACTGTGACAATTTTGTCTCTTCATCTTTGCTAAGACATTCATTTTTATACCTCTGCTGTTTCCCCATCAGTTCATCTCATAGTGCACAGAGATACAGAAAAGAACTGAACTAGAAGATTTAAATGAAAAAATCAGCATAATAGGCTGCATATGTCTGTTGCTAAAATTTATTTTTAATAGATCATGCTTCTTTGTTAATCATTAATTTACCTGCAAATTAGATGAAGATGGTTCACCTCAAGAGTGTATATATAATTTCCAGTAATCAGATTTGCCTCCCCTGTGTATCATTTCATTTCCTTCCCATCCTTGTGAAGCAGTGTGTGATGTGATTGCATACATAGACAATATTGTATTTTCTTTCTTTTCCAACACCAGTGTAGGGTTCTCTGAGCGTCAGCAATGCTGAACACATCTGCAAGCTTTGTGCTTTGTGCTGTTATGCTTCCAGCAGAAGTGGCCTGTCTGAGTGGAAAGGACAGTATGGAGCCAGAGGCCTCCCCAGCCTCCTTGCTAGCTGTTGGGACAAACACACATCATACCTGACAGAGGATCAGCCATCTGAGTGCACAGGCTTCACGCTGGCCTGCCCCTTCTCTGCCACATCTGCTTCCACAACAAAGTGGGAAAAGAAGCAGATTAGAGCTTAACCTTCCTCCCAAGGGCTCTTTTATTCTGCATGTTGGATCTAGTTATTGAATGTACCTATTAGGGTTAATTTTTTTCATGTAGAATAACTCCATAAAGGTCTCTGAAAAGCTTTGAAGACGTTAACAAGGCATTACAATGAGACCTCCTGGGTCTACACATGTTGTGATCATCTTAATATGCCAGAGTTCAAAAATTATTATCCACCTCCTGCTATTTCAACCTCTCCTCTCCAGGGCCCTCAAATGAGCTCTAAACATCAGGTAGGATTTTTGCCACCAACATGAGGAAAATACATGTGGTTGTCTCCAAGATGGGTGTGCCATGGCACAAAAGATGACTTATTCGGGTCTTAGTAATTTCCTGGTCAGTAACTGCTCTGTTCTGTGCATTGTACATAAACATCGCAAGGCAAGGAGTAGCATTCACTGAACCTATTGTAACCAACCTAGAGAACACCAACAGAATTAAATCCCCTTGACAGGCATAACTCAAAGCATGGCTAGTACAGCACCTTTGACCAGATTGTACTAGTCTGAGTCACTTCCTATGCCTTTTTTTTCCTACCAGTACACTAACTCCTAGTATCCTTTCTCCCCCTGTAATAGCTCCTCCATGTTCCTTGAAAACAAAGCTTAACTCTCCTACTTGGCAAAAGAACACCCTGAAACACCAAATGCCCCCTGTTACATCTTCCCTTCTAAGTGAGTTTTATTTGAACCAAAGTACAATGTAATAGTGGACCCAGAACATTACGTCTTACCTTCTTCCCAGACCCCGTTTTTCTCATGTTTAAGCATTTATCTCCTTCCTTTGCAAAAGGCACATTGCATTTCCAGTAGAATGAAAAGAATCTAATTTAAGATGTATCCAAGATGTACCCATGCTACATTATCATCCTAAGCTTAGACCAAGGCTCTCAGATGAGGGTATCTCTGCACACTGACTCAAAAATAGCACCAATCTGGGTACAAACTGTGACTGTGTTTCTGAGAGCTAAATTAAAACAGCTGGTATCTAACTGAATAATTTAAAAGGCGCTTGCTCAGGTTGACTGTTTTGAAGAAGTGAAATTGCTATGAAACTAGACAAGATCTGACTGTGTGATCTCAGCACAGTTCACCGAAACCTTTACACTCAGCTCAAGTCTGACCGCATCTTTCAAATAGTCACATTCTTGATGTGTCGGAGAAAACAGGACAGAGTGACCCTTTGCTGTAGCAGCCTGCCTGAAGTTTGTGACTACATGAACCTCATGGTCTGTCCCTCTCAAAGAGAGGGCAGTTTGAAGGTGGGTCTGGGCACTTCTCCAGATTTGAACACCAGAAACTGGATTGGTTTATTTCCATGAAAGCAAATTCAGATGTCTTCAGGCTCCTCAGACTTCTTGCTAGAGACTGCTGTCATTCAGAAATGTGGCATTTGATGTGACTGTGATGCCATCGATTCAGACTTACTCAGGGCACCAAGAAAGGCAAAATAATTTATCATTATGTGGGGTAGTTCCTGTATACATGTAAGTACTTGTGTCCTCTAATTGTTTATAGTTTTAAGGCCTAATTTTCAAGGAGGGGGCATATTTTCTGTAAATAAGAAAACAACGCAATCATTTTCAAATGAAAGAACTTGCACAGTTCCAGCTGTGGGAAACAAGAGGTACAGTGGATAAAACAGCCAGTTGGAAACAGGCATCTTCAGATTAATTCCTGGTCTTCCTGCAAACTTTGTCCAAGCCTCAATGTCATTCGGAAAATCTTATTAGGCTGCTTTCCTTTGGATTGGTTTAAAAGTTTGTTTGTGGTTTGGTTTTTTGTGGTTTTGTTTTTGTTTTTGTTTTTTTTTAAACTAATAAATTCAGAAAGTTTCTAGGAAGCAGGGTAAAGGAGCAGAGTAAGAATACATCTGTACATTCTTATTAAAAAACTAAGAAGGAGGAATCCTGAGTATTTTAAAAATATTTGGTTTTGTTCTCTTATATCAGCTTTGGGGGAAAGACAGTGTGTAAATGTTCTTTGATTGAGCTCTCCTCACTTTTAGCATGAAGCCTGATGAACTGAGCACTTTGCTTTCCTGTCTTGAACTGAAAATGCATATGAGTGCTCTGGAGCTGTTTGCAAATGGAGACTCATAAATTCCAGCTCAGCTTATCTAAATGGTGTACTTCATGTAGTTCTAAAACACTGCATTATCACGGTGAAAGATACACACCGTGAGTTAGGCTTTGACTGACGTACTCAGTGATAATTACATAAAGGAAGCTTCCTAATTCCATTAACAAATTGTTCCAGGTTTAGACAGAAATGAAATCATAGTGTCTCCTCCTCTTCTATTGCATTATTATTGTTGTTATGTTGGTGCCCTTAATCCTAGATCAGCAGCTCATGTCCTTGATGCACTATTAGTACAGGACAAAAAGAAGATACACTTTAGATTGTTTATAATTTAAATGTAGGACAGAAAAGCACCCATGGATATGAGGAGAGAACAAACTAATTTTGCCATTTGGTTTGGCAGCACTGATCTCGCTACAGATGCAGCCCGAGTTAGCTGCTCTTTCATTTTTTGTAGGTGTCACAGATGAAGACAGGTATTAATGAGGGATTTGGAAGAGAGCACATATAAATCTGCACCCATGAACAGGGACCTCTTCCAAAGTATTTGTTATGGTAAGAGAAAATACAAAACATAACAAGCAAACAGTTAAGAAGTTGGGGTCACGAGGTGAAGGAGTCCAACTCTTCACTGCTGCACGGGAACAGAGATAGTTGATAAGCACGTGGTGGTGCTGGAAAGGACCCCGACACAAACTTACTTGTGGAAAAGGGCTCATGGCCAAGAACACGAACCAGGTTATCATGGCCTAGCCCACAGGCCATGAAAATGGTCACTGAATCAGAAAGTCTGGATGCATGGGAAGAAGAGAAGAAAAACCTACTGCAGTTGCAGGGATCCAAGGGGATGTGAACTTCAAGAAAAGATTAGAAAAGAAACCGTACTGTTAGAGCATAGCCTGGGTATTAAAGGAGAAATACTGCTGATGACTAAAAAGAAACTGGTGTTTTAAGGGAGCAATTGAGAAAGAGGTAGGAGGAAGGCTTTAAGAGCCTAGTGAAGATAGAAAAATGTATGTTGGTTTAATTCTGGAAGAGAATACAACCTGGGTATCCACAGGCAATGTTAGAGACAAAACATAGGTTTTAATTTCTTGTGAGGCGAGGATATCAGCAAATTATTGTGTCAGCCAATGGAATGTGGTTTCTACAGATCCATATCTTAGGAGAGCTCCTGCTACAACCTATCTGGCAGGGCCTGGAGCGCGTTAGCTTCATTCCTCTGGCCAGCCCTACCTGGAACCCTCACCCAGCCCTGATGAGCTCATTTAAACTGAAGTCTGGGCCTCCATCCTTTCTCCTAGGCATCTCCCTGTGCAAAACCTGTCGAAATGTAGTGTCTTTTGATCTCAGCTTCCCTCTATAAAAGTTATGGCTGGGTGGATGGATGGATGAATGGATGACGACAAGTGTATGACACCTCTTCAGGAAAGCAAGTTAAAAAGGCAAGTCCAAAGAGCCTTTTGCCTATAGCCATCCCCAGCTGGTGAAACGGGTTTTGGAAGCATTTGAGAGTTGAGCTTGTGCTACTCTGAGTGAACCATGGCACTCAAAAGAGGAGCTGGTGTCCTATGGCTTTACAGATTAGATATGTTTCTTTGTAGCCTCCTCTGAAGGAGGTTGGATGCTAAATGGCAGATCTAAAGCGTTTGTGGCTCTGCTTGTTACTGGCAGGTCTGTTGGTGATCTGAAACTCAGTTAATTGTAAATTTTCCTGTAATGTTAGGAAATATGGGAATATTTTGCAGGAATGGAAAAAATTATTACTTAAAATATAAAATTCCCGTTTAATACTATTTCTTGGTAAATAAAGCCGTGCCATTGGTATGCTAAAGTGTAGTTAATACTCTTCTTGTCATAAATGAACTACAAACTTGTAGAGCAGAGTGTACTCATAAGGAAATATCCACATGTGCGCATTTACAAATAATTTTTTCATCAGGGGCTCTGAGAACAACAATGATGACAAACAAAATGGGCTGGTTTCACATCAAGGGGATAGATTTACATCAAAGTCATTTAAATTGCCAATTTTAATCATGATTTAAATTGTCAAGTTGGAAACCTTGATTTAAATAATTGATTTTCATCTTGTTTTGCATTTGTGCTTCCTAAGTATTTTTCTAAATAAGGGCTGATTCTGATTGGCTGTTATAATTCAGCATTTCCTTTTGCTAACCATTAGGCTTAAGTACACATTACGTCTGCATATATTTAAGTAGTTTAACATATATTTACACAGATTCTTAATTTATACACTTTTATCATGCTAGAAAAATTATTAATGAATATTTTCTGACTTTCTAAATTATGTTTATTTTTCCTCATGCATTCATTCAAACTGTATTTGGATGGTAATTAGACTTTCATTAAAAATACATAAAATCTGGAGGGGAAGGGGGATGTTAGTTAGAACATGCTGGGTAGCTAAAAAGTAGTTTTGTTAGAATGTGTTTCCTTTAAAAAACAAGGTCTAGATCTGCTGTGGGCTTCAGACTTGTAGCTCTGATAAGTTATTTTAGCAGGGCATTAGTTGCAGTGTTACCCAGCCAGGAAGGGCTGCACTTCTAAAACCTTCACACACCTCTTTAAGGGTGCAGAGATATTGTGTTGAAGCTGGGGTCTGTGCCAGGAGGGAGAGGAGTAAACCACCAAGGACAGGAGCTCCTGCAACGTCCATGGTGACTTTCCCAGCCAAGATGTTGCCAGTGGAGAGGTAAGGTCACCAGCCATCTTGAGCCTCCAGGACAGGGACAAAGAATTCTGGTTCAGAGCTTGCTTGGAGGCAGCTTGTAACAACGGTTTTGACAAAAGTGGATTATTTCTACCCCCTCACCACTGTGGAGTTTAATGCCAACGTGCTTCTGCAGAGTGTGTCCTGACTGGCTGTTAGATTGGCTGGATCGTCTGTGGCTGGTGAGCTGAACGGTCACTATGTCTTCCCATATCCTAGAGACAGATTTCAGTGTCTTGTAATGTATCTGACTTAGCCTGATAGAACAGGAAAAAAATGGATCACTCTAATTTTAATCCCCACTGTTTAGTTTGAGTATCATGTGCTTTTCTGGAAAACCTGGTTATTGGAGAAGGTTCTTGATTTGTTGTGCTGGGAAGTATGATTTTTTAAATTTTTGACCCTGAACAAGGCATTTATACTTACTAATCAGCAAAAATACAGCCAAATTTTGTGATACTTCAATTTTTTTCAAATTTAAATACATGTACAGTGTCTTTAATGTTCTTTTGTGTATAGAATAATGAGGAAGACAGTTTTTCCTTTGCTCACTGTGGTATCTTGAACATATTGATTTTATAAACTAGACAGCAAAAAAGAAATATCTTTTTTTAGCCTTTTGTCCTGATGACAAAAGATTACTTGTGAGTGTGAACTGGTCAATCACTATCTGTTCCTTCAGGTAGTGAAGCTACTCTGGCTGTAGGAAACTTCCAATGAAACTATTTGAAAGGTCTGTGCAACCCTCAGTGTCACCCTCATTTTTACATGTGATAAAACTGAACACAACACAGGTGCCCTAAACATATTCCAAAGCATGGAAGATGTATACAAAGTGGATGCTCAGAATCATAAAAGGACAAACTTAAGTAATAGTTGGTTGAAGCTTTCCCTAAAATTATCCTTCTAAAATCTCTTGGTCCTCTTAAACTGCTTGACCAAGGTAGTTTTAGGTATGAATAAAGCAACAAATTGCCAGAAACTTCTTCTTCTTTTTTTTTTTTTAATAAAAGACTTAACCTCTAACTCTTGATTTCTGCTTAAGTAAGTCTGGCTTTTGTCCTAGTAAAATTTTTCATGTGACAGTCAAACCTAGAAAATGTAACAAAGTGCTAATTAAGTCCTGTCTAATCTGAGTCTCATCTGGCCATCCATGCTCATAATGTTTCTCAGGTTTAAAGGCACTAAGCACTTAAAACAGCCAACTGTGCTAATTGAAATTAATGGACTATTAATTCAGCCCTTGCAGAACAAGGTACTCATCTCACATATTTGTGTTAGCATTTCTGTCATTGTGGTTCCAAGTGTTTGGTCGTGCCTTGTCTCTGTAAAGACAGGGCACATAATGCCCGAACCTTCAGTCTCAAACATGCAGCAAATGTAAAAAGAGACACATAGAAAACAACCTAAGAAAACAAGACAAAATAAAACTTTATATGGTGATGAAAATGATGTTAATGAGATTGTCTTTATGTGTCATAGCCATGACTAAGTCTATCAAATTTGAGGATGGTGGGGTTTTTTTGTTTTTTTTTTTTTTTTTTAACACTTTGTAGAGGAATAAATACAGTCCTCTTAACCTCAAAACATCCGTTTCCTCTGATCCTCAAGTAGCTACTCTTGGAAATTTTCTTGCCTTTTTGCTCAAGATCTTGATTTCTTTCCAGCCCTGCATATCTTTATGTGCAACACCTCGGAGCTCTAACTAACAGTGCTTCTTTTTCCTCTCACTTTCTTTAGTTCAAAGTTGTTCCCAAATATTTCTCTTCAACAAATTAACATACCCAATGGATATGAGTTAGAGTGATAGAATCTCACAAGATCTTCTGCACAGGTGGAATATAAATTCCTTTAATGTGTACAGAAATAAGTGTTAGGAAATGTTTGAAATTCTGAGGGTGCTGTGCTCGTAGGCTGAGTTTTGATTAACAGCTGACAAACAGTTCTCTAAGGTTTCCTGCCATATATAATAACATGGGACATGAAAGAGGATATAAGTTGCTTTAGGCCTTGTCCATTTTACTGCACGTCATATCAGAGATTAGATTTAATTTCATCCTTTGTGCAAAGAATTTTTTAATAAAGTAGCCATTCAGGTTAAAGGAGGGATTAATATATTATTCATAGTAATAAGTGTTGAATTGGATAATGTGTTACCTCTGATGCTATCACAGAAATTACTTACTCTGATCAAATACTTCTTGTTATTGTTCAGTGGAATATAAGTATGTCCTAGAAACTGCATTCCAAAAATAAAGGAGTTTGAACTATTTAAATAGGTTATAATGAAAAGTAAACAAAATAATGTTACTCTTAATTAAGAAGGATAAGAGACTACTTCTAGTTCTGCTATAGAAGTCCTGTTGAATAAGTGAAACAATGCAAATTTATCAAACACACCCAAACCCAAATTGAACATTTTGGATTTGATAGCCAAGGCAACAGCGAAGAGAGACCAGAGAAACCTCACAAGGCAATGAAGTTTTGTGTTCTATCCCTGTCATCTTATGATGGCTTGAGGCTGGGTTTGAGTTGATAGTAGCTTTTAAAAATGGCATAAATTATGAATAAATATCCTAATCCCCCACTCCTGGGGGCAAATGGCTTTGCCTGACAAAGGCTGTGCAGGCTCAGGAGGAGCAAGAAGTGATCCCCATTGCAGCTCTACCTTGTCCTTCCTGCACAGCTAAAGGCCTTTTGTGCTCTACTTGTTCTATTCGGCACTTCAGCTGGAACACCATGAGACCCAAAAATCACTTAAATAGCAGCACCAGAGATGAGAAAATGAAGATTGGCTCACATGTTAATTAGCTAGCTTCACCTTATCGTCCACAATGCAACCTAGAATTGTGAAAATATGCCTTGGTGTTTCTGGTTGGTTTTAATATTTCATACTTTTCTAAAGAGAACACCCAAAGAGATATTTTATGAAATTTGATTCAACATGCACTGAACTCAAGCAGAAAAGGCACCAGTGCTTTAAATCTGCTTTGGATTATGCCCATAGTGGGACCAGAAGTAACTTTCTAGTCAGGCATTCCCCTTCCGAAATAATTCTCTTCTACTCCTGAACTTGTCTACTTGGTTCAATAGGGCTCGTTTATACATATATGTTCTGACTTTAAAGGTATTTTTTGTCAGTAAAAGCTGACACAATTCTCTTCACCAATGGCTGGAAATCTGAGGAATAATTTAGTACAAGAAGAACCTCCTGCAGGACCTGCAGGATGTGGTATAAACCACGTGGCAGCTCCAGCTGGGGCAGTGTGACTCAGCAGGGAAGAGGGTGATGTAAACTAGCTTAAGCTAGGAAGGGCAGGAGTGTTCAGAACGGGAAATCTCGATTTTATTTGTTTTCTTTTTAATAGATCCTACTGCACAATTTAGGCCACCAATGTAGGTGGTTGTGCCTCTTCCAGACAGGAGCAAGTCACAATCCCATGACTCCAAGAATCCTTGTCATTACCTTTCAAAAACCAAATACAATGAGGTGTTATAATAACACCCATTTTCTGCCAGGTGATCAGCTCTGTGCACCCATGCACAGAATTAACCTGAATGGTGACCACACTGGTAGGCAGCAGTGGCTGGGGACATCCTGCGGCATCGGCGTGCCAGTGTTCACCCGCTGTGACTGGCCATCTCTGTCCCTCCTTCTGCAAGGTCACCCGCCTTTCCCAGGAGTGAAGGAGTCGTGTGGGCTCGGGGTGCCTGCAGACTGTGTGAGCAGAGAGCCAGGTGCTCACTGGGGAGCACTGCATTGAACGAGCTGGTGTTTTTCTTCTGCAAAGGCTTCACCATGGGCACTGTGTGATGGGGAGGCAGTGAAGAAAGTCGTGTGTGAGCCCTCTCTAATGCAGAAAGTCTTGGATAATCAGTCCTGGCTGCCAGAAGGGGTGAGCATGATGGGTCTCAGATGTTTGTTGATAAATCCCATTGCTCTGCTTTGTGCTCAGGATGCCCCTCCAAGAGGGTAGGTACCCTCCTCTAGGCACCAAAAGGTAACAGCAGCTTTTCCCCGTGGAAGAGAGTTGCCTAAGGCAAATGTATCACATTGCTTCATGCTACTCTTTCGTCCCCTCTCAGTAATTCTGTTTCTGATTTTGGAGATAATTTAAGAAGTTTGTGTTTTTTGGGCTGCAGTTACATCTAAATGCTTCTCTGCCTAGCAAGTTCTGATAATTTTCTTACAAAATCATTTCTGTTTGAGGTGTGTGTGTGTGTATACAATGTTTTAAATACAGAGATCAGCGCAGGCCTGGCTAAGAATGTAATTTGTCTACAGTTTATTTGCTATCTGTCATCCAACTGGGTGTTTAGTCTCATGGTGTAAAATGTTTCCTGTTTCTAGAAAGCCATATTGTCTGTTCAAGGGACATTTCCCTCTTCAGATATTCATATTTATTTATAGTTCAAATTCAAGAATATTTTAAAATGTAGAATATTTAAAATGTTATGACACTAGAACATTATTTCCTTGATGACAGAACAAGGAAAGCATCTCTTTTCACACTGATTTTAACTTCAGAATTTTTATTTTTCTTGGAGTTCTTTATTAGAATAATAACTTGATTTTTACTGGGTATATAAATATAATATTTATGTAATTTTCAGAAAGAAATATGGGAAATGAACTATGTAACTAGGCATTTTCTAACTAAAATAGATTTTAAAAGGTAGTCTGGTGATCATATGGTGGCTGGAAGCTCAGCATCAGTGGGTTAACAATGACTCTGCAGCCTCTGGTTGTGGCTAGTTACCAATATGATTTGCAAGAATTTCAGTTTTTCACACTTATTTGTTCATTTTATGTGATTAAATATAGTGACCTAAACTTTACATGTGTAGCTGTCTAAAAAAGCTTTTTTTTTTTTTTTCTTTCTTCAAATCCTGTGGCTTCCCTGCAATTCATATCCTGAATCAGCAAAACTTTTTTCCTGGAGTGGATCTTTCAGCTTCTGTCTTTCAATGAAGATGGGAGAAATTGGGTTCCACTGCTATTTCATTTTGTGTTTTTAATTGTCTGCGGCAGTGGAAGCGCAGACCTTATGGACTGTTATTTGATGTAATGGTAGATGATTTAAGAGCAAAAGGAATTTTCCAGAAGTCATTCCAGTGCTTTTAAACTGACCTTTTCAGTACAGTGTGTCTGCATGAAACAAGCCACCACATGAAATACTCTCAGTGTTTTTGATATCTGCATCCAGGTGTTTCTGATAGATGCCTCAGAATATAAAATCTGCATATTCAGCCATCACTAAAGCTGATAAATTGCTGAAGCTGCTCTGACACACACATCACATACGTAGGTGGCTTAGTGAATGAATAATGCAAACCAGAGGTTTCTAGAGTTTTCACTAAAGGAAAGAGGAGTGAGGCTCCCTATCAATGTTTAAGGCCCAACTCTTCATCTCAGATCTTTTGTGAGCGTTTATATCTGTGTGAAGTAAGCTTAAGAAGAATTAAAAAAAAAAACCTGCTCCACTGGAATTTACATGGCTCAGGAGGCTTGTAATAGGATGAGTGTCTTTACTTCAGGTCACTGATTTAAATCCCAGTTAGAAATAGCCAGAAGTCATTACAATCTGATGGCCAGTTGGTGACCTATGAAATGAACTGGTGATGGGAGCCACCAGTTGCCACTAAGATGTGGTTATGTATCACACCAGTGAAGCAAATTCAGCATCCTGCAACTATGGAAACCAGAGTTTTTCTTTTTCTTAAGGAATGTCTTGTTTCTTGCTGCCCAGCCTGTACTAAACAGTGTGCAGTTGAGTTTTATCCATTAATAGGAGATTTTCTTAGAATTACAGTCTTGGTAGCTGATCCTTTAAATCTGTAGAGACAACCAGCTGCAGCCTTTAGGTAGTAATTTCCCCTCTGCCTGGATTTTATCTAGTAAATATTTGTGTCTTTTTATGCATATGGTGATTTTCTCCAGGCTTTTCCTGTCATCACCAAGGGCACAGCCTCTCCTTATCCTCTCCCATACTTTATTTCACTTTGTAAAAATAAAAAACATTAAAAAAAAAATTGATCGCTGACCCTGTGAATGTATTATTGAAAACAGTTATGTATAGTTGGAGTCTAATATAAAATACCAATTGACTTATGGACCCCATAAGTTACCCCTTGTCCGTGGAGGCAGAATCTGGAAACATAGTGTGTTCATGTGTAATAAATACAGAATTTGTAATTTGAATTTACAGGCAGAGGTTACTGACAGATTATGCATCTCTCAAATCTGATTCCAAACAGTCACATATAATCAGTGACATTTTCCTTTCATGACACCTCTGGCATTGTGTGAAGCACAAATTTGAAGAGAATAGGCTTCTTTGAGCTTTATTATTTTTTAATTCGCTACATTTTCTCAAAAATAACAGGTCAGAAAAAATATGGGGGGGGGAAAAGAAGCTGGGGATAAGTTTTAATGTTTCAAGCTGTTCCCTTTGGAACTCACCATAGAACTTGACTGAGACATCCAAAATTACAGCTTTCATGTATTAGTCAGACACATATGCATGAACTCACTCGTGGGAGATTGCATGAGTGGGGCTGGAGAAAGCACTGACCTCATGCTGTGCTTGTGTTTGCACATGGGCAGGCATCATCAATATTGGTGTCAATGACTTTTTTTTTAGTCATTCCACTGACAGTTGGATTGAATCTCTACTTATAAATCACAGGTTTAAGCAAAAAAAATCCCCTGTTTTACCAATACTGACAAATATACACCTCAGCTTTCTTGAGGGAGCACAAGCAGTCTCTCATTGAGCCTATATGTATCTTCTTACTCATGGAATACAGAGATAAATTCAACTTTTATCAGACTGGCATTGTTATTACATGTATTGCACACGTATTACATATATTATAATGTAAAGTATTACATGTTATTACATGTTTTGCACCAAGTAACCTTTATCAAGACTGGGACTCCTTCAGATGCTATTTTTCAGTGTACAGTTTGTATTTTAGTCCTTATTAAAACAAGGATATTGAAAAATGTTAGCAGGGTCAAGCATTGGGTTTGCATGGCCAGGTTTCAGTACAGGAGCAGGGGGTAAAGGGGTGTCTTCTGTGAAAAGCTGCCAGAGGCTTCCTCCATGTCCAGCAGAGCCAATGTCAGCTGGCTCCAGGACAGACCCACCGTTGGCCAGGGCTGGGCCAATTAGAAATGGTTGTAAGGCCTCTGATAACACATTTTAGAAGAAAAAAAGTTATTGTGCAGATGTAATTGTGGTCGGAAAAGAGCAAAGTGAGAATATGTGAGAGAAGCAACCCCACAGACACCAAAGTCACTGAAGAAGGAGGGGGAGGAGGTGCTCCAGGTGCCAGAGCTGGGATTCCTCTGCAATCCCCGGTGCAGACCACGGTGAAGCAGCTGTGCCCCTGCAGCCCATGGAGGTCCATGGGGATGCAGAGATCCACCTGTAGCCCGTGGAAGAGACCCACGTCAGAGCAGATGGATGTCTGAAAGTAGGCTGTGACCCTGTGGGAGGCCTGTGCTGGAGCAGGGTCCTGGCAGGGACCTGCAGACCCATGGAGAGAAGAGCCCACGCTGGAGCAGGTTTCCTAGTAGGATTTTTAACCCTGTGGGGGTCCCACCCTGGAGCAAGCTGTGCCCAAAGGACTGCACCCCGTGGAAGAGTGACCAACACTGCAGCAGTTGATGGAGAGCTGTTGCTTGTGAGATGGATTTGTGTTGGAGAAGGTTATGGAGAACTGAGGGATCCCACGTTGGAGCAGGGGAAGGAGTCCTCTCCCTGAGCAGCAGGAGAAACAATGTGTGATGAACTGATAATAACCCCTATTCCATGTCTCCGTGCACCACTGGAGTAGTAGGTAGAGCTTGGGAAGGAGGGAGTGGTGGGGGGAAGGTGTTTTTAAGATGTGTTTTACTTCTCATTGTCCTGCTCTGATTTTGTTAGTTAATAAATTCAGTTAATATCCCAAATTTTAGTATGCTTTGCCCTTGATGGTATTTAGTGAGTGCTCTCTCCTGGTCTTTATTGCAATCTATGAACCCTTAACTATATTTTCTCTCCCCTGTCCAGTTGTGGAGGGGATTGATAGAGCAGCTTTGGTGGGTGCCTGGTGTCCAACCATGGTCAACCCACTACAGTCTTTCTGGTGCCAAAACCCAGGATCATGAAGATTTTGAGATAAGGATAGTAACTGGGAGAAGTAACAGGCAAAACAAGCACTGAACAATGTTAGAGACTGAGATGGTCATGAGGAGTTTTTGTTGTAATTGTGGTGAAGGAACAAGGGGTGGATTTTGTGTAAATTGGTTTTGTGATGATGTTATTTTGTTCTTTGTGTGCGGAACTTTTGTTTCATTTGCTTGGTTTTGTTGCTGTGAGTGGAGATTGTGTGATGAATGTGGATTTTAATGATAGTTCTTAAATATGTGGATCACAGAGGCGAGGGGTGGAAGGTGGTAAATTATTTTGTGTAAATAGTGACAAAAGAGAAATTAAGTGATAAGACTGAATAGCTACCCTTTTATTAATATAGATCTACTACTGAAAGTATTCTGTGTTAGTCAGAGGCACAAATTTTTGAATAACTCACAAACAGAATAGGGTTGTAACTTTCCACGACGTTTTATTTGAAAAATTTGAAAGCAGTGGCAGTGTTGAGACTGATAATCATATTGACCCAAAGGACCAAAAAGGCAATTATAGAGGTTATAGGCAAAGGAACAAAGAACAGTAATAGAGGTCACAGGCAAATGGAAAACCAGACAGTTAGTTTATCTCATGTCTGTATTTACTATGCTGGTTTTACCAGAGCTGTATAGTATTTCTGTGCTTAGGGTGACCTTGATATTTCTTGCAAAAACAAATTATATTCCATCGTCCTTCAGAATGGCAGGTGTATGTCCACATTTTTGCTATACTTGTTTCTGTGTGGAAAGGGTCAAACTCGTAAGACCTAACGATGCAGTAGGTCAATACTTACACAGGCCAAAATCAAAGCAAGGAGGCTGGGCCAGTTTGCTGGATCTGTGGCAGGAGAACTTGGGTGAACAATGCAGGGTGAACAAACCCTGTTGTGCTGGCATGGGTGGAACTGCAGTGCAGTCTCGTGGTGGCCTGGGCAGCCTCATGCTTGGAGGAGGCTTTGCCTGCTTGCATGGTCTCTGACAGGATCGTGGAGTCTGTCCTTCATCCTCCTCCCTTTCCTCAGCTCTTCACATGCTCCCTTGTTCATCTAGAGTCTGTCCTTCATCCTCTTCCCTTTCCTCAGCTCTTCACTTGCTCCCTTCTTCATCTGGCTCTTTCCAGCTGTCCCAGAAGCAGCGGACCCCTCTGGTTGCACAAGCTTCCTGTGCCCTCGTCCTTGCTGGCCCTGAGTATGTCCGGAGCCAGGAGAAGAGGAGCAGCTTTGCACTCTCTGGACTGGTTGTTTCTCCTGTCCTTATGTGCCTGCAGGGGAAGTGTGAGCTGTCTCAAAGACTCTTTTATTTTTTTTTTTTTTGAGGGCTGCAGATGGTGTAACCGCACCCACATGAAGCGGAAGTGCATTTTTTTCGTAGGACTGGCTATGGTTGCGGAGATGGGGAAGTCCCAAATTAGATTTTGTGCTGGCCACAAAAACCTCTGTCTGTGTATCTATCTGGTCATATTATGAAGGCACAAAGATATATTATTAAGCTACAAACAGGTTTTTCATACGAAAACAAGGTGCACAAAGCCCTGTTAAACAAGGCCAAGATTGTAAATAGGATTAAAATCTTTTTCCTGGCATTGTCCTGTATATTTGCTATATGAGGGAATTCAGGACAAGGATTTCATAGTCTTCTTGCTTCTCAAATATTCAGGTGACTGCTCAGTAAGTTTTATGAACCAAAGAGTTCATACTGACAACAATTCTAGTCCACCACCTTTGGCAATATTGTGGGGTGATTTCTTAAATCACAAAATGGTGAGCTAGAAAGGCTGATATTTTCAATATAAACCAGAGAGGAGGACAAGTAATTAAATCAGTTGAAAAGCAACCAGAAATGGCTTGAACATTGTCTGGGGGTAAGAAGAATGGATATTATCAAACACTATATTCAGAATGTTAGGCTCAAGCATTCAAAACAAATTGCCATATTTTTCTTCACCTTAGTTTTGAAGGTGGAGGTATATATACATTAGATAATCTCTACACAGTATCTAATTTTGTGGCTATATTTAAACTTAATATGTGTCAAAAAAAATCAAAATTTTCAGGAAGGAATTAGTCCAAGTTAATATTTTAAAACTTTCAGGTTGAAAAAACTAAGGCTGAAACAGAACTCACCAAACTTAGTCTTATTTTGATGAAAATGTTTTATTTAAGTGGTACGCATATATAGAGTAAATGGGAACAGGAATATGGAAAAGCAATGATTTTGACCTTATCTGTTAAGAATAGTATAAAATGGACCTGCTCATTTGTTCAACTTGCAGTGGAGGTTTCATTCTTTATAAAACTTTTCATTTGTGAGGAATAGAAACTGCACTAGCAATCATCATATATGAACATATTGCTGAACTAAACCCTTTCTTGAATTTTCTTGGATATTATCTATTTCTCTAGGGACTCTTGAACAAGATCTGTTAGTAAAAGCACAGGCTCTAGAGGAAAAGGTGAAATAAACAGTTGGAATGAAGTCAGGTCTGTGTCTGATTACTGATTTGCCAAATAAAAAGGGTGGGTTTGGACAAAAAAATCCAAGCCCCCCCCCAAAATACCAACAAAATATTGTATAAATGGAGGTGATAAAGAGGGTCTGGTGTACATACCTTAAAAAAAGTTATGTTTATGGAGTCTACAAGCTAAGACTTTCTTTGTCTTGGTCAAAATGGAGACTTGATGGAAAAGAAGACTAAAGAGGATTTCACTACCCTTATTCTGGCTTTGGAGGAAATACTAGGAAAATACAGCTGGTTGCAAATCAATTACAAATGGTATTTTCTTTCTCGAGAGTACAGATGTTATGAACAACCTTTAGGTGATTTTTAAAAAGAGCTGGAAAGTTCATGGTTTTCTACCCTTTTGGAGTAATATCGTTTGGGTTGTGTTTTTGTTTTGAGTTTTTTCCTTCCCCCCCAAAAAAACTCACTCTATGAATTTGCTGGGTATGTGTCTATAGAGAAGAATATATGCATGCCAAAGCAATTCTTTCATTTGCAGGTTTGTCTTCTTGGTCTTTACATTTACAGGAGTGGATTGACCTATTGATTTGATTCACACTTCTGCAAAAGAAGAGTAGTGGTGAAATCAGCCTCTGCATACAGAAAAATAAAATGAGAAGCAAAAAAATTTGCTAGGACAGCAAAACTCAGCAGGTCCTCTGAATTATCCCCTAAAAGACCACATTTTGCTGATCATCTGCTGTATTGCTCATCTTCCTGCACATGTCAACATCTAAAAGCTCACAGTCATGTCGGAACTTTCAGATGCTCTTGGAGAATGAGTGGTAGTTCACTTCTCAGGGAAGCAGGGTCAAGCAACACTGAACTTTTTGTGCAGATTTTTTTCTCACAGTGAAAGCAAAGACAGTTACTGTAGCTGATATACTCTAACTTTTCTATGAATTCTGTGAGCTTAATACTGATGTATCAAAATAGAAAGGGCTGAAACCAATCCTCCTGTTCTGGGGCGCTCTGTGGTAATGGGAGTGAGACATAATCAGCACCCAGCTCCCTGCTGTAGGCTGGGCTGCTCTTCATTTTGATCTGCATGGTAGGTGCTTACAGCAGCTACACGAAACGCAGGGCTTGGGGATTCCAGTCTTCACATCACTGTTATGGCACTGACATGTGCTTCTAAATGGCCATCGCCCTAAGTGTGGCAACCAAGTGTTCAATGAGTGTTACAGCCCCAGAAACCCACTCAGCTGGCAAACTTCAAGCAATTGTATGTTTTCTTGGTAAATGTAATGGAACCTAAACAAGTTAATGTAAGTAATCCCTCAAAGAGATTAAAACAATCCTGTAAGTACATTATCTCTGCAGGAAGGTTTCCTGTCCTGTGCAGCCAGTCTTGCTTTCAGGCCCCCATTTATAAAATTAGCTGTACGCTAATTTAATGTGCTGGCGAGACATAAAATAAATTAAAAAATAACTAGAAGCTAAAGCCAAACAAATTTTGATTTAAAGTGAAGTCCAGCCCTTGTTGTTTTAGTTTTGTTGGTTTTTTTGTTTTTTTAACAGCACGAGTTATAGTTGGCTTTGTTCTTAAGAGAAGTGGTTGACTGTGTGTCACACAATGTTTTAGCAAAATGGAACACTTTTCTGGAAGTCAGACTTCAGAGGAGTATGGACAACCAGGATTAATACAGGAGAAACTGGACAACATTTTCTGTCTAGTTTGCAAAAAAAAAAAAGTTTGACCTTTTATATGACGATTTAATGAACTTTCATGATCTTAAAAGTCCTGAAATTGTGTCTACAGTTAATTTTGATGAAGCCTTTCCTTGAGGAGGCTTGGGAAGCAGAGTAAAAGTCATATGGAAACAGAAAGAGATCAGATAGCTGATAAGAATTAAGAAAACTGTGATCGTGCAGGGTGGGAATCAAGGATTTAAAAACTAAATGCAGGTAGTAAAGGCCATTCATTCCCATTACTTGGGAGCCAGAAGAGACTAGGTCACTGCCATTTGGAAATGTTAAAATCTTGGCACTCCATGGGAAATTTCTTCACTCTTGTGACTTCCTTCAAGCCAGATCAGTCAGCATGTGGAGCTGTCACTAGATCTGTATTCCAACCCATCCTACATCCACAGTTAAATTTAAATACAAAGGCAAAAAAGAATCAAAGATGAAGGAACACTGCTTTAGAATCATTACTCTTATCCTCAGTTCTTCCTGAGTTTAATCCCATGTCAGGCTTTCCACTATTTTTTAAGAGATGAACGTCAGGCAAAATGGAGTATTGTAATCTGTGTCATTCTATTTGCTTGTTTTTCATATTGGCACAACTTTTCTATGGCAATAGATTCCCATAATTTCCATGACGCTCCAGGATTTATTAAACTGAACGTCGCTGTGATGTAAAGTATAAAGTATTTTCTGATTTTAGGGTGCATCTGGGGCTAAGGATTCAGTGTTTATTAGTGCTGCCCAAAGACCAAAAAATAGGTAATTTTCTGCATGCAATATTTATCTTTCCACTTAAAGAACACAGGTATCATTATGAGTATATTTTGTCTCATAATTAGAAATATTACTATGTCTACTGACAGGCCTATGAACATTATTAGGAGATGCTTCATTACCCACTTGCTGTAAAATTATTTGAATTTCATCCATTCAAGATGTGGGTTTTTATGTAATGTTTTTGAGTTGAGTTTTCCAAATGATTTTCTACATTATATTTCTATTTCATGTCAATTATCATGAACTGCTCCTTTTTTTATTGCCTCTTATGTATTCCTTTTTACTGATTAATGCTTGTCTTTACCTGGCCAGTGAACCAAGGGAATTTCAACCAAATTTTACTGTCTCAATGGCAGATTGACACTTATCCATCAAATAAGCCTTTCTATAAGACACAACAGCTTTTACTGAAATATTTCTAACATTTTTGTCATTTCAAACAATTTTTCTATTTTTCTCATATTTGCTCAGTTAGCTCTTCACGAGATATTATCAACGGTGACTCTCTTCTCTTTGTGTGTATTGAATGTGATCCATGATTATGGGACCCTAGGCAGCTGGTGACCTCTGATCCAATGATTAGTTTATCACTCATAATGAAGTAATAAAGTAGGCACATACCTTGCTTAAATACTGCCAGTACCAGAAAATTACAAAGTATATGATTATGGCTGTTTTGGAAGCTTTTGGCCTCCAGCTTCCAAGGGAAGAAAGAGAAGTGCACATGGGTGATCCTATTTACCTGCCTCACAAACTCCAACTCAGCTGGCAGACCAGGGGACGAGTCAACATCTTTACAAATTGTCAGCAAGTTATACCTTTATGCAACACATCATTGATGGCTGCCAAAGCCCAAATCCCATGATGCAAGGAGCTACTTGTACAATTTGTGTTCTTCCAGAGAAAGCCACTAAGAGTAACCCTGTGTAAGATGTTTGCCGGCTGTGCCACAATGCACCGTCTTCCTCTGGATTTGGGAATCATCTGGGAAAGAAACACAGCAAAAAACTATATATATGTTAGCAGAAGAGTACGTGTTTGCCGGACCTCAGTGTGCCATGCTAAGAGAGTGCATGTGAAAACCAGAGAAAATAAGGATGGAAGTAAGGAAAGGTGCCGTCAACATTCCTCTTTTACCATGAAACCAAAGGATTAAGCAAACCAAAGTGCAGAGGTGGAAAGAGAAATGTGGACAAAATAACCATGGAAATAGTGTAGATGGAGAGAATAAAAATCTGTGAAAAGTCAGAAATGGATGGAAGGGAGAAACAGTGCATAGAAAATAATTGAGGGGGAAATTTTAAAAGTGTTGTGGTAGTTGCTCCAGAGCACTCAGTGCAGAAGGGCCAAAGAAGGTGAATGGTAAAGAATGACTACAAGGATGCACTTCTCATGCCAGGCGTTACACTATGATAAGTATTATCATTTCACCTCAGAAATCTATAACGAAAACCAGCAGCAATGTATGTTGCAGCAGAATGTGGGAAGACAATGCTTGAGAGCAACGTAAATCACAGGGAGCAAAGGAAGAGCTGGGGGGTGGGTAGTTTTTCTGGAGCATGAGGATAAAAAGGTTGGTCCTGGGTGAGGAGTTGCAAAATGTTTTGAACAACAAAATTTTGAGGCTGACAGCATTGGGTAGGAGGGAATAGTTTGAATGAGCCTCAAAGCTAAGGAAGATGGGCAGGGGGAAAGGAGCTGGAAGGAGGAGAAGCTGGGGTTGTTAGCATGAAATGAACATGAACTGAAGGAAAATAGGAAGAGTCATAGGTGAGCAAAGACTGTAGACGTTGTCAACAGGACAAGTTAACCAAAGGCTAAATAGTGTGCCCTTTCCATTCTCTTCTTCCTTCTAAAAAACCCTCACATCTCAAAATCATCCTCTGTTATCTGACTTTGAAAAACTAGCCCTACCATGTTGGATATGGGCTTCTATTAACTACCATTTCCTAGTAACTTCTTCAAGGTTCCTCTTGCTTCTAAGGCAAAAAAAACCCCCAAACGACAAACCCAAACCAAACCAACACAAAAACAATCAAACAAACAAACCAAAAAGAGAAAATAAAATAAAGTAAACAGCACTGGGGACATCTTTCAGGCCTGGTAGGCAAGGTCCTGGGGGCCGGAGCCTCTGGCACCCATGTCCACTGTGCGCACGCAGTGCACAAACTCACAAGGCCCCCACGCGTGATGTGGACGCCCACGCACCCTCCACGCCGCCCCACCACGGGCACACCCTCGGACAGACAATGAACAGCGGGTCCGTGTCGTGGCCCCCCCACTCGGCGGCACCTCCCGCCAGCGCTCCCGCCCTGCCGGCAGCCCCGGCGCGGCTGCCCCGACGTGGGGGTCCCGCTCCAGGCGCGCCGCCGCGCTTCCCGCTGTCCTTCCCGAGCGCGGGGCCGGCTCGCTGGGATGCTAGGTGGGCACCAAAAAATTAGGGACAGCGGGGGCCGGGCGGGGAGGTGGCGGCAGGGTCGCTCCCCCCCCGGTTTTGTTTAGCGCCGGGGAGCCGACCCTTGGCGAGGCTGAGCAGGGTGGTCGCGCCCCGGTCCGCAGCATGAGCCTGTCCCACGGCCCCGCCGTCGCCACAGGGCCGGGAGTGGGAAGGAGGACTGAGGCGGAAGGTGTCTCTTCAGCCTCACTCTCTCCTTCCAAGGTGAGTTGTAGCGCTGCTCCGCGCTCCTTTTGTCTCGGTGCGAGGCCGCGGCGCACCCCGGCCCCGCCCCGCCAAACTTTCGGCGGGGACCTGGGCGCCCCGACGGCCGCCCGCGGAGCCGGGGCCCGGCAGGGCGGGGGGAGCCGCGCGTTCCGCCGGGGACGCGCCAGGGCTGCCGGCGACGCCCGTGTCGGATATCCCCGTGGGGGCGGCCGGAGGGCAGGTGAAGGGGCCGTGGGGTGAGGGCGGTCGCCTCCTTCTCTTTTGGTTTCTTTGGGACGGATGCGGTCGGCCCCATCTTTGCGCTTTACGCAACAGGTAGGGATGCCAGGAGCTGGCGGCGGCGGCACGGAGCCGCGGCCGGGAGGTTTCGGGGGGCTTTTTTTGTTACGTTCTCTGGAAAAGTGCGAAGGGGAGGGGGAGGAGAGCAACAGTTTTCCGAAATTCCCCTTCAGTTGTTTATTTATGTACTTCCCGTGTCCATGAAAAAAGGCTTCGTTTCGCAACTCCGGAGTTTTATATTGTTTTCTATTTATTTCCCCCGCCCCCCCCCCTTTTCTTTCTTTTAAAGTTATTTTTCTTTA
>VXBT01011614.1:268060-302160 GCA_013400235.1 Oriolus oriolus
TTTCTTTATGTCCTGCGTTTGCCCGTCTCATTCCGGCAGATCAAACTGTACGAAAGCAGATCCCTAGAGGCTTGTCCTCACTGACAGTCGGGGGAATCCAAACAAAGAGGGGCATCTACCGGAAATAATGATTTGAGAGACGGTTCTCTCCCTTTCCACCCCCCACTCCCCCGCCTTGAATTAAATTGTTTTCTTTTTCTGGGAGGTTCAGTTCGAGGGAAGTTTTGCGCCGGAGCCGGGGTCGGGGTTGAGGAGGGATGGAGCAGACGGAAAGTTGCGGTGGTGGGAGGAGGCGGGGGGCGAGAGCAGTACGGGACCCCGGCGGCGCCCGGACCGCGGGGGGAGCAGGGGCGAGGGGGACCTGCCGCCGCTGCCGGCTCTTTGTCTGCTCGGGCAACTTGAACAAAAGGAGAAACTCGGATGAACTCTCCATCTCTCCCTCGCCTCTCCCGGGTTAACTCATCTTCGGCAACTTTATCCGAAGAGATTTACTCAACTTTCTTCGAGCTCTCCCGCCGCTTAAAAGCAAAGAGCCCCGCCGCAGGCTTCTAAGGAAATCTGGTTTCACAATTTAGAGAAAGGAGAAGGTACGTTTGGACTTGGGGGTTATTGTTCTTTCCCGGCTCCCTCGTCGCCCTCCCCTCCGCCCTGCCATCCGCGCCCGGGTCTGGCAGCGCAGCGGAGGCGGCTGCGGGCCAGCCCAGCCTTTCCTTTGTACTTTAGGGAGCACATGCAGGTATTTTTGGGGAGGGTAAGGCAGTCATTCCGCCCGAACTCCCGTACTACGGGCTTGGGGGCACTACTCGGGGGGGTCTTGCCTCCTTCTTGTGCCTGCTTTGTGTTTTATTTCAGAGGTTTAACTTTTTTTTGTTTGTTTTTTCGTGGGGGAGGGAAGTGGACTCAGAGGGCTTTCTGGATCGGGCTGTGTTTTTAAGAGTTGGGACAGAGAAAAGCTGAAGACGGGTAAAACTTGATGGGACTGTAGGGAGTCCTGGCGGCCCTGGCCGGGGAGTGGGGGGCGAGTGAAGGCCGTGGGGCTGGGCAGGGCAGCGCGCAGCAGGGGCAAGGTGGGGGCTCCGCCGTGTGCCAGCTTGGGTCGCGGGGGCCAAAACCCCACAGAGGGTGACACATTGCTCCTATGGGACCATCCCAGGGAACCAAGGTACGCAGAAGTGCCGAGGGACAAGTTTAGGAGAAGAGGGACGGACCAGAGGGAGGACTTTGTTCTTGAGAATGCACTGATCATAGCGAAGGGGAGAGTGGGAAGGGTCAGTCCAGGCTGGCTCTTCCTCCACTGGGCTTCTCCTGCACAGTGCAAGGACTCCTTCGTCCCTTTGGAAACGCAGTAGTTGCCTTGGATTCTGTTCACTCCTTTCGGTTCATGCTTTCTAGAGCAAGCGTCGCAACTCCAGAGAGCTTACTTGTGCGCACTTTGTACTTCTTAATTATCTTGATCAATTTAGTATCTTATTATTTCCTCATCCTCTTTTTCTGTGCTATGTAATAACCATTCATTTTTCTCTTTTTTCATCCTTGTCCTCTACTTTCTTGTGTTTTCTTGTCCCAATTTCCTAATTGTCCCTCTCTCTCCTTAGATCTACCCATTTCAGGATTTCTGAAGTCTCTACTTTTTCACTTTCTATTGTTACTCATTCTCCTCCTTCCTGATCCCTTCCCACCTACTCTTCTACCTTTATGCTTGCTTGCATTTCTCATGAAAAACTCCTTTTGCCAGGATCTTTCCTTTCCTCCATGCATAGATACACTTGTTTCTCCTGATGTGAAGCAAACATGAAGTTCCTTCTTGTTCTCTCCTAAACTTACTCTTCTATGGACTGCCCTACAACCATGTTACCCAGTTATGCAGACAGCTTCTAGCAATGATTCTTGTTCACCAGTGTTCACTTTCTCCTTTCTTCTCATCTTGGAATCTGTGTACATGCATCTTCCAGTCTCTAAAAGCTTCTTCTAGTTCCTCGCCGTTGTCCTTAGCGTGGAAGTTTGTTCTTTTCCCTTGCCCCCACTCCATCTTGGCAGACCCGACGCTGTTCTTCACGTCATTTTTCCCTCCTGTGCAGAGTACTCAGATTTTTCTCTCCATTCCTCGTAGTCCCCTTTCCAACCTAAGTAAAATTTGCTTTTTGTACCCCTGAAGGAATTGCATAGTGGGACTGCCAGACTAGACTGACATGGGTTTGGCTACTGTGACTTCTTCCTGGGCCTTATGCCATCAGGTCCCAAATGAAGTAGCACATCTGCTGGTGGAGGTGCTGCGGGGAGACATTGTGACAAGGCTAAGGAGGCAGAGATCACATATGTTTCCCTCAAAAGGGTTGATGAGATTTTTTTTGCTAATTTTTTTTTTTATTGACTTACCATTTTCATTAGTTTTTAAATACCTGCTAGGGCAGTTGAAGAGCCTTTATATTACCTTTCTATTACCTTTCTTTCCTGTCACTTCAGTGCTTTTTGGAATGTAGGACTGTGCAATCTGTAGAGATACATGAAAGCTTTTTTCTTAAACCTTCTTCTGTTACACTCCAGCCCCGTGATGTTTTTAAAGCAAAATGCCATCATCAGGCTTTGAGCTTGGGATGTGTCTAAATCTGCGAAGAAATATGTGTTTGAAATTATTCAGAAGAATGTAACTTTTTATTTGTATGTTAGTCCCCGAGCGGTGTGGCAGAGTTACTGTCCTGAATTATCACTTCTTCCTTGTATTTGAACAGGTCACATCATGATTGTTGGGAAAATGGGATGGTTGCCAGAACATCAGTCTGTGATGGGTGCCATATTGCATTATTCTTCGAATGGTGGAATACAGCTTGGGATTCTTCAGGGCTGCTTAACATGGTTCAAACTGGACCATACAGCTACTTAACATCTTAACTGTTTGGATTCATGGTAATGGTTAATGGTCTTCTGGAGGAAGTGCAAGAGCCCCATGCTGAAACTTGTGGATATTTTGGAACATGCTGCTGAGACCCATTTGGATTATATTGTCATCTAACACCAAGGTTCTGCAGCTGATGAAAGGTATGCTTCTCCCCTGGTGCTAAAATACTGTGTCTCATACATCAAAATACTAGGTGTATTGTCTTTGTTTTAAACAAACTTGCTTTGTAGCCTTTTAATTTTTTTTGTTTTGCTTTGTGACTGATACCTACCAATAGTTTTGAGTGGTGTTAATCTGACAGAAATGTCATACTAATGGTTTGGCAATGTTTATATCTTAAACGGAAAAGGAAAAACTGAATGTGAAAGTTTTTCTTTTTTTCATAATTAACTTATATTTTCAAGGTAATGACTTCACAGAGTTTAGGAGTGCTTAGCAGCTCTAGAAAATGAGACTACTTAACGTCTAAAAAAAAATAAGTTAAGAACAATTTAAGCAAAGCACTTTCTGCAGTTCCGATCTTCCAAATACCCCAGTTTGTTTGAAGACGTTATTATTTCTAACTCAAGATAGCAGCCTTCTATTACTTAACCTCCAAGTTCCAAATTCCTCCAAATAGCAACAAAAATCATAAGGACGGCTTGTGTGGGAGAGAAAGAGCAAACAAAAGTATTTCAGTTAAAAATCCAAGTAATTCTTTTGTTTCATATGTTTTTGAAGTTTTGATGTAAGGCTTCTTGCAGAGAGTGTTTGCATCCTGAGTGTCCTAGTAATGTGAAAGTCTAGTGGATGCAGTTCAGCGCTCAGTTTTCTTCTTATTGAATGAGGTAATCAGTGAACAAAAATGAACTGGAAACGAGGAGAGAAAACAAGTGGTTAAAGAGTTATTAATGAATAACGAATTATTCTTGAAGTGTTAATCCAATAGTGAGGAAATCAGAGAGCTCCTTGGTGAACTGTGCAAATTTTAAAAGTATTTTAAATCTCATCGTTTTATACCTGTTCTGTGCACTTCTTCATTATAGCTGAAAATGAATAACATGAAAATAGTCAGTTTTGCTGCATGTTTCAGCTCAACTGATTGGTTTCAGCCTAAACCATATGTAGGGCAGACAAGTATTCATAATCTTAAGAAAAGTGCTGAGCTGGCTGTCCTACTTTAGAGCAAAACAGAAATCTGAACGAATAATCACTTGTGATCCTTTCCCGTTGTAAACAGAGATACAAGAAGCAATACAGTTCTAATTTCCTGGTTCTGACTGTGTTTTAATAAAGACGTACTCTTAATTTTCTTGATTATCGCGGGTAAGCTTTTTGTTGCGTACTGGATGCAATTAATGTACATTTAGATTTACAGTCTTAATATTGTTCTGCATTTATACTATTTTTGAACTTTGCATGAGTGAAGCCAGCCATATGAAAGTCTTTAATTTGAAGTCTCAGAAATAGTAAGTCTTGGGCTGTTTGTGGAAAGAGAAAGCAAAGAATAATAAATGGGTTGTGCGGATAAAAATATTTAGAGCTGCTATCTAGTGTCATCTTGGAAAAGAAGCCCAGTTATTATGTTCCTGTATTTAAAGAAGACCAAAAATGCAATTCTTTTTTGTTTCTGTGAAGATTTTATTCTAGTTGAGTTTCTTCTCAGGCACTTGCCACTCTTTAGGAAAACTAAATTGAACATAGAGGTACACTTCATTTGTCTGCATGAAAGCTATTAATATTCATCAACACTGAAAATTGAGGGGAACTTTTACTTATAATTAATAAGATATAGAAACTACTCCTTAGCTTAATCTGAGAGTTTGTGTAGATTGAATTTCATCATTGCCATAAGATTCTGGATATAGTAGGCAGATTATTAGATGTATTTGCATTTGTTTATACTTGGAACATTTCAAACATTAATAACTTGGTGACAAACTTAAGATTTACAACTTATCTGTCTTCAAATTTCTTTGGACTATTTCCAATAAAATACAAAGAATCATTCTCCTATTCGGAGATGGGATCCGCAGAGAGAGGAAAAGTGGGGCCAGATAGAAAGTGTTCAGTGTGTAAGTTCCCAGCTGGGAGGTGTGCTGTGCTGGTAGGAGATGAGACCCTTTTGAGACTTCCAGAGAGAAGGCGGAAATGCTTTCTGGGGGCCCTGACTGGAGTGTTCCTGTACCTTTCTCCTGGGAGCAGCCCCAGTAGAGGGGCCAGACACAGCAGGGGTTGAGTGGAGGCTGAGAACTGTGGGAAGGAGCAGCACCTGGGCCCTGGGAGGAGTGATGGGGACCACCTGCCTTGCTTGGGGTGGGAAGGAGCCTTACTGCTCTCAGAGGGCTTGGTTGTGAGAAGCTGTTGCTTGAGAGGAGGGTTTTGGGTGTGGGAAAGAGGTTGTTTCTGTGATTTGTCTTTGGCTGCAGTTTGGCAGTTGCTTGCTTGGCTTGTGACAGCCCTGGAAGGTGACTGAAGTCCTTGCAGGTGTCCGAGGCAGTGTGTTTTTTGGGGGGGCATGGAGTTCTGTACTCACCCTCACAAGCCTACCCTGGAATTGTAATCTGGTAGAAGGATTTATACCTAAAACAAATTAAACCAGATCCAGACAGTTTGAACAGTGATTCCTCTTTTGAACTGTGCTCTCAGTTAAGAAAGTCTTCTCGTCAATATACTTGGTTGTTTGAGAAAGTGTTTTGCTCTGTGTAGCTGAGGTGAGAGTAAACATGAGAGTCTTTCAGGCCAACCCAGCCCGAGCGTGGAAGAGATTTAACAGGCTGCAAGGAGTGCAAATTTTACAGTGTGGTGTGCATGGGCAGGTGAGTTGCATTGTTGAGAGTTGTGCATTGTGAAGAATGGGCTGAGGAGAACAGGGCAGGTTTTGTTACTTGCCGATTTTTAGGTGGAAGAGGCGACGGTATAAGGAGTAACTTCCTATCCATTAACATCTAGGAAGGTAGAAAGGAAAACGTGATAAGGACTTTATTTCTTTGACTGTTCCCTCCCTTTAGTTGAAGTGTTTTTCCGGATGCATGAACTCCAGAATTCCCAAGTGAGGTACAAATTTCTGTAGACCCATGTGCGTCCCACTTGGGGGCTTCTGATAGAAAACCGAGATGGGGATGCTGTCCTGAGGGCCTGCTGCCTTTCACCCCTTCTGTGGGAAGCCCCGCTCCTGGCAATGAAGGACAAAGAAGACTTCTTCTCTGGGGGCTTCACCAGAGTGTCCTCCTCAGGATTTAGAGGCACAGTTTGATTCTTGAGTAAAATTTTGGGACAAAGCTTTTGGACACGGGATTGTTAGTCCCTGAAAGGGTTCCCAAGCAGTCCAAAGAGTATTGGGCATCAATGAGTAGGCTGGCATGGTAAATAATAATTTCATGATCTTCACTGAGAAAGCAAGATGGAAGCTGTAGGTCAGGGCATGTTACTAGAATGGAATTGTCTTTGTGTCTTTGGTTCCATAGAAAATGCTATTGTTAATTGTGTCTGTTTTTTTTTTTTTCTCCTTATTTTGCTCAAGGCTAGTTGAATCTCATGTGTGGAATTGTATAGCTTACTGTAGTAGAAATCATAATTGCAAATATGATGTTTTATTTTTTTTTAATTTTTCTGTTTTCACTGGTTTGTCACCTTATTATGCAGCTTGAGGTACAGTATTCTTACAGAAGCAATATAACCATTGGAGTACAGTTTGTTTCTTTTCTTCTCAGAGCAAATTTTTATGAGAGGTACAAGAAAGTCAACCAAGGCTGGAGAGAGTGAGCTTCCACTTGAAATCTAGGTGTGGGTTTACACAAACCACAATCCCCCACACCTTATATATATTACAGTTATGATTGAGAAATAATTGCATGAAAACTTATAATGAAGACAAAGCTTCCAACATGTGACCTGCTTTTTCTGTAAAGTGCTCTCAGTTATGTCAGGGCAGAGGCATATGGTGTCTGGAATAGTTTTCTGTTTCTTGATTGGATTTATTTTATGTAGCAAGAAGCTTTCCAACTCACTAATGGATTCTATTTTTATTCTTTTTTTTTTTACTTGCATTGTCATAACACGAAATTTATCACAAACTAGTTGTGAAGCTTGGGGTAGGGTGATATTGTGCTTGATACTTTGACCTTTCCTTGATTGAAATGCATAGATGTGTTTGGGTTTGGTAGGGGGAAATGGACAAGCTAGGGGGACTTAGAATATTTTAACACAAAATTAGTTCAGGCCTTCGAGGGCAGGGACAGAACTTCCCCCAAAAGGTTACGAGACTACTACAAGTATGGATTCTGTATTTAAATCTGTGAATATTGTAGATTAGTGAGAACAAATTGTGTTTGATTCTGTATAAAGAAGAAAAAGAAAAAGCTCCTACCTAGTCCAGATGTGTCTGCTACTGCTAAAAATAGAAAAATGATTTCATTTCTTTATACTTTGAAACTAAAGCTACAATCCTTCTATTTAAGAACAATGTTGCAACTCTGTGAAATAAACTGCTTTTTGATGCATCTTAAAGGTTCTAGTTTAAATTTTTCTGTCGCTTTTCTGTGTGTGTTTTTTTTTTTTAAATTGTTTTCAAAGCCTAGGTCCCACATGGGGTGATGAGTGTGGTGTTGCTCTGGATGCCAGCATTACTCCCCTGTCAGAGATAAGAGAGAGCGCTGAAGTAGAACCATGACTGTTTTCATGGAATTTCCTGCAGGCATGGGAGGCAGGTGGGCATGGAACGAGGAGGCATGTGATTGCCATAAAAATTAATAAATGGGCAGTGGGAGTGGGTATTCTGGGCTGATAAGGATGGAGTCTGGCTTGGTTGTGAGCCAGTGATGATTGGTGAGGAAAGGAAGTGGTGAGACGTTTTGAAAACAAGGGCTAGTCGCTAGTGATGGATGGGATAGAGAAAAGAAAAGTGGATTTTGTGGGAATGGATGAGAAGCTGTTTGTCATAATCTACGTGTCAGGATGCCTGTGCCATCAGACCATTTCTAATAGGAAAATGGAGTGAAATCTTTAAATGGTTATGGCTTAAGTTATGAATAACTCAGGCATCAGTAGTACTGACTTCTTTTTGGTGTATGATAAAATTGTGCTGTTTAATGCCTGGAAGGAAACAAAGTTAACTTTAACTTTGCATGTTTTGCACTCCCCAAATAAGTACAGTCTTCAACAGAGGATACAACTTACTGTCTTCTGTTTCTCTTTGCAACACTGTTTAAGGCAAAGATTAATTTAGGTAAGTGATTCAGGAGTTGCACATGTTGTTTTTAGATTATCTCAGAGGTGAGACTTTGTGTGGCTGCTCATTTAGTTATCTCTCAGAATCTGAAAATGGGTTTTTGGTTGGCACCAGTGTTGGTCTGTGCATATCCTCTGAAAATAATGACATTTGTGATGGCCCCAGAGTGCCTAAGAAGGTGCCCTAGATTATGCAGCAAACACTGAAATATTTTTAAGCAACTTGATGTTTTTGGTGCAGGCTGGTGTGGTGCTATGCAGGGTATTAAATTAGGCCTATAAGCTGCTTTGTGTAATTGTTCTGCTGTACTTCATCTCTCAGTTGTTGCTTCTCTGCTGGGCTTGGGTATGATGTGGCTTCAGCTCTGCTGGTGCTGGAGCTGACCTGAGGTGGTGGTAGCTCAGGGGGCTTTTCCTCGGTCTCCCCTGGGGTGTGAGTGAATATGAACTCAGTTGTGCTTTGTAGAGAGGCTGTTGTTTCAAGGCTTTGGGCTTCAAGCACTGAAAGAGACGCTCTCTTGCCCTTAGAAAAGATGCTTTCCCTTTTTGTTAAAAACATAGATAAGATAGCACACCTTTCATCATCTATCTCTGGGGCTTAATTTTGCCATATTCAAAGTTTTATGATGCCATGTAGCCAGTAGCTTTATTCATTTGAGCTCCTGGACTGGACTTGTGGATCATCTGTAGGCATGGCTCCTCACTGAAAATCAGACACTGGAAAGAAGGGTGGTTCAGGTTCACAACTTTGTGTGGGGTTTTTTAAAATTTATTTATTGAAACTGCACTTGGAAAAGAAGGAATGAAAGAAATGTAATTCTAAGCCCAAAAGCTTGTTCTTTAACACACAGTTGCCTCTCAGCTTCAGGATTTGTATACATTATTTTTATAGCCTTAAATCTATGCATTATGTGGCTTTATAGCTTTCTTTTTGCATATGGTTAAAATCTGTGCCTGGGATCATGGCAGGGTTTGATATACATCCCGTGCAGGAATTCCAGTGCTTGGGCAGTGCAGGAAGGGGTCTGTAGCCTGGTGTATGTTCCTGACAGTGGTTCACCCAGTAATAGGGCTGAAAAGGAAGTTTTAAGGGCAGCAATAAGAGAAGTTACTCTCTCTTTGCAAAGCAGCAAATGAACAATTTGCTCAATGTCCACTGAGATCGGTCTTGGATCACACAACGAAACTAGATGGAAGATTATTTTGATATTAGTTTATTTTAAATGCCCTATTTAATAAAACTCATAATGAGCACCTTCCTTGTGTTCATTGTTGTGCATCGTAGCTCAAAATTAATACCTGAAATATTTTTGTCAGCCAATTTGGGTTATCCAGTGCACATTATTTTCCTGTTTAGCCGCCAAACTCAAGCTGTTGTGTCTAAATCCAGTCATGCAGGTCAGTTTTTCATAGGCCCAGGTAATAGTTGCTGTTGACCTCAGTGGTGATACTGATGACTGGAGTTTTTGGAACAGCAAGTCAGACACCAGAGCACCTGTGTGTGTATATATACGCATACATTATGTGTTTATATTTTAGATACAGATGTATATAGGCACATACACATGCATACCATGGAGTGCAAAACCAAAGGTGTGCCTGAGGCAGCTTCATGAAGGGGAAAAGTGATTTTTTTCCTCTCTGTTTGGAGCAGTGTCTTATTCTTTCCCAGACCTTGCATCTTGCTGTTTTTTGTTGGTGGTCTTCAATGCTGTCTTCCTTCTTTGTTTTGGAGTTTAGATACTCAAAATGAAATGTGTCCTATTCCAATTTAACAGTTTGTTTCTTGTAATACGTCCATCCTGTGTTCATATAGAGATCAGGGAAATACTGAAAGAATTCATGGTGATCAGCTGTAAAACACTTTCCGTCTCAGGCATACTGCTCACTCCTCCCCTTCGCCCCTCCACAAGGCACCACTGAAGAGCAGCAGGGCATAGCTGAAATGTACCTTTGACAAGCACTTAAAAAAATTAGCTTCTTCAACTGGTAATCAATACGGCTTCATTTTTGATGTATGTATAATGTATATGTATGTACGTACCCACTATATATGTTGATGTTTGTGGAATTCATTGCTGTAGATTATGCACAGTGTAATACTTGAAATGGCTAGAGGTGATTTTTTTTTTTAAAAAAATTAACAACTTCAGTAGTAATTGTTTTGAGTGCTATCAAAACTATGTGTGGAATGTTACTCGTGGACTTCATGCAGGGTAGATGTATTAGTGGATCTCTGTTTGAGACAAGTGAAAGGATGTTTGCAAAGGAAGACCAGAACCATTCCTAGATTGATTTCTTTGCATTTGCAAATGCAAAGAAATCAATCTGCCACTTTGACCTTGGATTGTGTGTTGCAGTTGAAATAGGTTTTTTTCCCCTGAACACTGTTGCAAAAGGCAGTAAGTTAAGATATGACATTTCAGAAAGAATAAGACAGTAAAGAGGCGGAGTAAGAATTCATTCTTTTGTTGAGATTGTTGCTCAGGGTTATACATCTTGAGCATTTTCTTATAGTGTTGGTGCAGTCCTGTGAAGCATAGTTGGGCTGTCCGATGACTTTGTAGGGGAGCGTGCTGCAGATGTTGAAAAATGTCATTATGAAAAATAAGGATTTGCACACGTGCTGTGGTCTGGTAGATAGTTTCTGAAAACGAAGTGGAGGGGAGCTCTCCGGTTTGTTGCTCTGCTGTATCGGAAGTGATGTATCTGAGTGATGGTTGCTGGATTAAAGCAGTGTATATTTTAGGCTTCTGGTTGCTTAGTGTGAACAGTGCTGTGCAAACACCCCAGGAGCTGCCAGGAGCCATTTTGCATCTAACACATTCCCGTGTGGTTTTCTACCATGTGCAGTGGTTTATGTCCATGATTTGTGTAAGAGGAGCAGGGTGTCTTTATTCTTAATTTTTTTTCTGAGTGCTCCCCGGCTGAAGAGAGGTATGAAGAAGACCTGGTTATTTCAGGTCAGTGCCTGGATTAACTTCTTGGCAAAAACTTGTTATGGATCATATACCACCATCACCGCAAAACATAAGTTTTTACAAAATGTAAGTCAGACAGGGTATCTCTAGTTCTGTTTAGGTAAGATCAGTTTCTTCTGTGAAAAACAAAGAGAGAATCTCTGTGGAGAGGCGGGGGTTGAATGTAATATAATAACCACTTGCCAGAGAGATACTTGATAGTAGTTAGCTTCTGAGGGAGTTACAGTCACTTAGTGTGTCTCTAAAGAGAACTAGGGTCCACTCACTAGAAGGATATTGGTGTATCTGTTGGACAACATGTATATTTTTTGTGAATTTTTTGCTTAATCTACCTATTGTAAAAGTAGGTGTTAAAATATAAGAGATATGGACTCTAAAGAATATTGCTGTAAACAGTTGATGCCTGCATTTGGGTGTATAGCTGAGCATTTTGCTGTATAGCAGAGCTGGTGAATTCTACAGGCATTACTGGCTGAAGAGGAACAAACAATTCATTAAGCATAATAGAGTATTTAATGCCTCTTGTAGTTTTTGTAAGGTTCTTGTTCTGTCTTGGCTCTTCAGTTCTTGGATTTAGAATTGCTATGCTAGCTGCACATGCCTTATTATTTTGTGCTGAAATAAGTAGAAATTGTATTTTTAAAAAAAGCAGCATAATAATTCCGAACCAGTTAATTTTAAAAGGAAATCTCATACTTCAAGGGCCAGCATCTTTTGTTTGGGGAAAATTATCACTATAGAAGCTCTCTGTATCTTTAACTGAAATGGTTTCTAATTTATGCTTGATTCTTCTGCTGGGTTAATGTTAATTAGTTTAACATATCACTCATAAAAGATGTCATAGTTGAGTCATTGTGTAGGTAACAAATCTTGCACTGGCTAGCAATGAAGAAATATTACCTCTATTAAAACCCACACTTAAACCGTGGAGTCAGTAAGAGCTCATGACATTTTGCAGTTATCCAGCTTAATGCATTTTAATGCCTTCGGTGGTGTGAGATTTTTCCTTGGGAGGCTGTGTGGGGGATAAGCAAGTGAGGCAGAGCCTTCAAATTATGCAGTCAGGATAAAGTGTAGCCTGTGCCAAGTGAGAAACCCAGCAGAAATGCTGGCTCAGGCTGGGGTTAGGGCCTGGATTCAGTCATACAAATTTAACCTTAAAAACCCCACAACTGTCCAGTGTTGGGTTACCCAAAGAAAGCATACATAAACAGTGGTAAAAAAGCTCAAATCTGCTTATATTTAGAGTCCAAGTAATTAGATATTAACAACACAGTTAGGTATGCATGCTTGTAATTAACTAAGTAGTTTTCATCCATTTCTGCCCTGAGAGAAGCATTAGCACTGCGCCTGTGGTGGAAAGCAAATTTCAGTCATGATTGTGGAGTGGTTAGTGAGACTCCATAATCCTTTATTTCAAAATAATCCCCCAGCCTCTCGGAGGAGGTGATGCTGTGGTGCTGCCACCACAGCAGTGAGCCTGCACTGAGTCCTATCATCCTGCTCAGCTGGTACAGGTGTTCCAGGGTATGGGATGGGCAAAGCAAATTAGTCTGATCAAACCTCTAGCCAAAAGCTGCTGCCCACATTTCTTTTTTAGTTTAAACCATCAGCATCTGAATGGCAAAGAGCAATTGAGTATGCTCGTTTGAGGATGCTGTTGCTTCCTCTGCCTGAGGAAGCCTGAGTGAGGAGAAGGTGTTGGATCTTGAAGGGTGGTGGAGTTTCACTTGAACAGCAAGGGCAGGCATGGTCAAGAGCTTTGCATCCAAAATATTAATGTAAAAAAGTTAAACCTTCTCCCATTGATAAAAGTCATAAGCGCTTACATGGCACAGGAGCAAGGCCAGTCACTCCAGTATGCGGCAGGGAACGTCTGAAACTTTGGAGGGCAGCTCCAAATTAGCGAACCAGATGTGTTTTCTTGCAAACTGCGTTTGTTTCCCTGTGAAGCAGATTACTGTAGCTTTGTGGCCAGGTAAACACGGTGAGGTTGGTCAGAGAACAGAGGGTTACCGCTACTTGTGAAAGTAAACAGCCAGCATGTTCTAGCATCTCACAGTCTGAATGTCAAAATAAACTAGGTTATCTCTTTAATATTTTCAGATGTCCTGCTAAATACGGTGTTTCAGATCTGAGAAATGGCAGCTTTGCAGCAGGCGGAGCTGGCAGAAGAACAGGAATGTTCTTCTTCTGCTTCCTTTCAAATTATGTGCGTTTGAGCTCCTTTGGACTACTTGTATTCCTGTACCCCAGCAGAAGGCCAATCTGGTGATTATTTGTAGCATAAGGATTCAATGAAATTTTGTAAATAAAAATATACTGTTCTTTGACATCCTGCTTTACTGCTCATAACACTGGTGTATTTGCTGAGTGTCTCAGCATAGCTGGGTGAAGACGTAGGACAACTACCCCTTGGAAGTGACTACAATCTTCAGTATGTCACCCTGACCTTTTAATGAGTTAGTCACTCTTGTGTATGCAACTGTGAACATGAGGTTTTCTCTAGCTAAAGGAGACCTCTTTCTATGAACAGGTTTCTCTTAAGGTGATGTTTTCCTGAGACAGTTCTATTTTAGCTTCCTTAGCCATTTGTTCATTCATTTGTTTGCAATTATAAATTCTGGTTACCATGAGAGTTGAAAAATTGCAGCAAACAAGCGACTTCTTTCTGAATTTGCTTCTCACCTTGGATTTGCATTAAGCTTTCAGACTTCCTTTAATTTTAACCATGAAAACTGAATATATTACAGTAATTTTATTAACATCAAAAGGCTTCAAATTGTTCACATGTAGCTCTTAAAATTTATAAAGCAGCAGTTTAAGACTTTGAAATTCTTAACAGATGCTCAGCTATGTTCTCAGTATTTGAGCTTAAAGCAGAAAGAATTTAACTCAATTATAATAATGTAAACCTTTCCACTTTGCTTTGCATAATTAAATATTTTCATTTACATAGCACAGAAGTTTAACATTCTAAACAGGGTAGATAAGCAGAAGAAAAAGGCAGACAAAGATGCATCTTTAATGCATGCAGAGTAGTAATGCACATGCTGGTAATCTTACTGTGCTTATTAATAATAACTTTAACTAGAAATCCATATGCAAATTCCTGTGAATATGGATTGTATTTAATTTGTGGATTTTTTTTTTCCAATTGTGTGCATCTTCGGAACTATGCAGTAAGGTACATTAAAACTGGAGCAGGAATACAGTAACCTTGACATCTTCTACATCTTGTTTTAAAATATTAATTAGTGGAACAGGTCTGAGGAAAATTAAGGTGTCTTTTTATTTATTTGTCCAACTTTTGTGGATGCAGGAAGTGGCTTGAGTGTGCCTCTGTGGAAGTCTGTCATCCTATTGGTGTAGGAAAAACTACACTGGAGGTGGTTATTACTACCACTTTGGATAATGCTGTGTCTCAGATTCACCAGCCTGCTGTCAGAGCAGCATCTCTGTGCTATAATAGGAAGCATCATGTGTTTTGGGGGCTATAAAATAGACCCAAGAAGTGCAAATAAACACCTGCACTTCCCTAAATTACTGCTGTCTGTCAGGTCCAGGTCAGCAAGATGTATCAGGCTGAAGGGAATCTTTGCTGGTTTTGAAGCAATTTAGTGCAACTTCTGTTGGCTAGTTTAATGTCACACTTGAATCTTCTTGAAAGTGGGAGGATCAGTGATATTCCCCTAAAATAAAATGAAATAGTTGTGATTCTTATGTTCTTGAATTCTCAAACTGTATAATATATTACAGATTATGTCACATAACATGTGGAAAAATACAGTTGTGTTAAATAAGAGAAAAAGAGCTTCTTTTTTTTTTTTAATGCCTTTTGTTTGCTTATCCTTAAACTTCACCAGGTGATTGGCTTGCTCTGGTTGAATGTCTTACATCAGAGGAGTTTGGAGGTTTGCTTTTGGTTTATGTTTATTACATGTTTCAAATACCAAAATTTAAGTGCCAATATACAGGATACATACAATAATTCTATACATTACAATTAGGAGAAGATGGTTTTTTAAAAAAACTTGGATTACATTAAACACTATTTCCCATGTATTGATTTTAGGGCAAATATCAAACCACCAAAAAAAAGTGGAAACTGAAGCCAAAGGGAGAACACCTGTGTGTATGTTTGTGTGTGCATGCATTGCAGGGCAGGGAGTAGGGCAGGGAACCTTGAAAGAAGTTTGTATGTTTTCTTTTGATATTTTATTTACATTTTCTCTGGGGTTCTTTAGGTAGTGAGCTTTGGAAAATTGTTTCAGTTGCACTTATGTTTCTGGAGATTTCTGTCAATTGCCTAGGTTTCTTCCATTTGCACGTAGATTTCCTAGTGCACTATAAAACCTTTTGTCATATTTTTTGCTTTGATGGGAATGGAGATAAGAGTGCAGAATGTAGAGGAAAATGAGAATTTAATTTCCAGTTCAGCAAAATTTCATGTCCTAAAGCTGCTTCTGACAGCCATTCTTTTAATATAATGAGTGGCTGTTTGCTAACTGCAAATCCAGTGGTGTAAGTTACTTTCTCAAAGAACAAGCAAGGATCTCATTAACTTTGATTTTCATAAAATCCCAAAAACTTGTAGCGATATATGTGCTCTTGTTTTCTCTTGCCTCTGGTCGTTGGGGAGTGCTTAGATGTACTAAAAAGTCTTTGGCACCTCTGAGCACCCTAAAAATAATTTTATTAGTAGGATTTTATTGGTAGAAAGGCAATTGGAGGCTGGGTATGGAGTTCTCTTAGTTTTTCATTATTGCTCATTTGGCTTTAGCTGTTGAGTATTTTGCCAGTTTTCTTTTCTATTCCTGCTTCATTAGACTTGTGCTGATTTTCTGAAGGGTTATGAGAAGTTCTCATTATGAAGTAGCTGCTTAGCTCAGGAAATCGCAGTATTCTCTAGATTTTTGAGCTGTTATTTAGGAGAAAAAATGGGATTGTTTTGGTTTATGTTGAATACATGTAGTAAATGTATTGGAGAGCTGTCAGTATTGTAGTGAGATGAGATAAGTTATTTTTGTATTTGAGGAGAGCACATGGTTCTGTGTTTTTGGTTTCTCAGCTGTATTAGTTGTGTTGCCTTCCAGCTGTTTTTTTGTTATCGTATTATCTCTGGCTCTGTTTCATTTACATCTGGATTTTACCATACTGGGGCATCTCCTGTGAGACGCGGCATCATTTCAGTATGTGACATCAGGCACTTACCTAACTTTCTATGTGTATGAGGTAGGATTTGGATTCTTTTGGTAAAGAATCCTGTGCAGAGCTCTATGTGGTAGGTAGGTAAGCCTGAGTGAGGAGAAGGTGTTGGATCTTGGATGCTGGATGCTCGCTGGATTTTGTCCACAATTAGCTTATGCTATGTGGCTTAATTTACTACTGAAGTAGTGTGTTGCTGCTTTACTAAGCCTTTCTCTCTCCCTTAAAGTAATTGTGTACCCATTTCCCATTTAAAAGCCAAACAAAAAACCTGACATTCCGAAAATAATAGTAGAGTATTAGGCCTGGGGTTCTCTGGAGTGTGGTAGGCGCAGCTTTCTTGGTTTTGTCCAAAGGTTTAGGGAGTGTGTGTGCACTTTCCACTTCCCAAGTCATTAGTGATTTGTGGGTGATTGGGTCCAAGTTTAACTATTCGCCTGTAATCTCTGGGGATTAGAATTCCTAGATGTTTTAATACCTGTAACTGTCATTAGAAACTGCAGTGAGTAAGCAAGTCCTGATTTATGAGCACTCAATTAATCTTAATGCCTGGGATTTGTTCCAGTAAATTCACACATCTGGGTGAGTGCCCAAGGTTTTCAAAGAATTCTTGTAATTTGCATATTGACCTTTGAGGGCTGGAGAGTGGGACCAGGGTATCATCCACATAAAACAATTTCTCTGTGGGACCTGTTTTAGTATTTTTTAATATCTTTCAGACCATGCCTCTGATTATGTTGAAGATGGGCAGGTGGAGCAGATGTTCTTGCTCTGTTCTTGGTTTTGAGAAGTATGGGTTTTTTGGGTGTTGTGTTTTTTTTTTTTTTTTTGGAATACAGTTTGAAAACCAGACCCCTCCACAGCAGTTTAATCCAATTGAGGGTTGGTCAGTGTATCTCATTTTCCTAAGAACTCTGATGGGATAATCCCAGGTAACCCAATCATAAGCTCTTCTCAGCATCTGGCAATACCCCTGATGAATGCTGTGATACTGCAGGTTGCTTGATTAGTTGCTTGAGGTTATCTGGTCCAGGTCTGGATGCAATAAATCTAACCTTATGTATTTTAATATTTCTGATTTCAAACTTACCTTAAAAAGTGGATGGTGATGGGGGAAGCTTTGGCTTGGAGTCTCTCTGGGGTGAGACTTAGACTGCACACTGGAGGAGTGAAATATGGCAGTAGAGGAAGGCCATGTTAGGAAATGGTTAAAAGTGGACACATGAGTCCATGGGATCATGATCCTTGTGATAAAGTGGTGATTCATTTGAAGCACGCTCAGTTGATGGCACCTATCTCTGGCTGGATTCCAGTGGTCATAGCTGTTTCTTCATGACTGTGAGAAACAGGCATCTTCTCCCTGGGTACATTGTGGGAGGGGTAGAAACATTTGCTTTGCTTTCAGCACTGCTTAGGGCTTTCCTGTATTGCTTCTGTAGTTGGATCCCTTTTTTCTTGGGATGGACTGATGCTTCTGAAATGCAGGGCACTGAAGTCCCAGGAAGGATCCTCCTTCCCTCTGCACCAGTTGTGTCAGTCGGAATGGGAATATCATTTGGGGGTTTGTCTCTGTAGAGTATCTGAGATGAGAGTTTTACATCTCTCTCTGAGATTTTTCTTTTTTTGTCTGTGTGGTGGGAATTTGCTTTTTTTTTTTTTCCCATCAGTTCTGATAATTTCGCTGTAAGAGGTAATACACGAGGGAGGACTGTCTATCATTTTTATGTGGAAGCTGTTTAATCATTATACCAGGATTTTTAGTTTCAGTTTGGGTACTTTGGTGAGTTCCAACTTGTGTGCTCCATGATCAGGATTTCTGGATGTTGTGTGTGCTATGTTTTGTTGTTTTGGGTTTTATTGTTTAGTTGGTGTGTGTGTGTTTTTTGTTTGGGCTTGTTTGTTTGTTTTTTAATGTTTTGGTTAGATTTTTTTTTTTTTGGTCCCCCACCCCCATTCCTTTCCTTTTTTAATATAATTGTTGGAACTGGAATCCTTGAAGGTCTCTGGTTTGCTGTGAATGAAATCCACAAATTTAGTGCCTATGAGAAGCAAACTATCAATTTCTTACTACCTTTCCCAGTCCTTTGGGTTTCAGTGAACATCTGCATTGGCTTGGCATTGCATTGTCTATTTCACTGTAATTTTTCCTTGTTATTTGTATCTGCAGCTAATCTGAAGGTGTGAATATGGTATTTTGCCTACCTATAAAAGAAGAGATTTTACAGTATTGGTAAGGAGGGGGAAGAAGTCAGGGGCAGGAATGATACTTAGCTGAAGTTTTATCTCTTGGATGGAAAAAGTTACAACAAATGCCTTGGAACTTCCTTTTTTGTGGTACATTCAAGTGCAAGAGTATGCGCAAAAACAATGACTATGTGATTGGTAGCTCAGAGGCTTTACTGTAGCGGGTATAAGTGGTTTGATTCAAGGCTGTTATGCTCAGGATCCTGAAGTTTTGGACACTTCAGGTAGAGTGTGGGAACAGGAAGGGTTTGTATTTGTGCTTTCACAGTTTCCAGTGATTTATGGCTTATGAGTCTTGAGCTTGCCTGAGTGAAAGTGTCTTTGTAGTTATTAATCATCTGAAGATTTTTATTCCCATCACTTTTGGAGCCAGTCAGGACTGGTAGTATTCACTGCACCCAGTGGTGCTGAATTCCACAATGGACTTCATGTGAAGAAATCTGATTTTGTTTGATTTGAGCCTGCTATGAGCCAGTTCTTCCAATGCCCCTCTGCTGTTGTAATAGTAAAGGTAATTGTTTCCTGCTTGCCTTACCCTGCCAGCAAGGATCTTGCAGAAGCAGAAATGAGTTTTGTGTAGGGATACAGCTTTACTTTTTCGTTGTTTTCATATTCCATATGCATTCCATAATAACAGTAATTAATACCATTTGGTGTTTCCTTTTGGACTGCTACAAAGAATTAAACTGTTAAAATAATCTGTTGTTGCCACAAAACTTTGTTCCTTGCTGGTAGGACTCATGGCTCCCTATGTAAAGGAAATACTACGTGTGCCATGTCATCCTCTTGCTCCACATTTGTGTTTTGTTGTTTTTTATTCAATTTCACCTATAACTTCAATGCTGTAGTCACTGAAGATGCTGGTAATGTTTTTCAGAGGTTAAAGAAACACTCATCAGAATAAAGCTGAAAAGCCGTAGCCCTTCTGGAGCTGTCTCAGCTGACAGTACAGACCAAAGAGGAGCTGGAAGGGCTCATTCCTCTGGGAGTCAGATAGCAAGTACAAGGATCTGCAGAGTAGAGGTAGTCTGTCCTCATCGTTGGCTAAAAATGGAGAAACTGTTTTTTATTTTTGTATCTAGTATAACTAAACAAAAAACAAATATTGTTTACTACTTAGAGACATTGGTGAAACAGGGGATTTTAAACAAATCTGATTGTTGAGTCATTAGTATTTTGACAAGTAGTTGCAGCAGGAAATTGGTGTGTGGTTTTTTGCATGTTTTCTGCTACATTTTTATTTTTAAAAAAAGTTATTTCTCTGAAAGCCATACCTTTTTGGCTCCTGAGAGTTTCACAGAAAAAAATGTGAAATAATTCTCCTGATAAAATCTACCTAAATTTTTCATATAGATAAAGCATCCTGAGGCTAGAGAAGGAAAGCAACCAGATGCTTCAAGTGCATTTGGAAAGAACTAGTGGTGCTGCCCTAGAACTATGCCAAAGTCAGTGAAAATACCTTATTTCTTTGTTAGCTGAGCAAGATGTATAGCTACAGCATACTAAGATGGAGGCTGCTGTCATCATGCCTGGATACGGACTCGACAGACAGGGAAGAGTTCAGGGATTAATGGGAACTGTGATGTAGCAGCTGAGAGGAGAGGCATTAGGAAGAGGGAGCATTCCCATTCATATTACAGATACTGGAAGTAATTTTTGTGTAAGCTTTCAGTGTATAGTTTGCAAATTGCATACAGACCCAGTTGATATCTGATAGTTGCAAATGTGTTTTCCATTGATTCCTTGAAAAAAAGCTTAAAGTCAGTCACTTTGTGTGTTCTACTCTGTTTAAAAGAAAAAACCAAAAATTGCACTTTTGGTTTGGTTATATGTGGGCTTCAACCACTAGAGCTGCTTCAGAGAGGTATACAGCAGGCAGCCAGAAGGTGTACTGTATCCTTTATTACTAATTTAACTATCTCCATTCTAGGCAGTATTTTGACTAAAGACATTTGAATTGTGATTTAGATGTTAAACTTTTTGAAGAAGTGGTATGAAAGTCACTTAGGATCGAAAAGGTAACGAGAAGATCAGAGCTCTTCTGAACTGGTTTCAGAGGAATGGCGTGGCCAACGGAGCCATTAATTCTTCTTGAATAACCCCGAACTAAAACACAAACCTTGTCAAAGAACTCATCTCTGTTTTATAAAAAAAACATCCCTGTGAGCAAAGCAGGCATGAGTTAGTTAAATTGCTGTTGCTAGAATTGTTTCTTCCCTGTGGAGACGGTACAGCTGATTATAATGTGTGCAAATTGTCTTGTTAAGTTCAGCGAACCTGAGTTTCAGGCACTGTGGATTTAAACATATAATGTTTAGCCTTCAGTAGCTATGTCTAATAGGCTGGTGCATCTATGTAAAAATTAAGAAGTACCTTTTAAAAAGAATGTGGAATCAGATTCGTCTTGTATTAGCCATGTTAAATTATTGAGTATAAACAGGGCATGGGCCATCACCTGCTGGCACTCCCTTTGAGAAGTGGCAGAAGAAACTCTGTCTGCACTGTTAGAAACTGATGTCAGTCACCAGGAGCTTGTAGATGTGTAAAGAGAAATGTAAGGCAAAACTGAAATCCTGTTCTTGGGTGTTTCCACTGCATTATGAAAATTATACTTTACTTGGCTATAAATGGAAACTGTGGTTTCCAAGATGCAACACGGGGGATCTTTTAAGACTCTCTTGTTAATTGTGCATGTCAGTTAAGGAAAATAGGCATCATCTCTCCAAACCCTAAAGAGCAGGAAAGAAAGCAATCGCTTGATTCAGTTATTTTGCCCACGGAGGCCTCAGGGAATAGCTGTGACAAATTAGGAAAGAAAAAGAGACTGCTGGTGGATTTCTGTTGTGCAGTGCCAGTGATGGTGATTTCCTGTAGGAGATGCAGGGGTCTGTTTATTGCACATTGCACTTCAAAACCAAGCATTGGCTATCCGGTTACAAGTGCTGGAAGTTGTCTGTCAGTGATGATGGCTGAGTAGTGTGTGTTTGCCTTGAGAAGACTGTTGCAGGGAACTGTACTGACTTTGGCACGAACTTCTCAGAATTAGTTACTATTTTGCAGTGTTGAGATTAGAATGCCTGATATTTACTTTCTGTCAAGCCAGTTTTTGAATGGCAAACCCTTTGTGCTCTGTAGGGCAGCCTTTATTCTGAGTGAATGAGTTTGCAGTGCCCCCACAGACATCAGCCCCTGGTGCACCTGCTTAGCCCAGTTTACTTGGTGTAAGCTGCAAAACTGTGCTTATTTGTAAATGTGTAAAAAAATGAGTTCCAGGAATCATTAGCACAGGTATTTAGTTTCTAATGTTTTTCTTCATTCTTTGGTAGCCGGTAGGCTCAGGTAAAAATGGGCAGAGCTCATCAAGGGGAGCAAAATTTCTCTGGGTCATGTTAGGCTGGGGTTTGGTGGCTAGGAAAATGAGTCTGTTTTGAGATAATGGATTTTAGAAGAATAGCTTACCTATGTTTATTGTTCCACCTCTTTTTTCTTTTTTCTTTTTGCCTTTCTGATGGTTCCAAAACAGAAGAGGAAGTCCCAAGCATGTGGCCCTTTTCCCACAGTGCCTAGCTCCAAGTGCAAATGGTATCCTGCAGGCTGTGTTGGGGGGCCTGCCTGAGAGAAGTGGCTGCTTTCAAAATTCTTGTTAGGGAAAAGTGATGGATGGCTTTGTTGCAAGCTGCCCTCTCCCGTTCAGGGTGAGCCTGGGAAGGGCAGGGCTTCTGAAAAGTTGTCAGCACTTGATAGCTGTGTGCTGGATCACTGGAGCAACGCTGAAAGGAGAAAATGGGAATAATCCAGAGACCTGCCTGTTCAAACAGTACCTGCTAAGCATGCTGAAATGCAGGTAGAACCAAGCATGTCTGATGAAACATGTCTTGTCCGTGGTATCAAATGGGAGTTGAATATTGCATAGCTATCAGATTTATTAAGAGCTCTTTTCTTGTTCAGTGAATATTAAAGAATGAAACCTCTTGTGTTGAATAAAGGATAATCTGTTGATAAGTCTTTTTGAATCCAAAGATATCAGGACTGCATTTTGAAAGGTGGTGCTTTCTAAGAAGCAGCTCAGTTGAAAGAATAATATTTTTTTTCCAATTTCTCTTCAGTGAAGAAATGCAGAGATATAGTTGAGTGTTTTTAAAAAAAATAAAAAATTGAGAGAATTATAATTAATTTTTCCATCCAGTTAAAAGTACCCAGTGAACCTTTGTGTGAGCATTTAAAAAATAAAAAAAAATATGCATTTTTAAAGGAGTCTTAATCAGAAGTTTATTTTTGATTGTTGTACCATACTGTGTGACTGGTGTGTTTAACACATGCATCCATGTACTATCCCAGTAAGTGATCATACTTTCATCACTAACTCTGTCTTTTTGTATTCACACAGTGCTTTATTTTTCAGCTTTACAGTTAATGCTTAAATAATCTAGTAGGGTATTTCTGCTTGTCATTCCTTTCCCTTGTCTAAGAAGAACAATATACTTTGCAAGCAAACCCATTTAAATTGAAATGAAGTCTGTTCTCTGTTTCCAGCATTAGTCTGTATCTAGGTGGAACCTTTACATGTTGACATGTGTCTGAGATTAGAAATTGTGACATGGTGTAATTAAGTTTACATCTCAGCTGGATCTGGCACTTAAAACTGGGATCTTTCTTTGCTATGTATGAAGGATAAAATAGATCCTCTGGTATATAACTCAGGCAAAAAAAAAGTATTTCTGGAGAATTTAGAAATGTGTTAATTTACTTGAGCTAAAAATGATATCATTTTAAGTAGAGGTCATTGTAGCTGTTTAGAAGATAAGTCAGACTTCTGGTTCCAAGTGCTGTCTAACAAACCTACCTAGCTCAAACTAAAAAACAGCTTCTAATGCAGTGGTCTTAATTTATTGTCTGTTCTTGTGCAATGGAAAAAATTCCTCTCTGGAAGGTGACAAAATGTTTTAGCTTAGCATTTGAAGGAGGAATTAATTATTTTCTTAAAAACATCTGTCCTTTCATATGTTTTCCACATGCCACAGTGCTGTCACCTCCTGCTCTGCCATAAAAGGAGGAGCCTTTTTTATTTTTAGAAGCACGGTGTGATGATTTGAGCTGTGGTACAACTGGAGGATCTCCTACCTGCTTTTAAACCAGATTAGGTCGGTGCTAGTGGAGGAGAGGAGGTGCCAGGCTGCGGCAGGAGGCTGTGGGGTGCACTTGAGGGCTGTCCCCCCGGGGAGCATGGGGGTCCTGAAAGCTGCTGCTGCTGCTGCCCTGCAGGCTGGCCTGTGCCGGGCTGGGCTCCGCTGTGCGGTGGGAGTGGGGCTGGGAGGGGGTGTCAGCTTTTTGTGCGGTGTCTGCGCTGTCCTTGCCAGCTGCGCCGTGTCCGCCGCACGCGAGGAGCTTAGCGAGGGGCCTGGCTGGGGGGATTAAAGATGGGCTCCTGCCTGTGCGGCCTGGAGAAGGGCAGATCCCAGTTCCTCGTCACCTGTGTCCTTGCTGAAACGTGAGCTGTAGGCCCTAGAAAACAAGTGTACTTCTCGTTTTGTTGATCTGGTGATTTTTACTTGTGCAGACTTTGAAATGCAGATCCTGTAGGGAGCACATGAAACCTTCCCTTGTTCCCTTCCAGCCTGCTGGCCACAGGCCTTTGGAGTTTGTGCTGTGATGGAGTAACAGAGAGCCTGGCTTCACCATGTCTGCAGACAAATGAGGACACTCACAGATCATATAATGTCTGTAGTGCAAATGGTCTCAGTGGAGGATTGCAGTGCTATGAGTGAAGTCAAGATATTAAATGTTTTTGTGCTGTCACGGAGATATAGGTGGAGTGGCTTATCTCTTCTGGCTTCACCTTGGGTAGCGTGTAAATGCAGCTACTCTGTGTTTTTGTTACTTATGTTAGCTTTGTGTTTGACCACTTTTGGTTTGTCAGTACAAAACCAGAGAAATGACAGTGTTGTTTCAATGGCTGCCACTTTGGGAAAATATTTCCATGTTTAAAACGCAAAAAGGTTAAATTGGTGTAAGGGTAGGAATAAATGTTAAGCAGAGAAACAGGATGAGGAATTGTTGGTTCCGAGGTTTGGGTGATTTTTGTACAAAATGGTTGGGTAGGCTTCATTTCTTCCTGTTTCTTTTAAATGCCCAAATCCGCTGGTAAAATCACAACAGTTGATCCTATGAACAAGGAATAAATGCTGTAAAATCAATACTTACACTTTTATTTAGAGAGAAAAGCAAAATTTATTATTTGCAAAGGCCTCTTGCTGAAAGACTTTGGTTGATAAAATATTCTTATTTTGAAAAAGCACGTAGCAGTTCAATATTTTCTTGAAATATCATGGAGCTTAAAACTGGCTGGAGAGTTGTAACATGCTGGAGGCACGAATTTGTTTAGGCTTGAGGAAATTACTGTAAGTTAAAAAATAAATTCATATTTTCTGTTGAACTTGGAGAGAAAAATCAGCTCACTGAGTGGTGAGAGGCTGCTGGATTTATGCCTGAGGTGTGAGCATTTGACAAAGCCAGCCTGCTCATATAGAGGAAATATTTTCTTCCCATTTAGTTCAGTAGAGTAGCTATTCCATTCAAAATTAAGGGCAAATTGGAAGAGAAGACAGGAGAGCTTGTTTTCCATCTTCAGGCATAAGGCAGCAGTGGGTGTAGTAGGTGAGGATGTACTAATTCTAAACACTGCCGTGCATGGTCACCAACAGAGTCAATCACATTGATTAAATATAAATAGAATTTATGGCAAAGTGCTGGAGCTAATGTAAGAATAATAGTTAATTTCAAATGAAAAGGTCTTGAAGATCACTAACACAGGGGTTTTTTTTCTTAAGGAAAATAGCTAAGCATAAATAAAAAGCAAGCTTGAATTCTTTTTTTTTTTCACATTGACACAAATGGTGATTTAAACTGTTGTTTGTAAGTTTGTTCATTTAAATAATTTGATGAAGTTGAGAGTCTGTGAAGGGTATTTCCTTTTTTAAAATTTTTATTAGTATTAGAAAAAAAAAGACATTAGGCCATAGATAAGCACTATTTCTTCCATTGTCTTCAGCTGCATTTTATCATCTGCCCCTTGAAGTTAGAGGCCTGTTTTAGTGAGTCCAGAGATGAAAATTGTATCTATGTTTTGAAATTTCTTGTGGAAGCTTGTGAACTTAGTGGCATTAATAATAGGGTAGGAGTAAAGGATCTGTACAAATATTTGAAACTTTAAACGAATTACTTTATCTCTGGCATCCAAGTTTTCATCTGTGGCATGAATGCTTTCTGTGGGTGTGTTTTTCCTTCACTTCCACTTTGTCAATCAAAAGCTTTCTTTTTGCTTAGCAGCATTTTATATATGATTTTCAAGTAATGATATGTTTTCTTTTGAATGGTTCTTTAATTTTTCATAGTTCAAGAACAGAAACAGTAAGCAGAAGGCAGCAGTTTATAATAAAACGTTTAGAATCTTTTTTAAACAGAGCATTTAAAAACTGGTTTCTTCCAGCAAAACCTCTAGATAGTCCTTTTTTTTCCTGTCATCTGCTTTGCTCTCTTTTTCTTTCCTTCAAAACACAAAAGGTGAAACAAAATCACACGCACACACACAGTCTCCCGTTTTCTGATTCCAAACAAAAAGAGAACCTATACATCTTTATTTTGAAATCTGTTGCCTTGGTGCATGCTGGTAGACCTGTCCCTGAAGTTAAGGGTCAAGAACCTACTTTTAACAAAATATTTAAATGCGTGGTTACATTTAGTCCTGCTAAGGCCAATGCTGAGGCCTAGATTTTGTTCTGAATAGGAAGTACTTTACTGAGTTGGAGTATGGGATGTAAAGTGTCTGGCATTTGTCATGCATGATAGATGAATGTGTACTCTGTCTAGAAATTGTATTTCTGATGCTCTACTAATTGCAAATGTGATTCTCACAGTTTGGTGTATATTTAGCTATTCTGCACTCTCCAAAGAAGAAAATGGAAGTAATTCAAAAGAGAAAATACTGAAAACAATATTGTTTTGAATGGACATAGCAATAAGTTTGAAGGCTTGTAAACCTAACTTTGTTAGTGATCAGTCATAGTCTTATGTGTGAGTCCAGATACTGTTAAAATGTTTCAATGATGTAATGATAAAAATATTTGTTGATGGCGAGTAAAACCACAAACTTCAAGTTGCTTTTTAGGTATCAAAGTGTTCCTTGGTAGATTTTTTTTCCTTTATCATGAAGAAAAAGTGAGACCCAGATTAGGTTTTATGAAGCACACGATAATCTACTGAGCAATCCTGCTTCTTCCATCTCTATTGTATGGGTATGGCCTGGGCTCAGTATGGATTCAAAATGCAGTGCAGAGCTGTACCCAGAGCTTGAGCTTTCTGCGTGGGAGGAGTTTCCCTCTCTTTATTACCCAGGAGGATGACTATATTTCATAGTTTCTAGTTGTTGCTTTGGGCTCTTGGCAAAGTATCAGGGTAGCTTCTGCTGGTGTAATGTTTGGAAGTGTCTCTCTTGCAAGAAAATATTTTGGCACCTTATTCTGTGTGGTTTGGTCCAGCAGAAGAGCGTGTGGGATGTGTAGTCTTCAAATGGAAGTGCTGTAGGAGTATTTATTTTAATCAATTTTTAAACGTGCATCATGGCATGGCTAAAAATACCTGCCTGCTTCAGTAGAGTGAAGAACAGCACTGTAAATATAAACGTAGGTGGTGTGAATGGCTGAGAACTGGGTAACATTCACTGTAGGCTCCTTGTGGCTGTTTTTTGAGAAAGAATGAAACTCACATGTGAACAGCAGGCCATAGAATTTATTTTTTATTTATATGTTTATAAATAGCTGGATTTGGCATATAGAAAGATAATGAACCAACACTCTGTTTTATTTGTTATGTTGGATAAGGTCAGCAGCATGAACTGTTCAGACCTGACTCATTCTCTTTGGCTGTGCTGAATATGAGGAAACTACACAGGTAGTTTTAAAACATGTGGCTACAAATAACTTGTCAGTGTTTGGTGATGCAGAGTCCACATAAATCTCTACATCTGGAATGTGTGAACCCACGAGTATCTCCTGTTAATTATCCTGTTTGACATTTCCAAAGCTAAAGAAGAGTGATGGTTAGTTATGAATCATATCTTGCCATGCTGAAATGCCAAGCTTCGTTTTATTGCGATAGAGATTAAGGCCAACAGAGTCGTAACCAGTCTCAGCATCACAGTTTTTGCTACTGTCAAACTGCTGATGCAGCATTTGCTTAATATAAATGAACCTTTGCACCTCTGTAAAGTGCTTTAAACCTAGGAAAAATTTATGCCTTATCAAAAGGTTAATCCTGACAAATTATTGTAAATTATCTCCTGTCTGTGCGCTGCAGGTGCAGTGAAAATAATTCAGTGCTGCGCAGGCCGGTGACTGTTCCAGTGGATTGGAGAGCGTCGCTGTAGGTGCCAGCAGCACTGGGGTGGTTGTCAGGACCAGCCAGGGGTTCATTTCACAGCACTCTTGATGCGTCAGGTCTTGGAGTTCCAGTTCTGCCTGGGCTTACAAGCTTCATTTCTGCTGCTCAGCATTTTGGATGGACTGTGTACCTGCCTTGTTTCAGCCAAGTGTAGAAAATAAATGCTTAAATAACATCAGAATTCAGTGGTGTGAAAATGCTTCAATGAATCTGGGCCTCAGGATGAGCGTGGGTTTTTTGTTGGGTTGTTTGGTTTTCTTTTCTTGTAGGGATAGCATCCTCTTTCTCTCTGGACTGCTGCATTCTTAGTCCCACTATTAATGCAGTGTAGGGAAAAAAGTAGCCTCTGAAGCAGTGAGTGCTGGGTAGTCTTTCACCGTCACAAAAACGATCTAGATTCAGGCATTTAAGCACTGTGTGCTTAGCCAACCTCATAGCTCAGATTTAAGGAAGTTCATGATCTCCAATACCTGTCACTTCCTTTCATTTCTGTTTTGACTGAGAATTATGAAGAAGTCTAACTTAAAACTGTATTTTTAATCACTTTATAAAGTCATGCAAAGGTGCAGGCTTGTGCCTGTAAAAATTGCATCTGCATTAACATTTTGTAATTTCTATTACAACATACAGAATAAAGTATTTGTATAAGTATGTGATGTGATACAACACAATGGGATAAATTTCTGAAAATGGGGAGGGGGGTGTGTGTGTGTTTATGGTAGTTGCCTTGTAGCTGTAGGGGCAAACAATCCTTCTGAGCAGGATGCTGTGCTTGCTCCAAGTCATGTAAGCAGCTGCCAGGCTCTTGGGCAACACAATGGGTTAACAAGTGAGGTAACTTCCACCTCAGCACTGTCCCGTGTCTTATGCTGATAAGCATTATATAACCCTTACACAAGGATACCCTCTCAAAAACGTTACAACACAGGATTTTCTGGTGGTGTTTGTTAATAACGCCTTTGGCAAGTGTGAGACCTGCTTGTTATATAGCTTGGAAATGCAGGTGTTCTCTGCCTCAGAAACCACCCTTCCCTTTTTTTTCCCTTTCTGAGGCAAGAAAGATGCATGTAAGAGGTGTGATATGTTTTGACAAAAGCTTTCTTTTAATGTCATGCAGCCAATAGGGCCCAGAGTGTGCCCAGCAGATGTCTTCAAATCTGAACCACATAAACTGAGCTGTGGCCTCAGTTTTCCTCTGAAATAGGTCCTTTTGAAGCAAATGCTGGGTTCACTGCTCTTTCACTGCAGAAACAGTTGCGACCTCATTTCCCACCTTCCTGGAGAGTGCCTCATCCACCCACTCCCATGGTCTGTTTTTGTGGGGGCGTCACTTTGGCTGAGAGTGTTTTAGTCTGCAGAAGGGAGAGGGAAAGGGAGCCCCTACCCTGGTGCAGGCCTGCGTTCCGAGGGCCAGCTATCGACAACTCTTCCTCTCCGGCAAGCCTCTCTCTCTCTTTCTCCTTCTCTCTCTCTCTGTATATATATATATATTTATTTCTTATAGAACAACTGTTTCAGCATTTTGCAGTGCCTTATTTCCCCCCCTTTCCTCTTGACTGAAGTTCTCTCTTTAACCTCTTATTGTATCTACCCAATTCCATAAATTCTTTTTCTGAGTTCCTATTCCTTCCCCACAAAAAGCCCCTTATTGTCAGAGGGGAATGCGTTTTTGCCTGACCTCTGGACAGCTGTTCTATTCAAAACCTCTCCCCCGGAGTAAGAGGCATCCCACAATTCATCGCTTTTTTTCTTTGCCATGGTAAAAGCTAAAAGAATGTTTAACAAAGACCTACAATTGGTGATGGGGGTGGGAAATGGGAGTGTAACTTAATAGTTTCAGAAAACTGATGAATAATATAAGCCTTTAAAGAACCTTTTTGAAAGCGTTATCCCTGTTCATGAGCAGCCAGTAAAGCAATAAACTGGCAGGATTTGATACAAATATCTTATTTGGACCTCAGTGGCAAGTCATATATTTTAATTATTTAATATTTCAAAGATTTTTTTTTTTTTTCAGTGCAGGGTGGCATGAAATTAAAGCACATATTACATGTTGCAGATTGATAATGGCTAGGCGAATGATGGATTGTATTGCATTTTGGAGATTTTGGAGCCAGAAATGTCATGCAAATGCAAACTGAGGGCAACACATTTATAGAAAGGGGTTTTTTTAGTTGCGTTGATCCCTAAAGCCATTACGTTTTCTTTTAAGAATTTGTTCATGTTTGATTAACACTATTTTGGTCATGGGAAGCGTTTGTGGTATGGATTTGTATCCTAGTCTGAACAAATTTGTTACAGAGCGCGGTGCTGAAATTGGTGTTTTAAAGCAATGCAATCGAGTTAAAATTACAGTTTTGTGTTGTTTAAATGTTAAAAACCATTTTGACTTCCTCTCACTTGCAGTGTAGTGTTATCTCAAAGCAAGATGAGGAATAAAATGCTCTGTTCTAAATCTTTTGCTAGTTGAACGGGCATCTTTGACAGCCTTTCCTGCACGGTGAGTCCCGCTGTGTTCTCACAGTGGTCACTTGCTTTTTTTGTCTGAGAGGCCTTTTTGTGAGGGTGGGAGCCTGGTGACAAATGCTTCTGGTTTTGGATGCATTTGATTTCAAGTGCAAACTTGTGCTGTTGCAGCTTTGCGTGTCAAGCCGTGCGGGGGCTGAGCCTGCCATTTTGAAATGCTGGTGCTTCTCATCTCATGGTGGCCTCATTTCCATCCCTCTGCGGTGCCACACGCACAAACACACCTTGGGTTCTCGTGAGGCTCTTGGAGCGTTGCCACTGCCTGACCGCTTGCTCCCTGCCGTGTGCATCTGAAGCCCCTTCTCCCTGTTTTAGGAGATACTTCTCACCGCTGCACGTGTACCCAGCGTATCTGGGTCTTGCACAGGCGCCTGGCCCAAGCCTTGTGGCTGTGCTTTAATACCACTGATTGCCCCTCCGGAGGAGTCACTGTGCTGCATTGCTACAGCCCTTCACTTCCCGAAGGGCGGGCGAGTGGACAAAGGATCCCCCCAGCCAGCCTGGGATTGCCTGGACCCGGACATATGCATATGAATGGGGCTGTACATCTGCATTTGCTCCAACCGTTACTCCATTGTCACCGATTCCTGTAATGAAGAGTCCCTGGGTATTCATTAACGTGCGTGGCTTCATAAACATCTCTGCTGTCGAGTTCTTAGTTGCGGCTATTGCTGTGGTTTCAATGATAAGGGAAGAATAATTTTTGTTTAATGTTAGTTATTATTAAACGACTATTTATTTAATTTTTAATTATCATTATTTATTTAATAACTAGTTAACGTATAGAAAAGCTATATGCCAGCACGGAGAGAGTCATGCAAAATATTCATTGAGAAGTTATGCATTCTCAGGACTGTCCTCTGGTGTTGTGGCCACAAAGGTATTTTCGCCACTGATGAAGCAAGCATTTCAGTGAAAGCCAGGCTTTTCCAGTCACAAGTCGTATTTGTTGCACTGATCTCTGGTGTATTTGCAGGTACATGGCTCACATCACCTAATTTCTTGGAGCAAGCTTGTTCAGCAATTCTGCAAATCCAGTCCAAGGTATCATTTGTGTTTTGCTGTTGCAAGGCAGTGTGAGGAAGCCTATTTCTGCTGCTAAGGTTTGAAGCGTGTTAGAGTTCCATTCTGTGGTGGTTACATGGGGCCTCACATTGTGTCCCACACCAGCAGCCCCTGCCTGGGGACTGAGAAGGAGCTTTGTGAAAGATGACAGTAGGCTACCAGATGCATTCAAAGCCAGGGCTGCCGAGCATTACCCCATCTGCTTTGAGAAGAGCAGCAGGGGTTTTTAAAGCCCACGTATTCATTATATAGAGGGAGTGGCTATGTGTTTAATACAGGTCCTCATTAATTTTGTGTAGCCCACTAGAGTTCTCTAGTGTAAGTATGAAGAAATAAAAGTCATAATGATCTCTTCTGTTGCTTCAGCTTGCATCTGCTCCACGGGATCCTCACCAGGGTTTTCTGTCACTTTTTTTTTTCCCCCCTTTTAGGCTGTAATAGGAAGCTTTTAGGAACCCTATGAATGTTACCCTACCTATGCAACAAGGACGTGCATGTCAGGCGGGGGACTGGAGGCAGCAGGCAATTTGGTGAAATTATATTCTTTCTGTGCTGCTTGAGAGTGCCTGGCCAGCTGGTGCCAGGTGGCCTGCTGCTGGAGTAGCAGGGGATGTGAAAAATAAGGCCTGGCTTTCAATGGCAAGTATCTATCCTCCTGGGCTTGCAGTCTCTGCAGGGCAGCTGTCTCCTCTCCAGTGGGTGCCAGATTTGCATGGTTTGAGTTCTGAGCAGTCTTGCAGGGATTTGGAAAAATGTGTGACCGTCCCCCAGAGACATGATAGCAGCCTCTGACATGCAAATGCAAATCTCACCATCTCATTTTCTGATTGGTGCCAAAATCTTTCAGGTCCCAGCATGTAGGCACTGGTTGTGCTGTAGCGTGGCATTCACGTGCTTATGGTGTTAGTCACTTCCAGAGTCACTGTGGTGAAAGAAACAGCCACAGAGCTGATGCAAGAAGAGGTGCTCTTGTTAATTTTCTAACATTACAAATAGTAGTGAGGTATTGAAACATAGCAGGAGACACTTTTCCCTCTTTCCCTGTCTTTAAAAGTTGAGGCTTTTCTTTTTGTTTTATTTTTTTTTCCCCAGGATTCAGAATTTCAGGATATATCTGAAATATTGATTTAAAGTCCTAAATAATTTGTGTGGTAGCTGGAGATCTTATAGCTCTTTATCACAGATTTCTTTTTTTTGTCTGTGCTCATTGCCTGTTGAGATTGTTGTCACTGAGGCAGTAAAATTACGTGTGCCGTGAAAGAGCTGGAGTTTTGAAGCCTTTGGGTAGGACACCAGAGTCAGGTTGTGAATTCCTTGTTTAATCTTTATTCCTGACCTCTAAGAGCAGCTGAGGAGGAGGAGGAGGGGTGTGCTGGCTGCCAGAGCTCACAGGTCCAAGACCCATTCAATGCTTCCCTGTAGATGCTCACCTGCTCTCGCTGCTTGGATATATGATGACAGAGATACCAGTGTTGCAAACCCCAGGTATTAAAGAGTTCTTGACTTCTTTTTTCTCCCACTTTGGATAGTAGTACCTGCAGAAGGAAAACTATTTTTTTAGTGGCATGCCTACTGGCATGTGCTTATTTTTGAGTGTAGATTGTAGGGAAAAAAATTTAGATTGCCAGCTTTTAAAGTGTGGTACTGAATAAACAAAGTTGGATTTATGTTCTGTTACTTAAAAAAATGCTGTTAATTTCCTGTAAGGTGAATACATATAAAATCCAGGCAATTATTTTCTATCTTAGCTCCTAGCGTTACGGATTAAATGAATACATTGAGGGTGAACAGTGGTGAGGGTGGCAAGGGCATTCGTTCTCTTCTGCTGTCTCAGCTACACAGATGGCCGTCCTTGGGCAGGAATGGGATGGGAGAGGATGGTGTCCTACCCCCTGGCAGAAAACTGCTGCAGCTTCCTTGTCAAAGCCCTCATTTACTGCTATAAACCTCTTCCTCTCCCCTCGTTTATAGGGAGAGACAAGCTTTCAGGCTTTGTCTGCTGAATGATCTAACTGACTTTTTTTAGTAAGACAACTTATGTGAGTAGTGCTGCTTGTCTGCAGATGGCACAAAATATATGATGAAAGTAAGAGAGAAAAAACCCTGGGAAATGGCACGAGTTGAGGTCTATTTGCTCACAAGCAGTGTGCAAAGGTATTAAAGAAAATTGCACTGAAGCAAGTTTAAGGTACTAGGCAGATGATGCAGGCTGTGATCTTTATCAGCCTTTATCAGGGACTAACCTAAAAATTAGGCATAGTATAAGCTTACCCTAAGGTAAGCCTTTTGATTTCTGTGCATACTGTGGAATGGGTATTTACATTTTGTTGTTCCCTTGTTATTCCTTATTTACATTTATGTTCCCTTCTTTTGTGAATATAGGTCACAACCATAGACTATTTTACACTGCTTTTAATCATGAAAAATTAATGACAAACCTTGAGAAGACTGTCTCCCTGTATAAGTGAGTGTTACTGGTAATAAGTAAAAAAAGATACTTCAATGCCTTTTGTCCCTCTGTATTGGGGGGGGGGGGG
>VXBT01011614.1:302165-387096 GCA_013400235.1 Oriolus oriolus
GCGGGGATAGAACATTAGATGAATTTTATAAGACCTTTATTGTTTCTGATGTCTGTAAATCTATGATGCTGGTTGGCTGGAGTGCAAGTCAGTCCATTAAAGAAATGTCAAGTGTAATTGTGGAAGAGATATGTTTTAAGACAATACATGCATAAAAAATAGCATAAGGAATTTGCCTCTGGGTTGCTGTGAGGGTGACACATTAATTGTCACAGATGAAGAGGTAGACCTCCCTTGGAGCTCATGATTTTGCTGTTCATGATTTATGAGTCTTGCCACTCATTAGAGGGGGACACATGTGCTATTCTCATAGCATTCAAAAGATGCTCTGTCTTACCTTAATCTGTTAGCAACAAACTTGTAAATTTCTAAGATCTATCAGTGCCTTAATATTACTTCTCCGAACTGTACTTTCATTTGGTTTTTAATTGAGCAGGAAGTGCAGGTGGGTTTTTAGTTCTCTCTCTTTTTTTTTTTTCCTTGTAAGAACCGTTGCTTTTAAAATAAATATTGATTTTTTTTCCCCCCTTTTCTGTCAGGATGTGCTGAAATGCAGACAGTTAAACCAGTGGTTCTTGTGTAGTACATAATAAATCATATCTTGTCTATTTTTTTCCTTTATACTTCCTGTTCAGTTTGTTCAATTCAGCTCGGTGGTGAGATCAGCTAGATGATGCTGTTGTAGCAGAAGCAAGACGGTGATGCTGTGGCAAGTACTCCCCCTCCCCCACAAGCGTTTATTGCAGCTCAGGTCGTTTCTCTGCCGGTATTCATCTTGGTCTGCACTCTTTTTTTGTTGTTGTTGTTATTATTTCTTTTTTTTTTCCTCCTGCACAAGCATGCTTTGCTTATTAGTTGAGAAATGCTGCTCTTGTCCTGAAGGTGATGGTGGCCCTCACCTGTGAGTTTAACTACAGGAAGAACAAGAGATGTTGTACAAGGAAGAGAAATGAAAGTCTTTCACATGGCCCTTCTCTCTAAACCTTGGCAAAGACTGCCTGGAGATGTTTCCCCGCCTCCTGTAGGCATTTCTGTACAAATTCTGCCATTATAGCAGAATGCACTGAATTTCAGATCTATAGGGGCACTAAGATAAAAAACATAAGCATGAGAATACAGTGCCCAGGCATGTCTTTGTTTATTGTGCTGCCTCCAAAACAAAACTTGAAGTTTTTCTTGTTGCTATAAGATGTTCTTGTTTAGTAATGTGCTGAATAGGATGTCACATGGTTTTTCACTCATAAGGTCGGCTGTGATTGAAATGCTTTTATTGATCGTTTACACCAATTTTTTTCCCTACATAGTCAGACTAGGAGTCAAGTAAGATTGTGATAGTTTTTCAGAAATTACCAATCACTAAAAGATGTGTCATATTAACTTTGTTCCTTCTGAAGGCACTGAAGTGCACTTGAAATATCCTGCTGTATCATATATTGATTTTTGTATGTACTGAAAGACAATCGAATTTGTCTGCTTCAGGAATAGAGTCTAAATGGTAAGATCTTTATTCCAAAAATAATCCCATGGATTCTACATACCATCACGTGGTTTTTATGGTAGTCTCATGTCACTACCAAAGTGAGAGCATCTCTGTGTTTGTATGGCTGTGCATATGGGAATTACCTCATGAACGTTATGTCCAATTGAATTGCCCCTTGGAAGGGAGAGGATAAGTTGCCGCAGGCTGAATATTCACCTTGGGGCTCAAACCTGCCCCAGAAAACTCTGCCTTTTGCCTGTTTGTTAGTGATTTATTTCATCCTTTCAGTAGCCTTAATGTTGCTGAGTGTTTGTAGGGGTTTGTGTATATTTATTTAATGTCTTGCTTGTGTTAGCTTCTCAACCTCTTTGCCAGAGTCAAAAAAGGAGTGGTGCAACTTTTAATCAGTAATGCCTTCAAATAGTCACTATAAAAGCCACCAGACTTCAGGAATATTTTGTGGTTTTGAGACAGTACCTGGGGATTCAAACTTGCATCATCTGTGTGTTATTTCCAGGAGAGATTTATTTTTAATTTGCATGTCAGTCTTTTGAAACAGAACACCCATAACAATGTTTTTGTGTGTGTATGTGTGGAGAGGAGCAAAAGTCGTAATTGTGCGTTTTCCTGATGGTGCAGGTTCCTGAAAAGGTGCTGAGTCCAACGTGGGCAAATTGCTTATGACTGACTGATCAGTGATCTGTTTTAGCCCTTTGTTAATTTTCAAGGATTTTAAAGCATGAGTTTGGGTTTCATTTTTTTTTTTCTTCCAGTTGATTATGGTAATTCGTATCACATTATTTCAGTCACTCTTACTATTTTACTGTAGTGTATTCCTAGAAATTCTGATGTTCTTTTGTTTTTTCAGATGCATGAACTTAGCTTTATTTACCCCAAGTCTGTAATGTGTTTCCACTTTATTTCTGCTTTTGTATGACGGTTTTTTTTTTTTTAATCAGAAAAAACATAAACCTGTTTGGTTTGTAAAACTTGATTTTTGAAGTGCTGGTATATTCCAGGAGCTTTCAAAACATGCTGTAAGGTGATACTACTACTCTTTATTTCTAAAGCTGAAACTTCTTCCTTTTTTCAGTTGGTGGAATGACTGGTGGACTTGATGGCATGTGTCTTGCTGCTTGGACTGTAGTTTTCTCTTCTGTTTTCCAAGGATTTTTTACATTTTTGTTTTTCTTTTTAGAATACTTTGAACATTGTTATTGTATTTCTTGCTGTAAATTAATCAGAAAGGATTCAATGTCACAAACACTGTCATAACGTAAGAATACAAAAATAACTCCAGAAAACACCAAAACCCACTTTAAACACTGTGAATATGACTGATTAGTATTCACTTAATGGCTGTAAAAGAACTTGTTTTCTCTAAAACTGTTCTAAAATTCACACTAATAATCTGTTATGTTTTTAGGAATGGTATTCCCCAAGTTAATAGTCTCACTAAATCCATGCACTGCTTGCTCCTCTCTCCCCTTCCCCCATCCTCTGTGGCAGGTTGGAGAGGAGAATTGGAGGCACAAAAGGTAAAGATCACAGGTTGAGATAAGAATAATTCAATTGCAGCCATCAACGAGATGAGACAAGGAACAGTAACAGCAACAATACGAACAGAAGTGTACGAAAGAGGAAGAGTGATTCACAGGCGAAATGCTCCCCAAGCCAGACTTGACCCAGCAGCAGCCACACCATCCTGACCACTCCCTCTGGCTCGGAAGCAGGGCCATCCCACCACTCCTTCTGCCAAGGTTACTCGAGCAGAAGGAGTCCCTCCTTGCTGGAAGAGACTCCCTCCCTCCCACCCCCAGTGGTATAGAATAACCTCCATGTCCTAGCCATGTTCCCTCCTGACTATTGCAAACATCAGCCTTGTTCTGGCTGGATCCAGGACATCTGTTAAACCAGACTGAATCACATGGACAATTTAGAGGAGACTTTTTCATTTGCTGTCTCAGAAAAAGCAGAAATATGTTTAAGATTATGAAGAAGGTGCCCTCAGTGTACAGAAAATTGAGATGTGCTTGCCAAATAACTTAAAAACATGAAACTGAATAAAAACATGAAATAAAATCTAGGCAATTGCAGAAAAAGATTTATGGCCAGAAAAGCCAAGCTGTTTTCAGAAGTGTATGAAATACCATAGGTAACTTACTCTGCATCTAGCTAATGCTCTTATCACAATTGCATATCAGGATGGTACTAATCACTTCAGTTTCTCTTGATTTCTAATACAACATCACAAAATACGTATCACTTCATGATATGTAATTGCTTACACTGTTAATAAGTCTTGCTTATGTTGTCCATTACCAGTTAAATCGACTAAAACTGATTTTCTGTCACAAAGCATTTTCCAGTCTAAATAAAACTCTTTAGCTGATGTCACATTTAGCATAAGCTGTTTCCTATGTTTTTAAAACACTTCTAAAGTACTTGTTTGTATATGGAGAATAGGTGTAGAGAAGATGTGTTAGTAGTATTGCCTTCCTTTTGACCTTGGTTTAATCACAAGGTAGTTTCCAGTATAAGTGAAACTGTAGTTTTCGCTCTTAAGTACTAAGAGGTGGTGATCCACAACAGTGCAAGAGACTGAGATGAGTTCCAAGTTTGTTTCTGTGTTTTATGCTACCTTAAGGCCGTGATAACTGAACTGTTCTGGCCAAAATGAGTAGGGCTCTGATCTTCATTTATACACTTAATTTTGGCACTGCATATATTCGGGTTTACTTCTGTGGAAATACTATGTTTGTGAACTTAGATTTTTTTAAATTGGTACACCAAAACCTTTGGTGATCTTTTGTGTTGTTATTTATAGGCACTGGGAGTCTTTGTCAATGGCAGAGATGCAGTTTTGGTAGAACTTTGCAAACTTAAGGGTAACTCTTGCCCCACAGAGTTTACAGTGTTAAGTGTTGTTGCTGCATTTGTAACTGCTTTGGAGCTTGCCAGAAAGGGGCTATTTTGTGTTTGTGCAGAGGGGCTTCTTGCAGAGTCCAGTCTCTTGCAAATGCCACACTCCACTCACAAACACTTCTGTGCAAGACAGTGATTCTGTCCCACCCCCTCCCCCCAAAAGCAACCAGCGCACAATGAATAAAGCAAAAAGCTAAACAAAATTAGCACTTACTTTAACTTTCTGCTATGTATTTGTTTTGCTTGTTTCTGTCTCTTTCGGTTTGTTACAAAGCCCAAAAAATAACTTGTCATGAACAATGCACTCAAAAATCTGCAACCAAGCATAAAACTTTGCTACTTCTTAAGCCACGGATGCCACAGCTTCCCAGTTCCCAGGGTGGCTGTGCTGCCAAGCCGGCTGAACCTGCAGTACATCTTGGAGTGGACTGGCAAGACTTATTTCTTAACCTAAGTTCACTTTCTCTGACTTGGACCAGCCATGGGATTTGGAATTCCCCGTCCTTTTGAGTTTCCAGTGCTGTGCTCTTTTTCTGCAGCTTCAGAAGGACAGTATCTGAGTTTCAGAGTCAGGGAGAGCTTCCAGAAGTTTGCAGGGTAGCAGCAGCACAGGTTTTACGTCTTACACAGTTGCTGCTGTGAGGCACGTGTGATGGATATTTATGACATGGTTAAACTTCTGTTTTAAGCTAGAAACAGAGACCAAAATACTAGTTTTCTGTCTAGAAGACCTATCTACTCTGTGCTTGTTCATCTGAACGGATGAAATACAGTTATAAAACTTTCATTTGAAAATACCATCAGATGATATTTATGTTATTGATGGTGATACTTATGTGCTATATCAAAGGGTTTGTGAACTGTGTTCTTAAGGGGGTGGGAGAAGTCTGTGTCACAGGAACTCAACAATAGTTCCAGTTCATCACCAGTAGCAGTGCTCCTCATAGTATTAGGGGGTAACAGATAGTGTTCTGTGGAACAATGCTTTTGTGATTTTATCTTTAAAAATAGAGTAAGAGGATTTAGGGAGTGGTGGTGGGGAAACAGAGCCCTATATAAACACAATATAAAAAAGACATTAAGCTTGTAGAGAGTGTCCGAAGGAGGGCCACAAGGATGGTGAAGGGCCCTGAGGGGAAGCCGTGTGAGGAGCGGCTGAGGTCACTTGGTCTGTTCAGCCTGGAGAGGAGGAAACTGAGGGGAGACCTCACTGCAGTTACAGCTTCTTTGTGAGGGGAAAAGGAGTGGCAGGCGCTGAGCTTTTCACTCTGATGACCAGAGACAGGACTTGAGGAAACAGCATGAAGCTGAGTCAGGGGAGGTTTAGGCTGGATACCAGGAAAAGGTTTTTCACCCAGAGGGTGGTTGGGCACTGGAACAGGCTCTCCAGGGAAGTATTCAGACCACCAAGCCTGACAGAGTTCAGTAAGCTTTTGGACAATGCTCTCAGGCACGAGGTGTGATTATTGGGGTGTCCTGTGCAGGGCCAGGAGTTGGGCTTGATGATCCTGATGGGTCTCTTCCAACTCAGGATGTTCTATGATTCTATAAGGTGAAGTAGACTGTATTATCCCAAGAGTTAGTATTTGCTTCAGGACACTTGTTACTCATTGTGTATTCTAATTCCACATTGAGAAAGGCCTGCAGAATGAAGATCTGCACAGAGGAGATGTTTTAAGCCATGGCTGTTTGTTCAACTGAAAATTCCCTTTCACAAATGTAGGGAATGTATTTCTTTTCATGTGATACAACTGCATCTTTAAACTGATCATCAATGTTAGTAGGTAAATAAAGTTTGTATTTATGTAGCACATGGAGAGAACAAATAGCATACAGAATAATGTTAGGTTGATTATGCCATTACTTTGCTTGCTGCTACCCACCTTGTTTCTTGATCCATTTTTAAAAGACTTAACTGCTCTAATGGTTGCTATAAAATAAGAACTTCATCTTTTTCTTCTAGAAGTATGATAACAAAATTTTCATGTGGCATGAAACACTTTTTACCTTCTGCATACTTATTAGAGACCATGCTCTAAAATGTCAAGGTAATGGGGCAGGAGGAGAGGCTGTGTGAGCAAGGAGGAGGCAGTATCAGGTGTGAACGTAAGGTTTCTGAACTAAGAAACCCTTCAGCTTCATGTGAGGGTGTGGATGGGCCCATACCTTTGTATAATATAGGTCATAAGTGGGAGTGCTAAGCCTTCACTTCTGTTTCATTTTTTTTTTTCTGAGGATGTGTTCATTAAGACTTGCTATCATTTTGGATCATAGATTTTTTTGGGTACGCTATGCACATCTTGAAAGGGTTCTCATGCAGATGCAAAGGTTAGAGCTGAGTGATCAGCAGAGCTGAGTCTGCCTGAGCATGTTATATTCCCACAGAGGTTTTGTATCCCTTGCTGCAGATTTGGATCTGAAATTTACACTTGGTGGGCAGAAATTGTATGGGTGGCATTCTTTTGATTTCTGGACCTAGCACATCACCAGTGCTAATGAGTTTGAATTCTTACGTATTCAATTTCTTATTATAATTTCTACCTTTAAAATCCCTTCGCTACCCTTTCAAATTCAGTCAGTGCAAAACTATATTTATTGAAAAATAATAGTTATGCTCAACAGATAATATGGTCTCTCACTCCTGTGGTAGGCTGGACCTGTGGTACAAAGGCCTCCACACATGACTTATTTTTCTTTTTTCCCAAACATGCTTTTGTTTTTCTATTCACTTTTACCAAACTGTTGGCACTCCAGTTTCAATATAGGATAAGATACATCTTTAATTTCCAAATATTTGATGGTGTTTCCATATCTTAACTGTGGTGTTTTGCAGCCTTTCATATTGACAGCTCACTGTTTTGTATAAATTAGCAGGGGAAACCTACATACTTTGGCAAGTCAGAGAAAGGTAAATTGTGTTTTGACAGTTGTACAGACTTTGAAAGATGCTTTGGAACATGGTGAATTTTAATGACTGAGATGGTTAAGGCAGCTCATAGCTCAGCTGATTGCTTCAGACTCCATACCTACAGCCTTGCAAGTGCAACTTTATTAGTTTGCAGTTATCTGGTGTTTAAAGTTGCCTCTGCAACTTGGAGTGCAGTGTGCAAACTGAGATTTTTTCTACCTTGGGAAGCAGAAGTAGGGGGATTCAAAATTTGCATATGTCACCCTAAAGTTGAATGAGTAACTTTGACTTTTTGTTTGATTTTGTGGTCTTTCTTGACTGTGAGCCTGAATGCATATTGTGTGTGTGTGCATATTGATTCTGAATGCAGGCACCAGAGTTAGACTCTTGTTTCTCTTCAGGTACACTATTTCTGTGCCAATTTTTGTGTTACTGATTTTAAAATAAGTTGTGTTCAGGGAAAAGCAGTTGACTCGTGGGTGTGATACATTTCATGAGAACTTAGTGTATGGCCATCCTACTTTCCACATCTTACTGCTTGAAAAAGACACTAATTTATTACCATTTTTTTTCCCTCACTTCCATAAAGAAGCATTTCTATTTTTCGTCTAGTTAATGAAGGAAACACATTCTTTCCCACTAAAATAACTGCTAAATACCTCTGATACCCTTGGTATCAGGTCAGTATGCTTAGGTGACTGTAACAGCAGGGGACAGCTTGTCAATCCTATTGGAAAATTTGAGTTTGAGCATTGGCAGTCATCTTTGTGGAGGTCCCAACAGAAGCTGCTCAACTTTTTGTTTGCTAAATTTTCCTGTAGCTGTGTTGCACAGTGAGAGGTACTTACAATTTCATAAAAATGAACGTATAAGCCCATAATACGTGATTTGTAGTAAAAAAAGAAAAAATAGTCATATATTCTTCTCAGCCCCAAAGCAAAAAGTATTGCGTAGGCTGATGCTCCTAAATGAAGAAAATGAAGGCAGAGTGAAAATTAGACCAGCTCCCAATAGTTTGCTCATGCTTTTACCAAGTTTTTTTCAGCATCTTTAAATTCTAAGTGTGAACATATTTTATTTAAGAATGTGTGACAGAAGGCATAGGCTTTTCTTTCCGTTTTCTAGCAACCCACACTTTTCATATGCTTGTGGATATTAGTATGAAGTGTAGTTTCCGTAGTAGGAAAGTAATTCCCAGGGCTGTTTGAGGGAAAGAGTGGAGAAAGGATCTGGGTTTATGTATTCCATTTTAGTTGAGTTATTGAGTTTTCCTTCTTGTTTGGCTAAAATAGGTGTCATTTCTTCAGTTCATCAAAGTGTCTTTCATTCATCCCAGAGTGATCCAAAGGGTGCAGTGCTTTGCAGTCAAAGTTACACGATACAGGCATTCATTGCCATGTTAACGTTCTGGTTTGGTTCAGGATCTCAGTTTTGGAGTGAAGTCAAGGCACTGAGAATTGGTCTGTGTTGTGGGGAAAGCCTGAGAGCCCAATTTGAATTCATTTCAGATAACACCAAGTCAAAAGACTCACATCCAGAGCACTTTCAGCACTTCACCTCCCAGTCCCTGCTCCATCAAGGGGACATAGTGGAGCTGATCTGAAATAAAACTCCTGAAACATGCCGTGTGCCAAGTGCTGAGCCCTTAATATCAATCATGTTGCTCTACTCATCCCCTTCCAGTGGGCAGCCTGATGAGATAATGAAGAAGTAGCCAGGAGGCTGTCTAATGGCAGTGAGATGAGTGAGAGGAGCAATGTAGGTTGAAATTTCTTCTCTAGCTTGGATGAACTCTCTGGAAAAGTTTGTTTTTTCTGGACTTTATGGAGATTTTTGTCAAGTTGTAAAAGTGCCTCACTTGGAATACTCCTTTGACTTTGAGTAACAATATTTAAATTAAACAAGACTTCTTTTTATTTGAAATTACTAGATTGTGAGGTTTCTGGAGCTCCTCTCAGTGAATTTTGGCAGTTGCCAGCTGGCTTCTCTTCTGTGATGGTGGATATATTGTGTTTTACTTCTGACTTTTTAAAGTTCATTACTGAACTGAGTAGTTTAAAATTTAACACCGTCGCCGCTACAGTAATGCGGATGAAACACCAAATATCCATTATTAATAACCACTTAAGCATAGTTAGCATTTCTCTTGCTTTGATATCAGGTAAGACTGTCACGCAAAGCCTGCCTTCAATGCATTCTTACATCAGCTGTTTCTGAGCCTTCCGGTTATGAGCTTTGCTTTTTGTTGGTTTTGTGAGTCCAGATACCCCTACAAACAAGTGTACATCTGTTGGGCTCGTGACCCCAGTCATAACTGCTGTGACCCTGTGTGGGGGTCGTGACCCCTCGTTTGGGATTAGCTGCGTCAGAACAATCTCAAAGAATCGTCCTGTGCTAATGCATCGGGGGCAAATGCAAGTAACTGTCAAGAAAGCGGTGAAACAGATTAATCATGCAGAGGGCTGAAAAAATAGCAGTAGCTTCAGCATGTTCAGTGTCGTAGACATAAATTCTGTCCCACTCCCTGTGGATTATATACCTTTTGTTTAAGAATAAAATACAAAGAACCCACACGTCGTAAACACATTTATGAAAATACATAAAAATCAACCAGCTCTAATTTCATGCAAATGCTTATATTTTCTTTGGAAAGTAAAAGAAAGGTTTTAAAGTGAGTATCACGTACACAAGCCATTTCCCCTCACTCTTGCCCAAATTCACTAGCCTTTCAAAGATAGTGTTGAGAACTTGTGTCCGAGTCCAGCCTGAAAAGACTTGTTTTATAATCCTTAGACTAGTGATTTGGAATGAAGATAGTGATGGCACTGCCTTTTTAATGTCATGAGTATAATTTTTCTCTTTTTGAAAGAATAAACTTGAGTATATTGTTCCAACATCTAATTTTCACCATCATTTTCATACTGCAGTAAAGATTCAGTATGTACAGGTTTCTTGGTCTGTGGGTGTAGTTTAGCCCTGTTCTGGATTAATTTATGCCATATGTGCTCAGCCTTTTTTAAGTTAATGAAATTTTCTTACATGAGAGAGGTGACTGTGTCAGTGTCCAGGGAAAAACTGCTCATCTGAAACAGAACAACTAACAGCTACCCAGGTTGGTGATGCTGCTTGAATTATTTCATATGCCTGTCTGTGTTAGTGGCACTCACAGGCAGGCTTTGCCTTGGCTCTTACAGAGGTGGATGAAGGCTTATACTTCCTTTTCCAGCGGTGCAGGCAACTCTGTTCAGTCACCCTGCTCCCCACTGTACCCTGGGACTGGCAAAGTATCTTGGAGCTAAGGGCAAGGAGTGCATCTCTCTCCTTGGTCCATACACCCAGCCTTGGGTACAGGTGGGTTACTGCCATCAGCGGTGCTGCTCACCTATGAAACCCATCCCATGAAAGCTGAAGTAGCTTTGTAAGAGGCAGTTCAGGACAGTGCTGGGACACTCAGTTTCCAAAGAGTTTTGGGGATACTGATGGATGAGAGACTGGACATGACCTGGTGATGTGCACTTGCAGCCCAGACAGTCAGTCATGTCCTGGGCTGCATCAAAGTAAGTGTGACCAGCAGGGTGAAGGAGGTAATTCTCCCCTTCTGCCCTGGTGCCCCTCAGCTTCCACCTGCAGTGCCGCATCCAGCTCTGCGGTGCCCAGCACAGGAAGGACATGGACCTGTTGGAGCGAGTCCAGAGGAGGCTGCCAAGATGATCAGAGGGATAGAACACTTCTCATACAAGGAAAGGCTGAGAGGATTGGAGTTTTTCAGCCTGGAAAAGAGAAGAACTAATTGCGGCTTTCCAGTACCTGAAGGGAGCCTACAAAAAAGATGGAAAGGGACTTTCAGAAGAGTAGGTAGCAACAGGACAAAGAGGAATGGATTCAAACTGCAAGAGAGTAGGTTTAGATTAGATATTAGGGAAAAATTCCTTGCTGTGAAGGTGGTGAGACACTGAAATAGGTTGCCCAGAGAAGCTGTGGATACTCCATCTCTGTAAGTGTTCAAGGCCAGGTTGGATGAGACTGAGCAACCTGGTCTAGTGAAAGGTGTCCCTGCCCATAGCATGTGTTGCAATCAGATGATCTTTAAGATCCCTTCCAACCCAAACCATTTTATGATTCTATGATCTCTGACTGTATGCAGGGCTAGTATCTTTTAACTCTTTGCAAGATCACTCCTGTCAGTAGTGTGTTACATTGCTGTAGTTTTTGTTAAGCGTCTCACAATAATTAGTGATACTGGCATTCATCAAGGATTTCCTTTGTGCTTGTTACTCTGTTGAAGACATCAGTCTCAGATGAGACCTCTCGTTCATGCTTTTATAACTTGTTGGTCTTTTCCAAGCCAACTGTTGTAGTGTGCATGCCCTTTTGTGTCTGTAGTCTCACCACAGAGATCCACTGACTGGCGCTTGAGTTGAGAATTGAGAGATTTTAACAGGTCCAAAACCATCAGGTTTATAGGACTCCAGAATAGTTAAAATGTCTCCTAGGAAAAATATTAGCACTTCAGGGCTTTCGGTCTTGAGCATTACTAAGTGTCTGTTGCGCAGTGGATGGGGCTTAGGGTGCTATTTACTGAATGTCTTCCTGGGTATTGAATGCTTTGTCTTGGTGCTTGCTTGTTCTGTAACTGTCTGATTTCTTAACATGTTCTAATTTAAATTTGAATTTGTTTGCTAGACTGCCTTTGCAAACCTCTAATCATTTTTAGTGTTACCTGTTAAAATTAGAGGACAATTGTAGCTGTGGTGGGGAAAAAAAACCCCCACGTTGTTATGATGCCTATCTCATGATGTAATCCTGCTAATATAATTACTCTAGTGATACTGAAGTAAATACTCTGGCTATCACATGCAGCTGGTCATAGTTAGAGGAGAGGGAACAAGCCTGCTGAGGTGCAGCACTGGCCTTACTGGCTTTGCCTTGGCTTTATGACGAAATGTTTTTCTTGGAAGCGTAATTCATATTTCTCTTCTTTCATCAAGCAGAAAATATTTAGTCACGTATTCTTTTATGCCTTGGCAAGTGTTTTACTCACATTTCTGTGCTTGGAGTAAAGCAGTTGTTCATACCCAAAGCCTCCCTTCTGCTGAAGGGGCAGAAAGCTGCCTGATGTAAGTCTCATAGGCTCTTTAAAACGTAACTGCACTGGCTTGTAGGCATAAGTGTCTTTGGTAGAAGCAAAACAGGAATAGTAAATCAGTACATTGCACTAATAAGAAGTTAATGACATTGGCTTCTTCCAGTTCTGGAGGACTGTAAATGTTGCATCTTGGCACTGAAATGCGATGCCCATGTGTTGACAGGAGACCTTAGCACTCTGATTTTGGGAAGAAACTATTTATTTATTTAGTATTATCTACATGATTTGTAGGCAGTTGTTTTCATTGTGCACTAAGCTTCTGAGTAGACTTATGGGAATTTAAAGATTGCGCCACTCTTGAAGATATTTACGAAACACTTTGCTTAGCCCAAATTAGTTTGGTCTTCTGATAGATGTTCGTAGTTGTTAGGTCTGCAAAACAATTTAAATAGGTAGCTCTCCTCCTAAAAATTTTAAGACCTCTAAGGTTCCTCAGGCATTCATATAGGCCTTCTGGAAGGGAAAAATATACACTTTAATTTTTTTTCAGTTTCTGGCAAATGATCTGCATACATGGTTATTGAAAGAGGTGCTGCTCTCAGCCTAATGAAATAGTGGGTAAGATTTACTCTGATTCACGAGGAGAGTCAGAGTGTCTATCAAAATGAATTTTATCTGAGGCTATGATGACAACTTAGACAATTTCAGTTAGTCGGATAAGGTGATAGTATGTGTTGATTACACTGCCTGCATGTGAATAGGTGGTTATTTATATTTCTAAAGTAACAGCAGCTGAAAAAAAATATTAGTGTATGTGCTTTAAATATGACAGTTAAATATAAAATTGCCTGTAGAATCTGTTGATGTTTCCTCTGTTGGCCTCTGTAAGTCTCTCCTGGCAGAGTTTCAAGAGGATGAAAAAATTACTTTATGGACCTAAAGTTCATATTCTGTCTTCTGAGAGCAATTAGTGTCTGGAGAGTGAGGAAGGAAGCACATGGCCTTTAATTTTGATAAAAACTTGTCCTCGTTTTAAGTAATTCTATTAGTGGAATTTTAGAGACCTGATCTAACTTGAGATAGAGATAAGCATAAAACTTCTTCCTTCCTACCATCAGTTGTCTCGACAAAATAAAATCCTGTAGAGATACTGAAATAATAAAAATGGAGGTAGATATTTTTCTTGTATTTCCAAAAAAACTAGAGATTCAAGTCATAAATGTCTTTGAGCACTTTTTCGCTTCACATTGAAAATATTTTAGGTTGTAAGACAAGGTCTAGTCTATGCCCAGTCATGGCAATTGCATTTGTGTGGTTTTATGGGAAAAGGTATTGCTTTCCCAGAATCTTAAAATTAAATATAACAGATAAGAGCCTCTGAGGACAGTCCATTGCAAAGCTTTTGTTTTTCAGTCCCAGTTTTGTTTCTCATTTGCTATGTTGCTGCGAGGAGTATGAACTATTCATTTGTTGACTCTTGTTGCTTTCAGTGGTGATAGCTGCATTTTCCTGGGAGTACCTTTGTGGCCCATGAATGTATTTAGAGCCAAACCTCTGGAAATCCCTGAAGGCTACGACTGGGATTCCTGAGCTAGTCTGGGAGAAAGTGGAGTATGTGCTGCACCTACTGACATGTTCTTTGTGGGGCTTCCTACTCTGTCAATATTCACACGTACGCTGGAGCTTCGGCTGCCTTCAGTCTGTCCCACACAATAGCAACCCCAGTGGCACCTCATTTCCTGGTGAGCTGGAGACAGGAGAGGCTTATAATTGTTGCCAGGACATCGTTAGCGTTGCCAGGAACTGTAATCAAATGAGGTTCAAGGTTTCATACTGATGTGATGGATGCAGTACATGTGGCTTAAATTGAGGGGGAAGGTTGATTTTTGGGCTTGATTTTCCAAATGCTTCCTCTGTTCTTATCAGTGTGGCTTCTCTTGTGCCAGTTCCTTTCCACGTGGACACAGATCTCTCGCTGTTCTGTTGACATTTTCATGATGGGTTGGGTGTGTTTGCTAACAAGGAGAGATAAAGCTGGGTGGTGTGTGTTAGTATATTGCTACCAGATGTGACATCCAGCAGCTGCACAATAGCATCCAGAAATCCGAGGGTGGAGTAGAGTATCAAAGGCTCCTCCTTCCCTCTGCCCTTCCTCTGCAAAGCAGCAGCTGGCAGTGTTTGGTGGGTTGTGTGCGTATGTGTTTTTCTATTGTTTTGGTTTTTTGATTGGTTATTCCATTGTTCTGTTTTTGTTTTGTTCGTGCAGGTTTTTTTACGTCACTTCCCCATCTCCTCCACCCTCCCATACATTGATTTTGGAATATAGGATGTTGAGAGCTCTTCCCTGGCTTTATTCTTTCTCCAAATATCTTGTTAGATACTGTGTGTAGGTTAGGTTGTTTTTTTTTTTTTTGCCTCCATTTGAAGTAACCAAGGCGTTGGAGTGGAAATAGGTGAGCACTCAGGGTCACAGGAGTGAAAAATTATTGGAACAAAAAGGAAAAGGCATGCAAAGGTTGATGTACCTGCAGCTCCAAGCTGTCATGTAAGTTAAAGCACCAGAGGCCCTTCTAACTGAACAAGGTTTGGAAGTGTCACCCACAGAGATCTGGGAAAATGACACTTTAAGACTTGATAAAAGATTTGTCATCCTTATAGTAGCAGAGATCCTGAATTTCTTTCCTTACACTAGAAGAGTATGAATATGACCTTGCTGGTCAAATTTAATCGCAGTCCTGGAATCAACTTATGTGTGTTTATGTTATGATGTAAGTGCAGAGCAGATAAGTAAGACACTGGGGTTTTTTTTTTTGTTTGAGGCTTTTAACTTGCAGAAGTTAGCGGTCTGTCCATTTCCTTCAATAACAAATCTATTTTCTGTTGATGATCTTGGTTTAGATAAAAATATTGCAGCATTAGCAAAGGAATAGCCAAGCTTTTAATATAAAACCATGCAATTAGGGAAGGAAAAAATTTACTTTTCTGTTACAGCTGATTGGAATACTGTTGAACAATTACTGTGATTTGTAGAGGGGCACACTAGACCTTCTACAATAAGAAAAAACGATGCAAAGTTGGAATGTCCTTATTGCACAACTTGTGCAATGTGCAGTGTGATATCAAAGCAAGAATCTTAGCTGCAGGAGTTCATTCCACTGCAATGACAAAAGAAGTGATAGTCACAGTTCTTCAGGTAGCTGTAGGGTTGTCAGTCTGTGTTCAGTGATGTGTATTCACAACTGGTTTCTCCACTTGCGTGTCTGTGTATTAACTCAAATGTAGTGTTTTGTTTTGGAATTTATACCTGGGATTGTTTTAAGGTAAATGCTAATTGCTAAAAATAATCGTACTGCTATTGCCTCTTCACTTTATAATTTTCCCCACATTAGGAAGTACCAACTCAGAAAACTGGTTAGCAAGTCTGTTCTTCTAAGGTAATGTAGACAAGTTTGGGTTTGAAAAAACCTCACAACACTCCAGAAATCAAAAGTGTCTGCAAAAGAGCTTAGCTCTAGTCAGCAGTGACATCAGTGACCAGTATGTGAAGAGTGCATTTCAGTGTTTGTGCTACTCAGCTAAGCATTTTTTCCTAACAAGTAATTAGGTGTATGTAGTTATTGTAGCAGAGTGAATGTTGGTTTGGTGCATTCCCGTGTCACATTAAAATAGTAACAAGTGGGGTTTTTTTGTATACTCTGGGCTTTGGGAGCTGCTGAAAGAGCATGTTTTAGGTGTACTTAACATGGTAGCAATGTCAACATACGCTCTAAAAATGGGAAATGTATTACAGAATTGAATGGTAGTTTTTGGGGGTTTTTTAATATACTGTTGGAAGTGACTTCCTAAATGGTTGTTGATTGTATACAGTAAGAGCTTTGAAGAGAATCAACAACTAAGCATAATATTTTTGTGCTTTTCTCTTCCGTGAAGTTGTCATCCCGCCCCAAGCTGACACAGTGGCTTGAGTGATGGTATCATGCCTGGGAATGCCAACCGACTAATGTTGGTTTAGAAGCTGCTAGGTGCTGCTGGTTGTTATACCCCTCTCTCAGGGTCGCTGCAGGGAGACCAGGGCTTGGGAATGCATCTAAGCTGCTTCAGTGTCCAGTGTCTTTAGCTTGATGGACACATGCAGCTGCTGCCAGGGCTTGGCTTGCTAGTCCAGCAAGTGGTAACAGGCAAGAAAGGAGGAGGAAGGTGGGAGAGATATTAAAGCCTAACCCACTGCAGCTGTTTAAGTGAGTGCATGTCAAAAGCTCTTAGAGTTAAAAACGCAGGCCACTGCAGTGGGTGGTGTGCCCCTGGTTTTCCTGCACTGAAACACCTCTCACCCTACAGTGGTCAGTAGGAATGTCCTCTGTATGGAGTGCTTCCTGGGAGCAAAGCTGAGGCCTGAAGTATGTGATGTGCAGTGTAGCTGTTCTGCCACTTCCTTGTCACCGAAGACCTCAGTGAGACATGGGCTGAATATTAAAGGGGGTAACCAGAGGGAGCTAAAGCAGATAGAGCAAAGCTCGTTTAGAAAGTGGGATTATAAATGCTCCTCAGGCGGCTCCAAGATACCTTGTGCGGTCACAAATTGCTAGACAGTTATGCCAGAGGCAGAAAGGACAGTTTTGTGGTTAAGGCACGCTGCTGTAAACTTCCTGTTTGTCTTGATCTCCTGTTCTTTTGTGTCCCCTTATGGAGCAGAGGTGATCCTGCCTTTCCCCTTGTAGCCTGTTTTGCCAGCTCTCTGGGGCAGGGAGTGTTGTTTGCCCTGTCTGTAGTACAACAGGGCTCTTGTGATCACTCAGAGTTGTATTCCCACCTGACAACGTGGAGCAAAAGTGTACAGTCCAGCCAGATGGTGAGCCTGGTGAGGAGAGTGTTCGTGTAAGAAAGGGAAGTGTCACCTGCAGAAACACGTGCAGCCTGGGAAGCAGCGTTGCGTGTGTGGTGACAGCTGTGACACTGCTGTGACAGTGCTGGACTGTGGTGCTGTGGAGAACAGATGCAGGTTCTTAGAAGAGGGAGGAAAGGGAGGATTGAGGGAGTTTCACTCCTGCAAGTGAAGGAGCACTTTGAATGTATGGAGCTCTTCTGCGGGACAGATGACGGGCAGGCAGGGAGCTTGTGGGTCATGATCTGGGGCAGGTGGGTAAAAAGGACATCGTGTTAGATGTGTTTCTTGCAGATCACCGGATAATAAGGAGGAAACAGACCAAGTCTTTAGAAAATTTGAGGGAGTCTCCGTCTCACAACTCGTTGTTCTTTTGAGTGACTTGAAGGTCTTTGACATCTGCTAGGAGAGTGTTATGGTTGGATGCAAATTAGCCAGGACATTTTTTGAGGATATCAGGTTTAACTTCTTGATACAGGCCTTGGAAGGGTCAAACAGATGTGACATCTGATTGCATCTGCTATTCACAAAGTAGGCAGATGTGATTGAGAGAGTGATAATGGCAGCCTTGGCTGTAGCCACCATGAAATAGAGGAGTTCAAGGTCGTTAGGGGCGTGAGAAACACAAGGAGCAGAGTGACAGACTTCAGGAAGACAGGATTCAGCTTATTCAGGCCACTGGTACCAGGAAACACTGAAGCTCTAAAACACATAGGAGTTCATGAAAGCTAGACAGGTCTTGAAGGACAATCCTTTCAAAGTGCAGGAGCAGTCCTTACTTAGAAAACAGAAGGATGTATTGGAAGATCAGACTGGCTAGGCAGGAAGCGCATGATAGAGCTCCCGTCCAAAACAGAGGAGGAAGCAATAAAAGAGTAGATTGGAAACATTGTCCAAGGGCTGGTGTTACAAAAGCTCAGCTGCTGTTGGTGTGTACAAGTGAAAAGGTGAAAAGGGCTGCAGCAGAGTTTCTACCGCTCATAGGAAAAGATTGAATGAGGAAGGTGTGGATCTGCTGCTGAGTGGGACAGGCAGCACAGGTAAGGTTGAGGTACTTGTGCCTTGTGCACTTCAGTTTTCATGAATGAGATCTCACAAGCCTCTGTACTTAGTGAAGGAATTCAGAGAGGGCAAGAAGTCTTTCTTGGGCCGCGGAGTGTCATGGATTACTTGAGAGCTCAGCAAGCCCAGGGAGACTGTGCCGTCTGCACTCCTTGAGGTTTTCAAGACCCAGGTGGATAAAGACTTGAGCAAACTGATCCAGTGGATGACTTTGCTTTCAGCAGGAGGCTGAACCTGACCTCTGAAGGTTCCTTCTAGCCTGAACAGGTCTGTGGTCCTGTATAATGTACATTGGGAGGGTTGTCCTCAACCATTTAGCTCACTTTTTGAATTTTGAAGTGTGTGTTGTAACTCCGTATGTAGGAGATAAATTGCTTTAGCTCTTTGTGTGGGAGGAAGCTAATTTTATAGCATGTCAGTTTTAAGTGTCTGTCCTTCCCTTGCAGAAACTGTGTCGTAGTGTGTGAAGTTAAGCATAGCTGAAGCAATCTATTCTTTAGAGGAGTGGTTTCTTGAGTTCAGTGGGAGGCTGTTCTATGTGGTCACCTCAGACTCCAAAACCCAGTAGGGTGCTGAGGATGGCTCCATGTGGAGCCTATCCCTTTGTGCTTATGACCACTTGTCAATAAAACATTGCTTGAAGCTGCCAGCAGCAGTTATCCTGCTCAAATCTCACTTGATGGGGCCAGTGCCAGTGTGAGGAGGGGAGTGCTGCTCCCCTGATCTCTCCTTTGAGTCTCACCTGTGTGGTGCTGTAGTCATGTTCCTACTCCTGAGCTTGTGACTTGATGCAAAGGACCATGTTTCAGAGATGAATGGGGTTGGTACTGGTAGTTTGCTTGTAAAATGCTTTGGGAGCCTTCCCAGTGAGAGGCTCTGTATCAGGAAGTAAGAAGCTGAAGTGTGAATCACTGTTATGCCTTCTCTTGCCAAGCTTCCCAGGCTGAGGCCATGGGGCTTAAATTCCGAGTTGTTCCGGTTTTTCTCAATGGGCTTGTGAAGAACTGATACTATTTTTCGTGGGAGTAACCATGAAGAAGTTACGCATATCAGGCTAGTTAATGAACTGTCCTGATTTCAAGATAGTTTCTGGAAGCTACTTTTAAATTGCAGGACCTTTAAAGACCTTTTGTGGAATTGTGTATTAATGAGGAACTCTCCCACCCGCCAGAGGAAGGATGGAAGAGGGAGAATGGGGTCAGGTCTCCTTTGGGACTACAGCATTCTTGCCTTCATGCAGTCTGCAACCAAAAACTTAATTTTGAGTGTATTTTCCTTGTGCCAACTCTTTTTTCACATGCTGAATTGCTGACTTATTTTTTTTTGGGATGTTGTTCAGCTATCTGTGGTGTTAATTCTGTCACTGTTTCCTGATAAATTTGAAAGCACTGCATTTGTTAATATATTTTTAAATGTTTCTTTCCTCATGTGTGTAGTTACAGTCTTGGGAATTTTCTTCCAGCATTCTGCTAATGTCTTTAAGATTTGTTTTATTCTTAAAAAATTCATAACGGATGTATTTCCTGGTTTTAAAATCTGTAATAGGAAGAAAGGAATTGCAGTTTTCCCATCTCAGTGACAGCCTGAAGCAGGATGTGTGGGATACAACAGACTTTCACCAGGAGGAGGAAATTAACTGGCTACAAATTAGGGAAAGTTCACGAGAAGTCATTACTCTTCATTTATTTTAAGTGAAGCTTTGAATCTCTAGGCTAAAGACAAATTATGTAGTAAATGGGGTCCCCATGCATATGAATGTGCAGTGTTTAGATATCTGTGTTGGCTGTGACCGTGGTAAGATTATGCAGCTTCGTATATTAACAGTGTTATCGTTGAGCACTGTCTCTTGTCCTTCCCTTTTTTTTAAGGAATGGTGTTTTGATGCTGTTAAATGAAGTACTGATGAATGTTTCCATGGCCAGATTCTGCTTGTTTCCAAGTGGTGTGTGGTGGGGGTGTACATATTTTACTCAGATATGTCCTGTCAGCTTTTTTGTCCTTATTCTTTTCAGTGCCTGGAAAAGTGAGATAAAGCAGCTTATCTTCTTTGAGACCTGTTCCGCATTCAAAGCGCCTTCAGAAAAGAAAACGAACCTTCAACAATTTTTCTAAAGTTAATACTGACTAATAACAAAAAAACATGGTCAGAAGAGTTACTGTTAATAAGGCTTGAAATGTACTTTACTCTGAAGAATCTGCAGGCCAGTGGAGGGAGGGAAAAGGTGAAACCTCTAGAATGGCCTAGTACTTTGGAAAAAAAAAAGCTTTCTTTTTAAAAAAACTCTGGTTGCAACATTTATTTTCCGTAGTTTACTGATTCTGTGATGCAGAATGCCTCTAGGCAATGCATTGAAATCTGTATGATTAAAAAAGTCTACTTCAGCTGTTATTTTTCCTCACTGGGGACACCTCCCCTCCCCCTTTGAACCACTTTTGAGTTTAGTATAGCACTGAATTCAGTGCAGTGTTTCAGTGTAGTAATGCTTACCGTAGCAGTGCTGTTCTTTTTTAATTTATGCTATTTTCTAGTCAATAACACAGAATTTATCCATGGGATGCTACAGGTAGAGATAATTAGCTTAGCTTGAAGGCATTATCCTCTGTTGCACCACATTTGTTTTGATGGGTGACATATGCAGAAGAGCTCTTCAAATGTAGGAGATTCATATTTTAAAAATTGCTTTTGTCCACTTCCTGGCTGCATGTTTTTTCCCTACTTTTTATTCAAATTCCATTTAAGGTATGTTTTATGATGCCTTCATCCTTTCTTGCAACATTTTGTGCCTAATTCCACACTTGTAAAAAAGTACTAATATTTCCTCTTCCTTCCTTTGTATATTTCCTCCTTTTTGCTGTGCTACCTATTTTTGTATTGGCAATCTGAAGTTGCTCCCAAGATTAGAATTTGTGTTGCTTATTACCTGGGAATGAAATGAGTGCTGTTCTGATGGGTTCTACTTAAGTGATGGTTGAATGTTAATTCCAGTATTTTTCTAAAAGCGGCAGAGTTCCATCAAAGATCCGTGAAGGAGGGGTTTGCAGTGAGAATAGTTTCCTGAACCATTCAATTTTAATAATAGTAAAGTGATGGTATACAAATCTTAATATGTATATGGTTTGCTAAATTTTTATGCTGTCCTGTTAGTAGTAATAGGAAAAAGGCCATATTCTGGTGACATATGGTCTGTAGAAATGTCTATATGCAGAGTAAAAGATTCCATGGAGATCTTATTCGAGGTGAGTGAAAGTATATTCAGCGGTAATACTTCTCTTTGAGGCTCTTGTTTCGTTTGCTCTGTGTTTAGCACACACAAGTGAGAGGAGGTTGGCTTCTTCAGTTGTGTTCCTTCTCTGCCATGTATCATCAGGCATAAACTCCTGACATCTCCATAGGAAATTCTGGAGAGCAGTTGGGAATGCCCAGAGGAAGCCAGCTGATGCTCCTATTGATTTACTTCCCAGTACCTGGCTCCTTTAAAAGTGAAACATGTCTGATAAATGTGAGAAAAAATTCATTCATGTAGCCATGTTGTCAGCTGGAAGGAACATTAGAAGAGTAAAATTTCAACAAATCTCTCGCTTGCAGAACTTGGCCTGTCAAAGCTTATAAAGGAGATGCACTGGGAAGGCTGTTGCCAAATTCACATCGAGTACTTTCAGTCTGAGGGATTGTAATGTATACAATAATCTCAACTGAAGTTATAGGCTGTTTTGGTCTTGATTTTGTGAATTTGTTGGGGGGTTTTTTGGTTTTTTTTTGGCTGGTGGTTTTCTGGCTGGTGATTTTATAGTAAAATTATGCAGTCAAAATGATTGTACTCTTTCTGCTTGATGAAACAAGACTCGTTAATAAAAAACCTGAACTGTTAAAAGAAGTGTGGGTTTTTATACATACACACACATTTAAAAAGTTTATATATGGGTTTTTTTTTAGAAAATTAAGAACAGGATGCTTGTGTTCATTGATTTCCAGCCTTTGCTGTCTAATGGGCTACTGGTGGAACAAGTGACCCAGTGAGGAATATCACACCAATGCATGCATGCCTTCATTTTTAGCTCTTTTAACATCCTATGGCCCAACACAGCATGAGGATCTCATACGAGACTTGTTTCCTACCACATGTGAGTTGGTTGTCACGGTGGTTGGTTGTGAAGTGCATGTAAAGCTGCCAGGGTGCCAGTTTTACATTTAGTCCAGACATGTGGTAAGTAAGGTACCTGTCCCAAGGGCTTTGTTCCTTCTCTCATATTAGTTTTATTAGTTTATATATTTTGACTTTTAACTATCACAGGATTAAAAACAGTAAGCAGTTTGATAATGGAAACCATGTTGTCGTCTTCCTAGGGAGTGTCCTGACCTGATAAACCACAGTGTTTTTCTTCAGCTGAGTTAATCCCAGGTGCTATCCTGTAAAGTGGCACAATACAAAAAAGTGCTGTTCTGATGTATTTTCATGGGTCCAATGTCCCTCAGAAAGGGGAGAACTGTGGGGTTGAGAAGCTGATGTGGCATCTGTTAGCCACAAATGGCCCATGGAGCATGCTTAGCATTTCTCCCTGTCAGTGAGACTGTTTGTGGGGTTTTTTACTTTTTGTTTGTTTGTTTGTTTGTTCGGTTTTTTGATTTGTTTTTGTTTTGGGATTGTTTTTAGTGAAAATGATTCAAGTTGCTGCCATCTTTTTTCCACAACTCCAGGTATGGCTTGCCAGCATGTGTTGAACAGTTTTACATCTTGCCACTGGTGAGATTCCATTTTACCTGTTCCTACTGGCCACAGGCTCCCACAGCTTCCCTTTCTCCTCATGCTCTCTCCTAGCCACCTTGTGGTGTGAAATGTGTGAAACAGCAAGGAGGTCTTCTTGGTGTGTGGAAGTTAATGGTGAAAGTACACGCATCCATGGGCTTCCAGGCACAGTAGGTGGTAGGCACGTGGGACGCACCAGACCTTTTAATTCTGCCAAGCTTCATTTGAGATGCACAAGCCCACCCTTTGGGGATCTCCAAAGTGTTTTTCCATTGCCTTGGCTGAAGAAACTTGTGCAAAACATTCAAGTATACCTGTGAGTCAGACAGAGAATTTGACCATGGCCTTTCCTGGGATCTGTAGGTGAATAATCAACAGCTAAACTCTCTTGAAATGTTTTTCTTTGATAAGAGCATGAGCTCAGCGTGGCAGAGATGTTGAACAGACACAGAAGGTATTTCTAGTGGGATGGCTGTGAAATGAGGAACGTTGACTGGAAAGGATGCAAATACACAAGTGATGTGGGTCAAAACCTGATGCTTACTGCCCTCTATTTTTTTTTTATTTGTAGCATGTAGACTGGCTGTTTCAGGCCAGACTTAATTTTTTTTTTCTTCCTCTGAGGTAGCTCAGAACTTCTGGCATTACTGTACTCTGCAACCATTTGCCAGTAATTTTTGCAGAGGGGTGTCGTCAGTGCCTGTGTTCTGTGCCATAGTGCTGTTCCCCGGGGCTCAGTATTGGAGCCAGTCCTGTTCAGTATCTTTGTTGATGATCTTGATGAGGGGACTGAGGGCACCCTTAGCCAGTTTGCAGATGGCAACAAGCTGGACAGGAATGTTGATCTTGGAGGGTAGGAAGGCTCTTCTGAGGAATCTGGAGAGGCTGGATTGATGGCTCAAGGCCAGTTACATGAGGCTCAGTAAGGTGAAGTGCTGAGTCGTGTACTTGGTTCAGAAGAAACCTGTGCAGCTCTAAAGGCTGAGGGAATGTGGCTGGAGAAGTGCCCAGCAGAAAAGGACTGAGGGGTGCTGGTCAACAGTGGCTGAACATGAGCCAGCAGTGCCCAGGTGGCCAAGCAGGCCAGTGGCATCCTGGCCTGGATCAGCAACAGTGTGGCCAGCAGAAGTACTCCCTACTACGTCTCCCTGTACCTGACACTGGTGAGGCCACAACTCAAATCCTGTGTTTAATTTTGGGCCACTCACTTTAAGAAAGACATTGAGGTGCTGGAGCTACCCAGAGAAGGGCAACATAGCTGGTGAAGGGTATGAATCACAAATTGTATGAGGAACAGCTGAGGGAGCTGGCTTTGTTTAACCTGGAGAAAAGGAGGCTCAGGTGGAACCTCATCACTCTCTACAACTACCTGAAAAAAAGTTGTAGGGAGGTGAGGGTTGGTCTCTTCTCCCAAGGGACAAGACAGGACAAGAAGAAATGGCCTCCAGTTGTGCCAGGGGAGGTTTAGACTGGATATTGGGAAAAATTTCTTCATAGAAAGGGTACTCACATTTGGACCAGTGTGCCCAGGGTAGTGTTTGAGTCACCACCCCTGGAGGTATCTATAACATGTATAGAGGTGGCGCCTGGGGACATGGTTTAATGGGGAACTTGGCAGTGTTAGGTTAACATGTGTATTTGATGATCTTAAATGTCCTTTCCAGCCTAAAGGGTTGTATGATTCTATAAAGGTTTAGAGAAATCAGAATAAGAGAAGAAATGAGTGTGTCCAATTCAACCAAGAAAATACTCCTTTTCCTCTATGGCATTAAGGAAGAGTAAAAAAACCATTGCAACCTTCAGGTTTATCTGTTACACATAGACCTGCTGCTTCTTTCTTTTTTTTTTTCCTTTTCCTCCCAGGGTTTAGCAGCCTTGTCAGGCTTTCTGGCTGTGTGTCAGTATAGTGGCTTGTAGATACAAACGGTATCAGGCTTTACAGGTGCAGGAGACACAGTAGCATTAATGCAACATGGTTGTAAACACCAACAGGGCTTTACCTGCGTCTCCTTTTAATGATTTTTCTTGAATATGGCTTGCTTTAAAATAGCAGTTCAGGTCCCCTGCATGAGTTTTGACACTGGGGCCCAGCTGAAGAAATACATTATCTTTTCAACAGCAAGGGTTTTGAGGAGAGTAAAATGCAAGCAGAATAAATAAGTAAATATTGAAGCAAACAACAACCTCCCCCCACTTTCACGTGGTGAAAGATTCAACCCAGGAAAAAAGCACCAGGAAAAAAAGGTTTAAAGGATGGGTAGGAGGGGAAAACTAAGCCAGTTTAAATGTGTGGCTTTGACTGAATGCATTGCTTCCTTTGCCTCCTTCCACTATGACTTCTTGTCTTTCAGCATTTACCTCCAGTCTCCGCGCATTGAGTGCTGTGCTCTGTAAGCCCTGCTCCTGCCCTTGCACCCCTGCTGATGCCCCTGCTGAGCTCAGTGCTGACAGCTGGGGGAAATTCAGTGTGATTTGGAGTTGGGAAGTGCTGTATCAGCACATGGGAGATTAAGGTTTTTAGTAAATTTTTTTTCTTGCTTGTAGAGGGGAATTAGTGAGCTCCCAAATTCACTGGATTTATTGGAGATCTGTGCCTGCTGAATGTATTTATTTCCCCATGTTGCTGGCTGTACTCTTGACAGGTGCTGAGAGGAGATTTATAGAAACAGCAAATATTTGCTAGAGTGGCTGAAATATCTGAGGATTATTTAGATGTGACTCTATCATCATCTCTCTTAGTTCTAGTTCAGTAATTTAAATGCATAGGCTTGAGTCTTTGGAAATTTTTAATCTACTTCTCTGTTGGATTTTATACAGGTTTTATGACTATATCCTACTACCAATGGACTAGTACAGAGCTGATACACAGACTTTGAGAGTAACTTTTTTTCCTGGTTTTTTGTTTTGATGAAGTAATATTGTGGGGAGAGCAGAAAATGTCTACAGAAGGGTGCTGCTCATTACAGTAGAAAAACTTGGGTTGTGTTCACTCTCACTCAGAGGAATCCTGGAAAAACTCCTGAAGAAGAATTTCTGTATTAGTTCATCTGTTCATATTTCTGCAGGACTCCTTTTTGTGGAACTTAACTTTTTTGTTAAATATTTCTGTAGATGAGTTGTACACCACTAGTTTTTAGAGGAGGTACAAGAGCTTGAGAAAGTAAAAGTAAAACAGGTAATTCCTTCCATATGTTCAGATCAAAATTTTACAAGGAAACAACAATAAAAGCAAATCATTAACCTTCCCTCAGGTTTCCAGTGAAATACATTGAAATCAATATAATCTTCGCAGTTATTTGAGATGCTGACAAATATGTGCTGTCATGCACCAAGCCTAGAAGAAAGATTCAGAACTGGTGCCCTGTATGGAAAATTCCAGGTCTATGGTTATTCTTACCTGTTTGCAAGCTCTCCTACCTTCATCACTTTGCCTGACCTTAATTTTGACTGTTCAGGGACAAGTAGATAGTTGCTGAGGTAGCAAGGTCCAGAACTGGTAAGACCATCTTTGCAGTTTGCCCATGGTAGTCAGCAGAGCACCAAGGGTGTTTGTGGCTCTGTGACACCTCTCCTTGTGTTTCTTAGCACAAGAACAGCTGCTTTTGCAGCTGCTTGGCCTTTCTTGCACCCCTGGTAGGGCTAGACTTTATTAGAACCAAGTAGCTGAACTTTGTTTGGTTAAGATGATACCCACTGGATCATGGGAAATTATTAGGCAGAGAAATGACAAGTTTTTTCTAATTGTTTTGCATTTCCTTCTCCCACCCGACAAGTTTTCCATCTACTGCTTGGAACATTGTCCTGTGAAGTGCTTCAAAGGCAGAAGGCCCATGACTATGTCTTTCTAGCCCTTCCTCGGTGAAGAGGTTGAGCTGATTTTGCTTCCTTGCAAGCCTTGCAACGGTTGTCAGCTCCTGCCATTTGATATTGCATTAATGTGCTCCATCTGGGGCTGCTTACCACAATTTCCACAGGAGCTGATGCTATTGTGAAATGTGCTGTTTATTTACTAGTGAATGTGTGTTTTTATTTTTTTGTGTGGCGTTTTTTTGTTTTTTTTTTTTTTTTTTGACTGTCTGCTTCTGAGTGCCATTCAAGGTAGATTTTGAAATTGTTCTCCCTTTTCTGTGCTGCCCTTACTGTGAGATGATTTCAGTGTCTGAGAACCCATTTCAGCTGGGGGTAGTATGGCTTTGTGGATGTCATATTCTTGATTTTTTTTTTTTTCTTAGGCTTGGGGAGACCAGATATTTATTGACCTTCATTGCCTGTTTCAAAGCCTGCTGCCTGGAGGGAGTGGAGTGTGTCTGAGGCTTCGAGTTTCTGGGAGCACCAGTCACATTGGTTCAGTAGATGCATGGATGTGTCTTTGCAGCAATTTTTATACATGCACCTTGGTCATGGCAGGTATACTCCTAGGCCCTGAAGGAACAAAGCTCTGTAAATGACTGTCTTTCAAAATATTTGTGATTGACTGATTGTTAAGTTATTATTCTAGGAAAATCTGAAAATATCAAATCCAATAAGAAATTAATAAAATGAGATATGCTTTCATGAGAAATCCCAGACCTGGAAAATTGATTGACACCCACAGCGACATTGGACTTTAATATCTATTTTGTATTCAAGTGAAAGCATTCAAATGCATTAAAGAAATGAGATGTATTCTTGTTTTCAATTAGGATATTGCATTTCTCCTGTTTCCATGTATCTTTAAGTTCAGCTACAGCTTCCATTTTATTCCTTGAAAAGTTTGAGTTTCCATACATAGTGAATATGCAAATGTATCTCTTTATTTTGTGGCCTGTTGACCTGACCAAACTAGCACTGGCAAAAGTACTCTTCTTTTGCCAAAAATGATATTCCATGTTAACTTTTGCCAGCAGACGGTCAGATTTGTATTGTGAACTTGGTTATCTATTGTTGGGTAAGGATTACAGGAATAGTTTGGTTAGTAACAAGGAACTGTTCCTAACCACATCACCAACACCATCACCATACTTCCCCCCAGTATATATATGTACACATTTAGAGAGCCCAGTAAAGCAAAAGTTTTCTATGGAATGTGTTTTTGTACATTGATGGAGGGATAGGTAGAGGATGGAATGAGTATGGTTCTAAATCTGCTTTGTCTAACAAACTATTATGTTTTGGTTGTGAAGGGAGTGAAGTGTGGAGAGAAATTTTATGGGTACTGCAACTATAATAAAATAGAGAGGAAAGCAGAAAAAGCTATTGCTCCAAAGGGGCTACTACTGCATCTTTATTTCCCTTGTTTCATAGCGCACTGTGAAGAAGAGACATTATATCTTATGTTTATGGAAAAATCTATGTAGAGTAACTTTCTCTGGGCCCTGTGGCCTCCTGCTTGGCCGGAAATGAGTGGGAGAAGGTGCAGCAGATTGTTTTGCTCAGAGGAGTAGCCAGAGCCTACTGTGAGCATCAGAAACACTCTGGCAGTCGCCATGCTGAGCCTGTGACCTGTTGAGGCTTTCAGCTTGGCTGCCTCGGCCTGTGTCATTTGTGTGATGACAGAAATGGCCAGGCAGTGGTTGTCTTTCACCTTTCCTTTCTGCTTCTAAAATTGTCTGTGTCATTTACAGCACTTCAGTCTGCTGCACTTAGCTCTGTGGGAGACACTTCAGTCCAGTGCAACTGGACTTCCCTTTCTCTTCACCCGAGAAGAGAAAAGGTGCATCTAGAGTAATTGCTTTAGTTGAGTTGGTAGGCTGTAAATCTAAATTACTCTGGTCTGGGAGGAGCTGGGGAGGGGATCCCTCCCACCCGGTCATGCTGTCCCTGTGCCTGGCTGCCAGCACTCCCAAATCAGTCAGCAGCCACAGTGAAATCTGAGAAGTCGTCCTCATACGCGTGGCAAACTCATTTTGGGTTGCCTGGGCTGAATTCCCTTTGGCTGAGCTTCTGTCCTCTTTTACAGTTTCAACACTTTGTAGCCCTGAGACATTGTCTTCTTCCTAATTAATCTTTTCATTCTTTGTGGAGTCTGGACTTCCTCTCAATATCCTGTTTGAAGTGTTTATTCATCTGGGCAAGCTTCCAATCTTTCCTTACCGTTTTTTCCCTTCCTGCTTGGAATGGGAGTGTGAATAACATTTGCCTTTTTCAAGTGAGGTATTTCTGTGTTTGAGCTGAAGTGTTTGAGGACAGCCTCAGTAATTTCCTTGGTTTCTCAAAATTTACCATTCAGAGCTCCTGAAGTCTCCACTGCATTTACTTTTGTCTATTTGATCCTTCTCACTAAATTGATATGCAGCAATTTTTGACAGTCAACTTTTCTATCCAGTCTTTGCTTTTCACTAAAGCAGTGGCTAGAATAGATTTATCTCATTTTTTTCTTGTTTCTGAAAATAGTCTCCTCAGTAATAAGGGGGAAACAGCTCTCAGGCTTTTTTTTTTGGGGGGGGGTGGCAACATTTATCAAACAAGGTAAAAGAAGCAGAATATTGTAGTGTCAGAAAGGGAAAAAGAATTTGTTCCATATAGAAGTTGTCACTGTTTGGTGAAACTCTGCTTGTGTGTATCCACTCCCCATACTAGTTGCAGCAGGCCTGGAGTCACTCAGTATTAAAAGAGTCTACAGGTTAGCCTAGGTTAGCCTGGTCTGTGGCTTTTTGGTGCCTTATAGGGATCTTCCAAACAGTCTCCATCAGGCTTTTGGATTCAGAGCTGGTAGCCTGCCAGAGGAGTAACGAATACTCTTGGCAATACCTCGGCTGAAGAGTCAGAGCAAAAAGAGGAGAGAAACAGAGTGATAGAGATAGGACCTATGGAACAGTTTTTGTGCTTTCTTGGTGAGTACCTCCCTCTTTCTCATGTGTGTGAGTTGTCCATGCCTTAAATAAATGCATTATTTTTTAGGAAAGCAAATATCCCATACTTATTTAAACCTAGTAATTTTAGGGCTGAGCTTGATACACTGACACCACTGGAAATAGGATGCATGTGGCTTGCATCTGAGACATAGTGGCTTGTAAATAAAACCGTGACCAAAAACTGTGCCAACTTTTCCCCAGTGTCTGTTTTGTTTTTTCACTGCGTATGCATTCAAACCTGAGTGCACATCTCCTTGGTGAGGATGTTTGCTCTCTGCCAATCACATAGATTTATCTAAGCATAATAAAAGAGAGTAAGAGGAATAAAATCAGTAAGAGGAATACTATTAAGTGCACAAAGTTGAAAATGCAAAAAAGGTTGAAAGTTTAGAAAGTTTAGAAATTTGGCCCACAATGTGCACCAGAAATGTCTTTGTGTGGGTTTTGTTTCCTTTCTTTCCTTGGAGACATAGAACGCCTGTGTGGAAAACCTCCTCTTGCTCCTTGCATTTCATTCCTTTCCATTACTGAAATAAATCCAGGTTCTCATAGTTCACATGAAATGGATGCAGTCCAGGGAGATCATGGCCCTGTTCTCGTTATTAATCTGGAAGGCTTCATACTTGCAGCATGTCGCTGTGCTGTGAAGAATACAGGGAGGGCAGAGGCGTCTGCCTGGGAGCTGGGGCAGAGGCGGAATTCCTCCCCCGGTACCCAGCAGCCTCTTCAGGGGTGATTTCATGCGGATTTGAGCATGAGCTAGCGCAGAGCCAGCCCAGCCCGAGCCGTTCTCACGGGGAGTCCATGTGGGAAGGAGAGGCGCAGGGCTGAGCTCTGCTGCTTCCATCATCAGTCTCTGACCCGGCGGGGAGTTCCAGTTGGAGGTGATGAGACCTACCCAAAACTGAGTCACACTGTATTTAAATTAAAATAAATATTTAGCGAGTGTTTTTCTTTAGGACCCTCTTGTGTGAGGCTTTATTAAATGTCAGTGTTTAACTGGAGTGCAAACACAGCTGTAATTAGAAAGGATGTTTTTGCTTAAAGCTGTATGCCGTCGCTGACTGGGGTTTGTAACTCCATTATTTATGGCTTTTCCCAGTGACCTGGTCTAAAGATTCCCAAACCACCATCCCACAGAACACTTCAGGACTGCAGGGAGCTGACACACTGTGGCAGCTGCTCTCAGGCTTCTTGCTAGAGATCAAATCATGCAAAAAGCAGCTAAAACCACTCTGAATGCTTCCCCCACCACTTTCGCCTCTCTCTCAGCACCCCCATCCTTCCCCCAAGTAAGCAAGTGCTGTCTAATTCCCACTACTTGTTTGTGAGTGGGAGGAGCAATTCCCAAGGACATCAACACTCTGGAGAAGTGTCTCTGGTAGCTCTTTCTGGAGGAGTCATTGCCACTTCTTTTCTTACAATTTTTTAAATTAAATGATGATTTATGTGCATTGGTGTTGGATTAATATTTACTCCTACCCTCCAAGGATGGATAGCTAGGTGACTTCTAGTGTAGAAATTAACATTTCTGGTGGTCAAAATACATGGAATGTTCTATGTATGGAATCCATGCTTGGAGGTACAGAAGATGGATGGTCTTACCTTATGAAAAAGTGTACTCTTTTGTAAATCTCAGGTATGATAGTTGGAGTATTTTTGGATGTTTTTTGTTTTTTCCCTTTCAGAATCATGATATTAAGTAACCAAAAAACCAACTTCTATTTCAAGGTGGTTTGTGGGAATACCAAAGACATACCTTTTTTTTTTTTTTTTTTTTTTTTTTTGTTTTTTTTTTTTTTTTTTTTTTNGTGTATTTAATTCATATTAATTTTGTTGGTGTCTTATGAATTTTCTTATTACTGTTGTATTCTCTTAAGAATGAAGAGTGCTTTCTTGCAAGTAAAAGGTTAATTCTTTTTCCGTGACTCAGGAAAGGAGATTTTCAAATTGTGAGAATATTTATTTTTATCTTATCGACAAGGATGTTGGGATGAAACAAATGCTTCTTTAAAAGACAGCAGCTGGTTCCAGCCTCCAGGTTTGAAGTATTTTCAGTCTCATCTGCTTACAAGCAGCTGGAAGCAAGCCTATATGTGTTGCTTATTTAGGAGGTTAATGTACTTTCTGTGGGGAATGTAGAACTGGATCTCACAGAAAGGAATATATTAATGTTATCAGTGATGAGTTTTCATAATTTGATTTTGCACCAAGGGCCTTTGAAAAAGTGCTTTACTCTGAAAGTAATTTTGATCTTCTGCAAATAAAAATAACAAATGTTTGACCATAGCGAGATTGCAGTTGTAAATGGCAGTTTAGCTATTTCAGATTTGTCAGTTGATTCAGTTTTTTTAGATGAATTTGAAACAAATATCCCAATAAAAGGAAATTTTCAGGGGAGGAGAGTTATTTTACATGCTGGTTACTGGCAAGGGAAGGAATGCTTGTGCATAGCCAGAATCTCACAGAAGGCCTTTCTTATTCATGGGGAGAGTGTGCATGTGTGTACACAACATGTGCATGTGTGTGTGTATATATATATATATTAGAATTTTCTGTGCAACTGGTATCTAGCACTGTATAAGTCTAGCAGAAAAAAGATTCAGTTTGAAAGATAACCATTCAGTATCTTCGTTGAGATGATGTGGGCTGTTCAGCTGATGTATTGCTTTACAGAGAATATGTAGTGAGTGAGAAGGGATTATTTTCACTTGAACTGTTCTTGTGATGGAGGGAAGATGAGGCAGCAGCAAAGTGGGTCACGCTGAATCCCTCATTCTTTGTATAGAATTTGAAAAAATGGAAATACAGTGAGAAATTGACAAGTTCATCCTCTTCTTGCTGTGTGCACATTCTGTATTTTCAGATTTTAATAAAGCTGGTAATTCTGTAGTGTATCTTTCTTAAATTCTCAGCAGTTAACATGTATTCAAGATGTTTCCTTTAGGAAAGTTTTCCTCTTTCCATATGCTAAGTAGGGAGCTGTGAGCAGCACTGTCTTAAAGGGAGAGTAATGCCTGGTTCCAGAATGGCAGTGACAGACATTGTAGGGGGAAAAGGGTGACAGTAGTGTTTCCCCAGTACTGTGTCTGCTCACACGGTGTGGTACTTACTGTATGTTACAATGATCTCCTTAAAAAAATTAATTAATTGTCAAAAAAAATCCTAGACATTGTGAAATACAGTTCAAGATATGTTTATGCTTAAGATGTTGATAAGATTCTTATTTATTTTCTAACAATTCTTTGAATATTATTGCTAAACATGTCAGATGATCTGTAGCACTGAGTGATGGTAGCTGAACATACAAAATATTGTATGTTCAATCTGCCTTTCTGCAAATATCAATGCACCCCACAGCAGTCTTCCTCTTGATGGCATTTTGAGGTTGTAGGTTTGAGTGGTCCCAGATTTATTTTGCGGAGGCATTCTTGCCTGGTATCAGTGGATTCCAGGAGTCTGGCCCCCGCCATTGCTGGCTGCTTGCATCAGGGCATTGCAGTACATACACCTTTAGGCAATTTCCTGCTTTTGGCTCATTCAACACCCAGAACCTTCTTACACGGGATAACATGTGAGCTGTGATACATTTACTGTACCATAAAGTCCTTCTCGCACTTTAGAGAAGTAACAGGGGTTGTCACTATGGATCAAATATTCATTGCCCTGATTTGCAAAATGTGTTCTTTGACTGCAGTGTTCATTTCTGCGGAGCTATTTCACATCGCCACTTTCTCTCACTTTTGGCATGACCTATATTATGTGTGCATATGGCTCTGCTTTGCTGCAGAAATGCTGTGTCTAGCAGCTTATTTGTCCTCCTCTCTTCAAGAACCTTGGTTTTCTGTACTTTAAGAGACCTTTTGCACACTTCTGTTTGTGTATCCCTAGAGTATGATTTTCTGAAACCACAAACAAAAAAAACCCAGCCCTATGATGCAGGTGCCACAGCAAATAAGTGGAAATCAAAGGATTTCATATTGTGAAGAGATGCTGTCAAATCAGAAGGTGTTAGAAAAGGAGAAGGTTTTTAAAAGGCCTCAGTCTAGGGTGTTTTTTCCTCAGGACATATCCTTTAATTTTCTGAAGAGTTCCACAACACTTAAACAGTGCAATTTTTTCCTCATCTTTCTCGTGTTATATTGATAGTTTGTGAGCTGGGAAGGAGTGCTGTAGGTGGACCACAGAGCTTCCATATATTGATCTGTGTTTCTACTCTTTTTTTTTTTTGTTGTTTTTCCTTAAGAGTAATGGCAGAAATGTACTTTGCAACTTTCACGTGAATGTGAAGGAAAAACAAAGCAGCCAATATGAGACAGATATGTGTCCATATGTCTTGATTAGTGCTTCTTCCTGTTTCTTTTATGAGAATGCTTCACCCTGAGCATTATTTCAGTATCTCTGCCTTTGCAGTTAATGATTGTAATTAATAATTTACTGTCATGGTTTATCATAGCAGTGCACTTCTGAGTGTGCTTTTAAAAATTATTTTGAAATACAGCTGTGGGATGATAAATAAAAGTGCTAACAAATGAATGTAAGACAGACTACATGGAAGAGTTTGAAATATCTAAAAGTTACAGATTGTTTTTGATAAGAAAAATCCTGAGAGTATAATTTTTTGTTTAAAGGATTTCCTAGGGTTGCATAACTTGGTAGTAAAAAGACATTAAACTGGAATTACATCTGGGTTTTCTTTAGAAGTAACCTATACTATATGAAAGTAACTTCAGAATCCTTCAGAATGAAAACTTCCTTGCAAATTAAAATGCTCTCAGAAATGTAAATGGGGGGGAGATAAAAACGGGCTGTGAAGTTGTATATCATACAGTGTGAAATAAATAGAAGCCAAATACAGTTTTGGATCGTGATAAGGGGACAGCTAATACCTTTTTAGCTGTACTGCTCAATCCATGCCTTTTTTAGAGTGAAGATGTTAAAGTTGTGGGGAGGCATAACCTATTTCAGGATGGAAGGAAGCATCCCTCTGGCACTGAATTATCACCTGTGCAACAGCACTTGTTATACTGTTCCGTTTGCACCTGGGATGGTGGTTGGGGTGAGAGATCCTCCCCAAAACATGTTTCTGGGATTACAGAAACTTGAGGCAGCTTCTCCTCAGTGCTTGGTCTGGAGTTTCAACACCATAGTCCTGCACAGTGTGTGCTCTTGGTAATACAGCTTGATTGTTCATAGAAGGAACCATGTCAGTCACAGGCTGATGTGTCTCCAGGGAATGTCTATTTGGAGAGGTTTCAAAATTTGCAATAGTACTGCCTATCTATCTGAGAGATGTGTCATTTTTAGAATTCTTGTCCAAACATTAAAATCATTTTCTGCTTGTTTTGGTTTTACTCTGCTAAATTGATGAATATATTTCTTTATTTGAAGTTGATTAATAAAGATCTTAACATACTGTTTAAATTAAAGCAGCGTTATATGTCATTAGGAAAATATTATGTAATGATTATATTTGGATCTCATCTTCTTTTTCTTTTCCTCTGCTAGTATTTTTCTGTGGTGGCCTTCAAACAAGGGATCCTGTTAGATTCTCACTGGGTGGCCAAAAAGCAGATTACAAAAGTTATAAAGATTCATGTTTGTTTTGGGTGGAGGCTTCAAAGGCTCACAGGCTTCCTTACACAAGGATGCAGTCAGGAAATGTGAAGGCAGGAAAAAAAGATTCTGAATCTGTTTTGTGTAAAAAGGGGGTTGTAAAGCCACTGTCCTTGCTTAGCCTCAGTGGAAAGGCAGGGTAATCATGGATTTCTTTGCACTATATGCCTTTGATGTTTGTGTTAGTTGCAGCCAATAAAGCTTCTTTCTTTTCTTTACATGTATGCCTTAGTAGTGTAAAATGCAGTGACATATTCATAAGGCAAATTGTAAACAGCGTGCTAAAGCTTAGCGACTTAATGCCTGTAGTTTTGAGGTGCCGGATGATGGGATGTATTCCAGTCCATATGTTCTGCAGATTGCAATTAGTAAAACCCTCCTGCTGCTACGTGGGATAAAGTGTGAGTTGGGATTTAAAGCTGTATATTTTTTTTCCTATGATAAGTTACTGAAGGAATTACCTCATCAGTTCCTTCCAGTACTAAAGATAACTCACTCATGTGGCTTGCCCAAGCTGGTCTGTATCTGGAGGCCTTCTGATACTGTTGTATATCACCCATGTTAGTAATTTTATTAGATGATGTTAAGATATGGCTGTTAATCAGAGTTCTAAGATGGTATTATGAATGTCTTTATATACCATGTCAGACCCTTAATGCTTAAATGATCGTGCACAGATACGTACCAAGGATGGATGAAAATAAAAGGAAGAAACTACTTCTTGTCTTATTCAATAGACTCTTTTCATGAAGAAAGGAAAGAAATGCTTAGTATTAATATGCAGTTGCTTATATATGCTCTCAGAGGTGTTATCTGCTATGCTTTAAATATCTAGTAGTCTTGGTCAAGATAAAAGTTTTTTTCCTTGTGTTTTCTCGCTTAAGTATTTTTTCTCCTGAGGTTCCCACCCCTCCACCCCCTCACTTTTCTGTGAGGAGGCTTCCACTTAATGGAGCTGCAGACAGGAAGTGATTCAGATTGTAGAATGGACACTGGCAGCTTGCATGTGCATGAGAAGATGCTGTGAGATAGTCAGGGCTTTGAACAGAAGTCACCATGGAGCAGTAATCCCACGGAGGGATGACTCAGGAGGACTCAGTGTACTTGAGTTGCTTCTGTGAAATCGTTGCCCTTTGTCAATATTTGCCTATGTAGGCATTATTGACAGAGTTATTTATGTTCATTAATAGGTTAAACTTTATATCACTTTTGTGGCGAGGTAGCTCTTTGTTTCAGTGGGGAGCTGAAGTTATAGAACACCCAAGCAATGTTTCAGTTTCCCATTTGGGGCATGCTGCAGAGATGTTACAGCTATTTTTGAGCTCTCTCTGGGTCTGTGGGAACCAAGATGTAGGGGAAAGAGAGGGGTCTTATCCCAGCACTAGGGCAGGACGTAGGTAGGGGTTCCTCTAGGTGAGGAGGTGATGTGCAGCTGAGCTCAGTAATGGAATGTAGCCTAAAACTGACTTGGCCAAGGCTGCCTGGGCAGCCAGGACAGGGCAGGCAGATGAGATCTGTCCCATGCTGCTGCTGCTTGGACAGATGACTATGTGACAGAAGCTAACCAATCCAGGACATGTTCATTTAAAATCATAACTTGAAGTCACTCCCCCACTGATGTAACCAAACTGAGGAGTGGCAGCAGACACTGCAGTGTTACAAACTGCTCAGAACCCAGGCTGGTCCTGCACTTTGGCCATGACAACCCCCTGCAGCACTACAGGTTGGGGACAGAGTGACTGGATAGTGGCCAGGCAGAAAGGGACCTTGGGTACTGACTGACAGCAGCTAAACATGAGCCAGCCTGTGCCCATGTGGCCAGTGCCATCCTGGCCTGTATTGGAAGCAGTGTGGCCAGCAGGACCAGGGCAATGATTCTTCCCCTGCACTTGGCACTGGTGAGGCCACACCTTGAGTACTGTGTCCAGTTCTGGGCCCCCCAATTTAGGAAGGATGTTGAGATGCTGGAGCGTGTCCAGAGAGGGTCAGTGAGGCTGGTGAAAGGTCTGGAGCACAAGTCCTGTGAGGAGCATCTGGGTGAGCTGGGGGTGTTTACTCTGGAGAAAAGGAGGCTCAGGGGGGACCTTATCTCTCTCTACAACTGCCTGAAAGGAGGGTGTAGCCAGGTGGGGGTCAGTCTCTTCTCCCAGGTAACCAGGAGCAGGACAAGAGGACACAGTCTTAAGCTGTGCCAGGGAAGGTTTAAGTTGGACATTAGGGAGAATTTTTTCACAGAAAAGGTGGTTGGGCATTGGAATGGGCTGCCCAGAGATGTGGCGGAGTTGCTGTCCCTGGAGGTGTTTAAGACTGGATGTAGCATTGATTCTGTGATTCTGTGGTTAACTGAGCATTGAACAGCACTGTATGGGAAAAATCAAGCAAACTTAGTTTTCTTGGCAGTAGTTACCCTTGTTTTCCATTTTGGGAGGATCTAGGGCTCTGTGAAATTTAACTAGAGATTGTCGTTGCAAGTCAGCTTCCCAAGACCTCTTATGTTTAGCACTGACTCTTAAATTGGCTTCAGAAGCTCTAAAAATAGATATTACAGTGTGATTGTTGCAAGATTAATGTTACGGAATCTACGGATGTAAATTATAGTTCAGTTTGGGAAGGTTTGCATGTATAAATCTCTCATGAATACCTTCAAGCAAATATTAAAGGGATGGAGGATCTTCTGTTTTGGAGTACTTGTTCCAAGAAATGACTTGAGTTGGGCTCTAGTGGCAGAAAATGAAACCTGACGTGATTTCCACTAAGGAGTGAGAAGATCAAAGCAGTTTTGGAATCCACACCCAAATCTGAGAACTGTTCCAAGTTTGTCAGTCTAAAGGTGTTCCATTTATTTAGTGAGCATCCTTGCCATGGTGAATTCGGAGATGAGCAGCCTTACAAATGGAAGCTCCAACAACCATTACACCAGCAAAAATCAGTTTTGTCACTGGAGTGGCAGGTGTTCAGACAGCCTTGCTTTCCTGCTGTCCTGCCCCAGAGCCACTGCTGTAAACCTGAGAAATGTAGGCATCCTAATGTTGCTGTGATGCTACCCAGGGACACTTGTCTGATGGTGTTTGCTGTAGTATAAACTATGATAATATGATCATGTTGCTGTTTCTAGTTATTCACACAGGTAACTGATAGTAAAAACTATCTTTTAAAAAAACAATGGTTGTCCCTTCAGAATGTGCTATCAGTATAATCACTCTAAGTATATATGTTCTTAGATGTAATATGACTAAAATGTGCTATCTGGATGTGAAGGTATTTTCTTTGTTCTAGAAATACATCCTAAAGCTTTTAGAGCAGGTGGTTGAAAGTGAGCGACTGTCTAAAGATACATAGACACAAAAATAATAAAAAATATTGTTTGACATCTTATTTACTGTTTCTTGTGGTGCCTTTTTAGAAACCTGAATACCGTGTTTTCTTCCCTATCAATGCTTTTTTATTTGTGTTTGTATCAAGACAATAGACTCCATTTCTACTCTTTTTTAAAAAAAGTTTAAACTCCTGTGTTGTCAGAGTCATAGGAATTTTCTCAAGTCCGGGTTCTTCAATTATTTTGTAGTGAAGGTTGCAATGTCGCTGAATAGCTACAGTTATTCACAGGACTTGTAACCAATAGGAAAAAACCAAATCAATGTTTGCGTTGTTGCTATAGTTGGGAAAGAAGATTTTTGGCAGTGTAGAATAGGTCTATGTAATAAGCTTTAGATTTTAAGTGTAGTGAGAAGAATATAAGAGGAAATTGCCTGTACTTTTACGAGCATGACTCATAAGGGATATGTTTGCTATGGGTAATATCCAGTGGGTTTTGCCCTCCTGGAATACAGAGTCCTATGCACAAAACTGCTTCACTTGGCTCATCTTTGGCCTTGTCTTGTTTTTGGTTGATCTCCACTGTCTTTAGTCAGAGTCAGCTGTATTTCCCTAGTGCATGCCGGGGGTAAATACTGCCCCAGTGCACTCAGGCCAGATTCCCTCCCTGTTTTACGTGGTGGACAGGGATGCTCTCAAACCCCACCGAAACTCTTGGTTTTGGAACCAGCGGAAAATCTGACTGCTTTGGTCCATGTCTTGGCAAACACATGGATGCTGTACTTGCTATTTGCGCTGTCAGCAGTGACAATCTTGCAATCCCATCCCCCCGAACTTTAGTGTTTGTGTATTCCCATGGGACACCAGGCTTGGATGCTTTCCGGGTGCTCAGTCCCGAGGTGTGCTGGGTATGGCATGCAGTGTGGCAAGCTTCCTGCTGTCGCAGGCGAGTAGTTGCAGCCAAAAGTGGGGTCTCGGGAGGAGGACAGCAGGGATGGTGGAAAAGGGGTTGGTGGGAGCAACACAGGAGCTCCCCCTTGCTTCCCTTGAAATGGATGCTAATGTTGTTTAAAGGCAAAAAACCTAACAATGCAATAACAACAAAAACCTACTGGCACACCTTCAGGGAGTCCCATAAGGAAAGAAAATGTGACAGATGCTTGCCATCTTAAGTAACTTTATTATTTTAGTGGAAGAATGCAGTAGATACATACATTTCTATCCTGCCTCTGTCTGAGGTACTGGTGTTATTTCTGTTCTGTGTAATCTCTGACATTTTCCAATGTGCAAAGATCACTAGTTACTGAAAACTAAAAGCAAGTTAAGTATAGAATTAAAGCCATCTGGTAGTTCAGACAGAAAAGTTAGATAATTAGCTGTTCTTGTCAAGGGACTGTGATTAAAATAGGCCATCTTCATAATAGTGACTAGTTTGCAAGGGACTTCCTGGAAGCCACCCGGGATAATGATAATGAAAAGAACAAAATTAAAAAGGAGGGGGAGGTGGTGCCATTATAGCTCATGATGACTTTTGTAAGTGAATTAAGTCAGCTTTTAACTTGAAGGCTGCTTGTTATTTTGCTCCTTTGGAAAGAAACAAAGATTGAGTTTTCTGACTGTTTGGCGATGTGATGCCACTAGGTCAGCCAGGTTACTGCTGGAGATCCTTAACATTTCTGTGTCAAGCTCTGGTTTCATTGCTCACATCCTTATTAACTTGTGAGAGCTGTTGGCACAGCTCATCTTCAAAGGCCACTCTAATCTGTGTAACCTGATGGCTCCTGCTCAGGGAATTTGTTCCTTTGAGGGAATCAGCACTATTAAGAAACACTAGAAAAGGGAAGACATCAGAACACCATTCCTGCATCATTCTTTGCCACCTGATGATTGCAGCATGTGTAGCAATATTAGTGCAATATGAATTTATATTGGTAGATCTCTCTTAAGGAATAAGCTGTTTAGCAAGTAGTGCTTAGAAGGGAGCCTCTTTGTATAATGAGAGGAAGGATCTGTGTAACTCTGGCAGCTCGAGCCCACCCTCCAGCACTAGTGTGGAGGGGCTCAGTGCTCCCTTTGGCCTTTACTGCTGAAATCTTGTCCTCCTCATCCAAGAAGATCGCAGCAGGAAAGCCTCCAAAGGCTGCACAGCACTTGCTCTTTCCTGCATGCGGATTCCTTAGTGGATGCCCTCTGCTGATGTGATGATTTTCATCAGTGAAGTCTGACCTGAATCATCTAAGTAATGTCTTTGAGAACACAATGTTGAGGGAAGCTATGCTAAATGTGCTAGTAGGATAAAATAAATGTGTAATGAGAATGCTCCATCATTGGTGTGATTTAATTAAATATATTTTCCCTTCACGCTGATAAAAATCCTATATCTAAATCAAATTAATGGAAGTTTATTTGGTTTTTTTTTCTTTTAATTGACAGTTGCTACTTATTTAACAATTCTAGTAAAGAGCTGTTCATGCTGTTTCAGAGGCTTGTAAGAATTCCAGTGTGACTGTAATATTTTCTCATAGAGAATGTGCTGGAAATCTGTTGTAAATGTAACAAAGTTTAATACTTAACTTAAAATGTGGGCAAGAATTAAAAGTACTCTGGGTTTTCTGTGCTTAGATTCTCCTCAAAAAAAAATCTGCTTCTAAATTATTTTCATTAAGTGGAGCTTTTATATCTCTTTATTCCTTGATTAAGAAAGCAATGATTTGAAAAATTCAAGATATTGAGGTCTCAAAAGTGTCAGGGATGCTCAGCTTCAGAAAGCATAAGTAAACATTTCAGTGCAATATGCTCAAAATAAATTGCTGTGAATGCTTGTGGATATGCAAATACTTCTGATCAGTTTAATGGGTCAAACTTTCATATAATTGGAAAGGCGCTGACTGTACCCATACACGATCAAGGTAATAATGTCTCACTGTGTTCTGTGTAAAACAGGAGTGGGATGCATCTGGTGAATGCTTATCTAAGGTTTCTTGTAAGAAGCGCTGAATCTGAACACTGCTTTACAAATTTTCTTTTCCTTTTTTTTTTTATATTGAGAAAATTAAACTATTAAAAACTGCTTTTGAAGTACTTTCTTGAACACCATCAAAAGCACAAAATCCAGGTTTTAGATTCCAAGTGCAGGTTGTCACTCATGTTTTAAGTTCTGCCTGCTCATTACCTGTTTCAGTATCTATACTTGGTGACCTGACGGCCACGGTTCTACTTTCTAATATATTTTTTGGTGGCAATCTTTTCTATTATGCCCAGTCAAACAGTCTGACTTTCCAGCATTCTTCACACTTTAATTGTTATTTACTTACATGGAAGAAAATGGATTGAGAATTTGACAAGCAAGGTGAAGCAAGAACAGGCTTTTCACTTGGTAATGTTATAATTGTCTTCAGATAAGTCTTGAAAGTGAATAAGTTACTGTCAAAGATATGAGATAATAGAAAGCCTGGGTGTCTGGGGTTAAGCACTGTGAAGTCTGAATGATCTCTTGGTGGCAGTTCATTGGAGTGAAATTTAATCTGATTTTAAAATTCAGATTTTTTTCTTTTTTTTAAACCTAGATTGTTATGTGGTATGACAAACCATCAGAATGTTCCTTCCCCCCAAATTGTATCCCGCTAATGCGCCAGAGTTTTTTCACATTGATGAAGTGTCTGATTGTAGAATTTTGGTTTGTCCCACTCTTTGTACAGGTTGGTGAAATTCAGATTTTCCTGTAGATAAGCCTTTGCCTTTTCAGTTGCTTCCGCCTTGCAAAGAAATTAATTCCTTCAAGCCAGTGAGTCTGCAGCTCCAGCTGTGACTGTAGATGAATGTTCTTGCAGGGTCATGTACTGTAGCTCTGAACCTAAATAAAAGGATTAACAAGAGTTCACTTGGAGGAAAAACACTTAATTTCACTATAATAACTATAAGAATCCGTAGAGAAAACCAATAAAGCTTTGCTATTAAAATTGTTAACAAATGAAACAAATGATTATTCCACCCTGCCCCTCTCTCCCCGCTGTTATTGTACTTTTGAACAGTAATAAATGATGGGATTGACCTAGTTCATGGTAGTGCTTCAGTCCCTGGCCTACAAATGATCTTTTTCTTGTAAAATAGTTCCTAGTCTATTTATTTTAAGAAGCAGTGATAGTATTTATGAAGGAAACAATGTTTTCTGGTGCATTTCACATAATATTCTGCCCCAAAACTTTGCTTGGTGTGAAGGAAGAAGGGGCATTGTGGACAGTGGTGCTGGAGCTGAGCCTTGCAGCCAGCAGTACCCAGATGGTGCATCTCAGTGCTCCAGAAGAGCATGACTGATTTCCACAGCTAGCACAAACTGCTTCTAATGATTCCTGGTAGAGACGGTGGATTTCTAGGGTGAGTGACTCTCTTTAGTTGCACATACAGACCTCATTGTCTCACCTCCAAGCAGCACCTCTGCTCAGGAATGGGGGAGAACAGAGGGGCTGCTGGCAGGGGCTTCCTCACTCAGTAGTATCTCAGGTGGCTGGTGGTGACTGTGGTACAGCTGCTTTCCCCTCAAGCAAGTGGTGTGAAGGGCCATGCCACTGCTCAGGGCAGTAGTTTGCTCCTTCAGGGCTCTCCTGTCTCTCATGGGGATGCAAGGAGAGGGCAGAAGGATTTTGAACATAGCGATCTTGACTCTCTCCCCAGCATTTTCGGACTGCCAGCCTCAGGCAGCACTACTGTCTGAGTAGACAAAGCAATACTTGTATCCATTTCTCTGGGAAGGAAATCAGGTAATTAAAATTGACTAATGTGACTGCCCTGATTGGTTTAAGAAATCGAACAGACAAAAGTTGTCTAATTTTAAAGGTTAAATCTTGGTATTAGCTTTGTCTTTTGCTTCATTTGGGCTTTGGAGGTGGTGAGTGAGTCCTGGTTGGTAGGTTGGTGACCCTCATGAACCCCTGTCTGAAAATGCCACGGTGCCCGTCTGGGTTACCTGCTAGGAGCTCCTGATGTTGAAGTGAAGGCATGAAGGCTGGTGCATGAACAGGTCTCCCCAAAAATGGTCTGAGGTTCTGCTTGAGCACACAGTTAGCACCAGGAACTGGAAAGCATTTTGGGTTCTGTCTTGTGCTTTTGTGTTCCTTATTTTTGCTTCAAAGATTTTGCCCCTTTGACACATGTTTATGTGCCTAGTATATATTTTCAAAGAAATATAACTTGTAAAAGTATTCATCAATCTGTCTTTCATCAGTAGGCCACCTAATACCTTTTTATTTTTTCAGAGAAAAGAAAAATGTATGGATAATATTGTACTTTGTTTCAACAATGTTTTTCATTTGTGACCAGATGAGAATCACACTCAGCTTTGACTGTTGACCTACTCTTTTTATTTCTCTCCAGTTTTCTTGCTTGCACACTCAAGAATGTGTTACTGTTTTTTTTCCCCTCTGCATGATTATTTTGTGGACCACTTTCTGAAACTGTAGAGACTACCAGCAGTCCATAGAGATGGCCTGGGAGCCACAGCCTGAATAGAATTCCACATGAACTTTGTTCTTCACTATACCCTTGCTCCATCACTCTTTGAGCCAGATGTTTTTGATGGTCTCTTGTTTAATACTTAATGTGGCTTTAATTAATCACAAGTGGCAATTATCCTCTAAAGTTAGGAATTGCAATGAAGTAAGTTAGGTATGCTCTTCTGTCAACTAATTTTATAATGGGTTGGTTTGATTTTTTTTAATGGCTCTATGTTCGTGTAAGCAGCTTGTGTTTCTGTTTTCCCTACATTCTTCAGTGATCTTGGGTCTCCTTGCAGAAACTGCAGAGATTCTGTTGGAAGAGAGTCGAGTTCTAACAGCAAGTTTTGTAGGAACCATTGGCTGATATTTTGGCTGGATTTTCAGGACCTTAGAGTTATAAGGTGAAAATTATAGATCAAAGCCACTGCAGGTAATGGTACAACTGTCAGGTGTCTCTATGTATGTTAAGTCCTTCATTGGCTCATTGTTGAGTTCACACAAATAGGGAACTGTAATTTAGGGTCTTTAGGTTTTAACTTTTATATTTTTCAAATCCTGTTCTGCCTAGTGTGTAACTCTGAAGTTTCGTGTGGCCTGTTAGCTGCTCTTCTCTCATGCTGGTTAGACATAACAAATCCTCTCTAGTTTTGCTCTTCAAGGATACCTTGATTGTCCCAGGCCCCAAAATGTGTAAACTAAAGCCTTTGAAGGGGAGAGGCAAACTTGGGGTAATAACATCACTACCTGAAATTATAATTGGAGAATTAACCCTGATATGCAAATGGACCAAACTTACAAAAGTTTGTGAAGAACCTGTGACCCAGCATCCATCTTGGGTGGAGCTCCTCGGAGGCTTTACACTACCAGGGTGTACCTTTGAAGGCCCTTCAAATAAACACATAGTTTTATTCTCTTATTCTTGTCTAGCCTCTGTTTTCAGGTAGCCACTTCAAGGCATCAGTCTCCCCCCTCCTCTACATAATAGCTTGAATGTACACCAAGTTTATAAGATGCATTCTGGATAAGGCTAACTTACATTTATCTACTTGATTTATTGATTTAATTTGTAAACAGAACAAGTATGAGAGGAGTCACTAATGAAATAAGAATATCACCTGATCCTGCTGTATTTCAAGTTATTTCTTAACACAGAGATACGCTGAAGCCTCTGCTGTGTAATTGGGAGTGAGGTTCTCTAGGCTTTTAGGCAGTTACGTAAAATTGGGGTGATGTGAAAAGACATAAAATAGAAGAATGAGTATTAGATAAAACACTTCAAGTTTTGTAGATGGTGGGATGGATATGAGATGAGCTTGTGGATTTTGTAAGCTTCATCTCATCATAAATGGAGTACAGTCAAACACAATTGTAGCCGTATCCTGAGCAATGCTTTGCTAAGCCTCACTTACTGGAGCAGGCAGCTGTACTGTCCATGAGAAGCAACTGCATTGAAGCAGCAGAAACCAGAATGTTCTTCCATGTGCTACAGACTGCTGGAAATTGAGTGGGACCTATGTGGAGATTGCATTGTGTACCTTAGATCTGATGAAAATAGTTTCATAATGGGCAGCAGGGAGGAAATGTGTGATATAGATGTAGTTCACAATAAAATACGGTGTCCTTTGTAAAGGCAGCCCCATCTATGTGCTGTTATGAGGAAGGACTTTTCCTGTGCCCTAGAAAGCAGGTTTTGCTCAGTGAAGTTTATGGTGCTATGCTTGCAGACGTGGAGTTAACTGCAGTACGTGAAACCTGACAGGTTAATTTCCTGACTACATTGTTACTCTGTTAATCAAGCAGATGCATGTAACACTAGCAGTGCACATTTTTTTGCAATTTGGTATTTGATTTGTAAAAAGAAGACTTTGCAGAGATACCATTTACCTGATGTAAATTGCAGAGCTTTTTGATGTGCTCATGTTTTGGCTCTAAAGTCAAAATGCAGCACTAAAAATAGCTGTGTCCAGAATTTTAAAGTATTCTTTGTATCTGGACACTTAAACACAGAGTTTTCCATCTAAAAATAAAGGAAAAATATTAAGGAAAGACATGTTCCATATTTAGCATAAGTCATTGTTTCTATAAAATGCAACCATAATTTGGAAGTATTTCTTTTTCTGTGAGAGCTGAAGAACTTCTCTAGACCTAGTGTGAATTAATATCAACAAGTGAATATGTAGATGGAGCATAGGTGCCAAATCATTAAACTGGCTCTGGATTACTGTTTCTCTTTTGATTCTTCTATTTTTACATGTCATGTTGATTTCTCCATCTATAATTAGTCTTGTTAGTAATTGTGTTACTTGTGGTTCTGATTCTGTCACAGCAGAATGTATCACAACTTTGTTTGAATGCATGGAGAAAGTCTAAATTAAAAAAATAATTTAAAAAAATGTATCATTGGAACTAGAAAAAACTCCTTGCAAATTCAGTGTCACACTGAATTCTGAAGTATTATTGTTCTATTTGCAATGGATTTGGTGGCTTTTATATCGTGTAACATGCTGTTTGTTTCTAAACACTTAGGAGTTCACCAGATCTTTTTGTTGTGTGGTTGCTGAAGCATTATCCTGGGACAGCAGTGATGATGGATGCATGGAAAGAACACACTTCAGGTAAGAAATCAGATGTGTGCCATTTGGTGTGGCTGTTCATTAACTTTCCTCACATTGTTTCGGTTCAGCTTCAGTAGTAGCAGTCTTTAATGTTACACCAGTAAAATTCACAGAATATAAAATAGAAATCTCTTGTCTATGTGAATGTTTACATATATATCTCTGTAAATCAGTGTCAGCTGTTTTTTTGTTTTCCTTCTAGATTTGGTAACCCTGGTAACAGATGCTGCTGCTGCTATTACAGTCTTTACCCTTGCTACTGTATAAATTTCCATAAGAATTTTATTTCACATTAGTGGTTGTGACTATAGGTCTGAATATAAGGATAATTTCAGCATTTCTTGAGTGGTTTAGGTAACTTAACTTGTTCTTCAAGGCTATGCCAATTCAGGATATAGCTGTCAAGTTGTTGATAACCTTGGAAGTTAACGCAAGCTTGCTAAAGCCTGCACAAAGGCAGGAAAAAGTTGGTATTGATTTAATGCTTGCTGTTCCACAAGCTGCCTGGGAAAACATGGACAAAATCTTTAGTTTCCATATCAATGGGAACTAAGTGCCTACGTACCAATATGCTTGCATTTCTGGTGGGGAAAACCGTGTCCAGAGTACTTTTTTTTGCACAACTTTGAAATGCCTGGGGCTACATTGAGCTTTCTGTGCACCTCAGGATCACCTTGCTGTGCTGGCAGGGTAGAGCTGCTGGACAGCCAGTGCTCCAAAGTGAAGGTGGGTACTCTTGAGTGAGAATTTCAGCTAAAGTGAAAGGCTTGGGCTGAGATATAAATGCTGTTTTAAGTCACATGCGGGCTTGAGGATCTTTGGGCTTCCAGTTGCCCTCTTCTCTTCTTCCGTTTTAAGAGCATTGTGAAGACAGACGTGGTGAAGACTGCATTGTGTTCAGGTTGGAGCCAGATGTGTAGGTACAATGTTAAAGAGGTGTCTTAAGGCTAGGGCACAAAATATACAAAGGAATGACCCTGGAGTTTACTTTATTCTCCAGCTTGCAGGGTGCAAGAACATAAACGCAGCAAACCCATCAAAATGCCAGTATCTGTGGATCGAGGACCAGGTTAGGCCTAGAGCTTTAGAAAAGGTGTAGTAGCCTACGACTGACAGCTGATGCCAGGAGAGGAGAGTGGAGCATGCAGTTGCTTCCCAGATCAACCTCTCCTGCTCCACAGACGGACATCTGAGTCAGTGCTGGCTTCCGTGTGGAGTAGTCTTGGCTGTGCTTTCCCTTTGTGTGAATTTGTGAGGTTATGTTTTGATCCCAGGTGGATTTTTAGGCTCTGCCACTTTGTAGTGTTCTGGATTTCCTAGCTGAATTCTGGGAGGGAGGAAGCAAGTAGTCCCTGAAGTTAGTTTTGAACCTCCTACTTGCTAATTTCGTTTAGCCTGGGGACTGGGTTGATATGCCAGGAGACGCAGGAGTTGAGCTGAGCCTTTTCTGCTCTGGTGGGGTGGTAGGAAAGGATGATGGGCGCGAAGCTTTAAAGAGAGCTTAAAAAGCAGCTACACTGAAATCTCCTTGAAATGAAATGAAACTGCGGGACTTCTGTGGCCCTCCTGCTGCTAGTGCCTTCCTAATGAGTAGGTTTGAGGCAGCTGCTCAGACCTGTCTTGCTTTTCTTTTTTAGTTTATTTCCCGTGATTTTAATAATAATTTGGGGTTTATGTTCTGTACTTCCTACAGTTATAGAGGGCAACACAGAAAATGCTATGTCATCTGTTAAGCAGTCATCCTGCCGTTTTTTTTTCCTGCCAGGATTCAAGATTGTGTGGAAGAAACTACCATAAATTTAAAATATCCTGGGGATACACACTCAATGGGTTGAGCCTCCCAGCAAGACATTAAAATATAGGACCATTAATCAGAACCGAACTCTATTTTTTCTTGTTGTTTTTCTTTCGCACGTTTAAAACATTGCTTTTGAGTTCACAGAAACTTCAGATGGACTAAAAGAAAAAAAAAAGGATTTGCCCAATGATGCCTTTGCAGCAATCTCATTGCACTGAGTACCTGACTCTATATATTGCACCTGATGTGTCAAGGTTGTGGAAGGAAGTGTGAATATTGCATAAATCTACCTGACTTGCTTAGATGGAGTCTCAGAAAGACACTATGCAATATATATTATGTTAACTATTATGGTAGGATTGCTTGAACTGGAAAAGGCTGAAGGTGGGCCTCTCTGAAAAGGTAAAATTTGATACTGTGAATGTGCTAACTACAGAATTCAGAGCACGACACTTTCAAGTGTAAAGGCATTTCAAATTCTGTAAAAGCAAGCAGAAACCAAAACAACTCGTAGCTAAAATCTTAGAGCCAGTTGAAAGAGAATAATTTAATTATACTGATTCTCCTTCCTGGCAGAGAATATTTGGGAGACAGAATTTATGCAGCTGGATAGAAGTTTGGTTTCTTTTTGCTCTCGTTTTTTGTTTTTGTTAAAAACAGTGGAGATCTTGGACTTAATAAGTGATTACAGAACCAGATGAATGTTGTACACTTTTTTCTATCCCAAGTGCCCTTATTTTCCCTTCTGAGTCTATATTTGGGGCTAAATCCTTATGAGATACAGGGCAAATTGGATGTAGCATATCATTTAAGGCTATTTCACTTGAAGATGACTCCACTGTGTGCATTCTGGTGGCTCATGGGAAAACACGTAAAAGACTGCCAAGGGAGCTTGTTCATTTAGGGGAAACTGTTGGGCACCTTGTTCCTCAAGTCCCCGGAAAACAGGCAGAGGTTTTCTCCCGAATCCCTTTTGTGAGGCTGATGGACACTGAACTTACTTGTGGTACAAAATGACTGGATATTTAGTGGAGAACCGAAAGAAGGAACCTTAAATGGAAAAGCTTTGCAATACTAGAACTGTGGGTGAACTGCTTGCTCGCTGTTTTAAGCCTTCAAAAGGGAGATGTGGTGGGGAGAAGGGCAAATCTGCTGTTTTCCTGTACAGAAAGGAGTGGCTGAGAAAAATGTGTTTGAGAGAGTTTGGAAATTGAGAAAGTGAATTGGACAATTTGATTAGACTAAAGAGAATAAGGTTTATCCACAGATCCTCTGGATGCATGTGAATATGTGGAGGTGGATTGTTTCTTCCCAGAGATTTGTATAAAATTGTAAAAACAGAGCAGGGTTGGGGTTTTTTTGTAGGTTTTTTTTTTTCTGTAGCAGGATACAACTAGATTGTAAACTTTGGCAGGACTCTTGACATCTGAATGCTTCTTGAAACTCTGACAATGTTTTTGTAAAACTGATTCTGTAACTGGAATAAATGAGAGATTTTTCTAGTCTTCCTCCTGTTAATTAGATGAAACAGTAAGTTTTATATTTGTCCAGAAGGAGGTCAAAGCAAACAAGAAATTGAGATTGGAGGAGCTGAACGAGGGTAAATAATGAGCTAATTTTTCAAACTGGCATTGACATAGCAAGAGTTTGGAAAAAGTATGCTTGCAAGCTTCCTTTATTATTATAACCTCTTGAACAGAATAATCCCGTCCAAACAGCTATAAACGCTTTTCAATAGAGAAGTTTATGACCTAGTTTCTGACTGAAACACAGTATCAGTGTGTGGAAAGAATTTAAGTGAAGATGCTGGTGGCAGTGCCTCTGGGACATCCTATTAGAAACTCGATGTATTGCCCTTCACAAACGCTTGTTAATTGGACTCAAGTGGAGTGAATTTGAAACATTGTTTGCCTTTTTTTTTTTTTCTTTTTTTTTTTTTTCAGTAGGTGTAGGCAGTTAAATGCTGGAGTTGGCATGCAGAATTTTCATTGATGTCTGAATTTTTTAACAGAGGGCTGTTTGGAAAAATGATTGTTCTAGGATTATCTCAACAGGAATTCAACAATTATAGGATGCCTTTTTAGATTCTGTGCTTGGAGTGGTGAAGGGGAAAAAAAGGTGCATTTATTCTGTTCGCAATTATAAATCTGTTCTGGAGAGACAGGGATAATTTTGATTAGGCTTCATTCCATTCATGGCCCTCCTGTAAGGAGCAAGGCAAGGACATGATGGGAATGTGCTCAGAGGGAGTGGGAACAAAACCACTGAACTTGGGATTTGTGCATCCAATTCTCTTCAGCTGGAGAAATGTAGCCTTGCAGGAGGCATCAGAACAGGCCATATTTCAATTAGATGCTCTGGTGGGAGGCTGGCAGAGACACCACTTCTGTGCTGGAGGGGAAGCAATGCATAAGTAAACTAGATCAGCTGTTGCCAGGTGGGGGGTTTTGGTTTGTTTCCTTTTTCTTGCCTTTCCTGTGACTCAGTGGTGTAACTGAAAGTGAGGGAGCTGTGCTGATCTCCATCAGCTGCAGCTGTGGCCAATACCAATCATCCCTTTTTTTCTGCTTTTCCAAGGAGCATGGGAGTGATCTTGAAAGCACAGATCATTCATGTCAAGAAGAGTTTCTGAATGCTGCTGAAATACATTAAATAATACTTGGTTAGCATGGAAAGAGCTATAGTTAAAATTCTTGCAGTGTTTCAATTATAATTCCTTTATTGTTTCAGTTGCTTATAACTTTCTGAAATGCTCATGTCTCAAGCTGAAAATTTCCAGACTTGATCTTGGCCTGGCAGTGACCTTTCTTCTCTTTTCTTCTTTGTTTCTCTTTTCTCTGTGGTATTAAATGAATATGGCTTGGGCGTTTCGTTTATAATGAGAAGAAAGTAGCAGAAAAATACATTATATCTATTATATTAAAATTCTGAATAGCTCAGGCAGTGCAGCTGTTTTAAGAAAATGGTGAAAAACATCAAAAGTACTTCTTGAATCTTACCAGAATCTGTGAGAGCGGGGACTCAGATTTTGACTTTAGGTCTTGAACTTTCTTTTCTCTCCATCATGCACAGTCATTACACTCCTTCATAATTATAACATGCAGTGATTTTGCCTAATCAGTGATCAGCTGAATGAAGAAGTAGTCCTTGGTGAAAGAGCTGATCTGTTTTTCACTGTTTGCCATGACCCTGGCAAGACAGGGCTTTGGAAATTCAGGCAAGCACTGTGCAGCAGGAGCCCTCTGGGGCATTTCTCCTGTCCCACAGTTCAGGATGAAAATGCTAAAGTTGTCAGAAACTCTTCTCTCAAGAAAATTGTTTGTTTAACACAAATTTTAAATAAACTTTTTGATCAGCTCTACTCAAGCTGTCGGCTGTAGTAGTTTAAATCAGAACCCAAATGTCATAGGGAATGGAATTTAAACCTGGGATGGAAATGGTGGAAATAAATTGTAAAGTGTTTTCCTTTAAATTAATGCTGATATCATGTCTATTTATTAACTTATGTAAAGGCTACTGGTGATGGTTGTGAAGTTGCTAAAGAGCAAGTTATGGGGTTTGACTTCTTGGCTCATAATATGTGTTTCAAGAAAAAAAAAAGTCATGTGCTTGCCTGTTGGCTTGGACACGGGCTCGCTTTGCCTTAAAGACTTTGATTTTTGCCAAGGATAATCACTGTGAGTATATCTAATAAGAATTATAAGAAACTTTTCATTTCTAGAATTGGCTTCTCATGGTCTCTTCTGTTCCATGGGAAATATCACTTCATGTGCATTCATGAGTCATCTCTGTTTCTGTTGCTAAATGGTTGGGTATTCCCAGTGATGCAGTCCAGTGCCTCATTCTAAGAGCTGCAGGGCAGCAGCAGCAGCAGCAGAGAGAGGGTGAGAACTGAACTGCCAGTAGACGTGGCAGAGGTTCCCTGTGCTCTCCTGCCTTTTAACTTACATTTTAAGTGAATTCCCTAACTCTGAACCTCCTGTGTGATATCACAACTCTCTGATCTTGTAGAGGACTGTAGAAACTTCGTTCATTGCTTGTGATAAACTTACGTTGGTCACCTGCAAAATCGTCCCTTGCAGGAGCTCAGGAGTGCTGTTCAGCCACTGCTTCAGCAGCGCTAGGTAAAAGTAAAAAGTAAAGCTGCTAGGTGAAAGTAAGGTGCCCATGGCATAAACCCAACTTTGCATGTTGCCAGAGAATCGTTCTTGGAGAGTGGTACTATATTTATGCTTCTTTTAAGATTTAAAGATCTCAGGATTTAAGGTTTGGTCAATAAGTATAAAAGTTTTGTTACAACCATTTTCACCTTTAAAAGGTAATCAAAATATATCTTCTGCCCCACAGTGTGAAACAACTATCTTAAAGTTGCATTGATCTGTCGTAAAAAGCAGAGTCTAATACCAGAACTTTAAAGAAAACTGCTCTGTGTCTCTAGTTTATGTCTTCAGAATAGGAGGAATTGTCTTGTTTAAATCAGCCACCAGATTCTGGTCCAACCTACCGTTCTTTCGATGACAATCTTGTCAAGTGTGCCATCTTTCTAACCTGTCCCTGAGTGAGTCACAACCTTCATCACTGTAAAAGACATCTGTCTGAAAAGTTTGGATGCTTGTTTTCCAGGGAAGACCTTGGATTCTAAATTCTTTCAGGCATCCTAACATGTGGCAAATTATTAAAGTAGAATTGCTTGGAAGAGGTAGAGTAGTAAATTTCAGATTCAGCAATTATAATACAGCCTTGTCCTTAAAGCTGGCTTTGATGGTCCTAACGAGGAAAAAGAGTGCATGCTTTGGTATTGGCAGCAGCTAGTGAGAACCACTGCAGAGGTTGTGAGTACATGACAGTCAATGTGCAAGAAGCTTTAGGTGAAATTAAGTAATTAAACTTCCTTGAAAATGACAAACTTCTGTTTCTGTGGTGAGGACTTCCTTGTCATTTCAGTCTCATTAAAGCTACTGGTTTAGGTTTGCCCTCTTTTGTGTTGTCTTTGGGCTTATACTTCCAGTTACATTCTTAAATGACAAATTTTTGAAGAATAAGCTTATGTTTCTATCACAGATATTAAAGTGAAAACTCAGTTATTGGCAAATACAAAAATTTGTTGTTTTGACATTTTTGGCCCAACCTGTCTAAGCCCTGTACTTGGATGGATGCATTCTTTCAGGTGTACAGCTAGGTGTTGGTTCTTTAGCCAGCTGTGGGGTATTTAGAGTGGATTTCTAATAGGAGCATGGAACTAATTTTTGTCATGATGACTTCCTGTTCAGTGGTTTCTGTATTGTTTTTTCCCTTGTAATCTACACTTTAATTATAGGTATAAATATTCAGCCAGTCACAATGGGCTCTGGTGTTTGAAACTTTAGTAACAAAAGTCCTTCTGTCTTGGGGTATTTAAGAACTGACCTTTAACCTGTTGAGTCAAGTTAAATGGGGAGTGATAGCCTTAACTCACTTTTTTTTTCCTTTCAGCTAATTTTTTATTAAATAGTCTATGGTGATGAGTACTTTTGAAGAATTCAGTTTAACTCCTGAAATGCCAGTCTGGAAATCAGCTTTGCTTTCTCACTTCCCCAGCCCTCATGTGCCTTCTCTTATATTTGGGCTCTATAAGTTAATGAAAGACACACCAGACACATAACCCAGTATATGCAGTATAGGCAGAAAGAGCTCCCTAAGAGAGCTGAAGCAACTCCCACGCAGTAAATTCATGACTTGCTGCTGTTCTGCTGAAGGCGGGATCAGAATGGCTTTTTTTTTTTTTTTTGGTGCCTGGATAATTGTGTGAATGTGGCCCATGTGCCTGACCTCCCTCCCCCACCTTCCCAGGGCCCTCAAAAGTAACCATAATCCTTACGCCTCCTGCTTCCTCGCCAGAAAAACACATCAGCTCTTAGCTCAGAAAACATCCTGCTTTGCAGATGTGCTGTATTCCAGGGAGGATGGCCCTCTCTTGGGCTCTGAGCTCCTCAGATCAGCCCTCTTGGAAATTATTAATTCTGGTTACATTGCTGTTCTGCATACAGTCAGGGCGGTCTCTTTTCTTATTTCAGGGACCACTGCAGGAGGGCTGTGTTGCACATTGTATATCTCTGGTTTTGGTCTTTGAGTGGTGACTCATAGGTTTAGTTTGTAGTCAACTGAAAATTCAACTTGAAAGTTTAAACTTGTTTTAGAATGTTTACAATTCAAAGTGTTTTGTTTTGTTTTTTGTTTTTTTTTCATATTTTTTTGGGAGTCACAACTAGCACGTAGACCCCCTGACAGGGAGAAGTTAAGTGGAGGTGGAAATGTGCATATTTTAGAAGGAAAGAAAGAGTGTAGTGCTTATTGCTCTGTTGGAGGAGAGACAGGGGTATGTAGCCTTATGTATCATGGTGTGGAGCGGGCTGAATGGAATAGCTGAGTCTCTGCTGTGTATCCCAGCACTGATCAGTGCTGCATTTGCCTGAGAAGATGTTCAGTGTCTCTGAAAAAAGTAACAATGTGTCTGTGACTGTAAAGTGGGAAAGGCAGCACAGGGTTGTCTGGTCAGGAAATCTTCAGGCACAGTCACCGGCGAGGTGGCAGACCTAACTGGTGGTCTGGAAACGAAGAACTGGGAATTTAGGCATGGTCAGAGCAGGACTGAGCAGGAATATTGTCTGGTCAGCAGTCTAGCACTGCTGCCATCTGATGGAAGTGGTGCATGCTCAATTCACGCCAGCACCAATCCTTTCTTTACTTGCCCAGCACAGAAATATCAGCGTGGGAGATTTCCATGTGCAATTGAATCCCTCTGCTTGGACCACCCCTGGGCAGGCAGACTCCAGTCAGTCGAATCTATGTTGGTGGCAGCTCAGAGTCTCTGCCATCTGTAGGTTCAGATATGCCAGAGATTAGGCCTGTTTCAAGCTGTCTCTTTTATGGCCGTACCCTTCGTCTGATCCCAAACATTAAGAGATTAGGTTTCTTGAAATATCAGCAATTGCCGGCCCCCCTGGCTGGAGCAAACCACTTAGCCCACAGATGTGGGAAGGCTTGAATAGGTTTTCAGCATGAAAGAAATGTTGAGTTCCCAAGATGTATAATTTATACAGAGGAATAGTTTTTCACCTGCAGAGTGTTGGTAAATGCTGGTTTTTGTACTTTGTCAAGGACGTGCACTGATAAGCTGGGGGAAGGAAATGCAGTGAAGGTAGGTGTTTCTTCTATGGAATGAATACAATAAAAATAAGAATATGCATAAAAGATGGAAAGTGCTGACTACTCAGAGCTTTCCAAATGCATACGAGTTTAAAACTTTCATCTTATTTTCTTGGGGGACTGTATTGCAAGTTTTGAGCATTGTAGGTTTCAAAACAGAGAACTTTTTTCCTTTATCATAAGGAAAAGTTGAGTACTTACTACCCCAAGATCTATTAAAAATCCAGAAATGGTAGGCGAAGCAGGGAGTTTTTGATTCACATGCTGTACTTCCTGAGGAAGAGTCTGAAAATAAGCAAAAATGAGGTTTTGATGCTTTGGCAATCCAGAATTTTGTGAAGCTTTGGAAAAGGCGTACAAAACATAGCATGCAAGCTTTTGTTTGTTCAAAGGGGACTACTGCCCAGCTGCACTGCTTTGTAATGGTAAACACTGAATTTCAGTGCAGGTGAGCACTGCCACCATAAAGAAAAAGGCCTCCAGGTACTCCAGGTCCTGTGTCTGAAACTAGTTCCAGGACTTGGGTGCACAGGTCCTGCCAGCAAGACAGGTCTCCTGGCACAGGGCTGTGTACTCCCTTGGTTTTGTGCTCCAAGCCAGGATCTACACCTAGGTGTGCCTGAATCTCCACAGCAGGGCTATAGAGATTTTCATGGTAAATCTTAGTGTGGGTGACTTGTGTGTGACTTGTTTATTAGGAAAATGCCTGATAATTTCAGACTTGCTTTGAGTAGCTTTCATATTTTGGCTAACTCTCTTATTTCCCTCTTTAGACATTCTTACTGAAAAATACCCCTAACATGACATAAAATGTCTTTTTTGTAGTGGACGCTGTTCATAAGGAGCACTGTAATATCTGCTCTGAGTACAATGATGCATTCTTCTGTTTGTTCATGGAATCACAGAATGGTTTGGGCTGGAAGGGACATGTAAAGGTATCATTTAGTGCTGCTTCCCTGCCATGGGTAGCATCATCTTTCACTGGATCAGGTTGTACAAAACCCTGAATTTGAACACTTTAATAGGACAGAAACTAGATTGCATTAGGTCCTTTGCATATTCTCCACATTAGGGAAATAATTTACATTATCACATATAGTTGTTTTGAATTTTACTGGAATGAAGAGAATATTTATTATGTAAATGTTGGTAGAATGGACATGAACATTTTACATGTATATCTCGTCTTATTTTTACCAGTCAACACACAAAGGCATACTTCCTCTTAGAAAAAAGTTTTTGGCCAAGTTCTACTTTTTCAAATCCCCAGAGGTGTAAAAAGCAGTTCTGTTGATGTCTCTGTGATGAGTTAAAATTTTTGCTTATACAGCTGAGTGGAGACTCTGACCTATAACTATCTAAAAAGTATACATTTTATTCTTATTTAAAGTATCTCAAACTTTCAGAAATGGCTATTTTAAATCCACTTAATTTTTTTTTTAATCTGCAAATCCTTCCACATAATTCACTTTAAGTCAGCTGTGATTGCCTTCTCAACTTGCAGCTGTTCCCATTTTCTTAAAATGTGGACTCCCTGAAGCATTTGGTATAGACATCGTTGGTTTAATTAAGGAGGAACTTGCTCACGAATCTGTCAGTGTTAACCACAGACAACGTGTAAGTACACACATACCTATAGTATGTGATACACACATTTAGAAGTGACTTCATCATGTGGTTTGGTCTACAAAGCCAAGGAGGAGAACAAGGCTGTTTTTGCAGGACCATCTCACCAAATGCAATTATCTAAAACTCCAATTCCACTAACAGCTTGTAGCTGGCTGCCTGGGGAGGTAACTCAGCAGTTAAGCCAAGCAAAACAGGGAATGGGTTGCAGCAGTTTACAGGTTTTTTGCACTTGGAATTCCTCCTGTTTAACTTTACAAGTGGACTGGAAACCTTGAACTTGAACTACAAGCGGTGATCTCCAAAACTTGTTGTCTGACACAGATTCTTGAACTTAAGGAATAGGTTTTATTAAGACCCTGAAATTCAGCCCGTACATTAGGAGGCTGGGATTCTCTGGGGATGCTGGTACAGGGCTATGCTGTAAGAGCTGAGTTCTTGGCTAGGATGCCTTTTGTGTATTTGCACAGAAGGGATGGGGATGCAAGGAATCTAACTCCAAACAAATCAGTCTTATTTGAGAAGAAAATGTTTATTGAAGTTGGCTTTAACACAGGTGCCATAGCAGTAGAAGTGCAGCGGCGTTTCAGCCTAACATGGAGCACGATGCTGAGTAGCTTCTCTTACATCTGTAAAGTTGCTCTGGGTGTGCTGTGCTGCTGCAGCCAAGGTCAGCTGTGGGTCATGGTGGGGTGTGTCTGTGTACAGACAGTCTATAGCAGCATACAGCAGAAGCATCTGTGAGCTTTGCCATTATCACATAATGATTTGAAATACCACTAGGCTTAAAAAAAAGCACACACGTTCTCATAGCATTGGCTGTTCAAGTGTGTAATGGGTATTTCTAACTGCAACAGGAAAGCATATACAGTAATTAAAACAGAGCAGAAAAATTAGTCAAATTTGGCACAAATGCCTGAGAAAGTGTCTGCTTTAGCTGTTGATATAAATGAAGCACCAGCCAAAATTACTTTCAAAGGCTTTAATTACATCTGTTTTAATTTAGCATGTAAAATGCAGGATATTATTTTTTAATATAAATTTAATTCATGGTTAATCTGCAGATTGCAATATCCTTCCAGCAGAAATGATGTACTTGGACTGTGATAACTGAAAACTTCCCTTTCAAGATGTTTGGTTAGTCTTTCACAGGGCCTGCTGTCCAGAACCACATGTTCTCTGTCTATGTACAGCTGCTGCTGGGGGATCATTTAACAAAAAACCCCAACCCTCTTTTGGTTTTCATGTAAGTGCATTATTATACAATAAGCTGTTCATACTGCAGATATGTAAATCAGACTTTAAAATATAGTACCATGTCCATGGTATTTTTTCTGAACTGCACATGGTAGGCATGGAGAGTAGTACTTCTCAAACTATTCCAGAGCTTGTTGCTTATAAATGAGAAAAGTTACATGCTTGAGATAATCGAAGTTTTTCACTAATTATACTATTCCAAATGAGAAAGGGACCTTGTGTGTGTGCATGAATAGTTAGTTCACATATTCTATACTGTGCAGTAGCTGTGGGTGTCATGTGCCAGTAAAGAGTGAGTTCAGAATGCTTCTGATAAGAGAGAGTGCAGGTTCCAGGCAAGGGGGGAAGACTGGCAGTCATGCAAACCTGGTTGCTCATAGAAAGGATTTTAAGAGTGCCATTTAAAAAATTAGAGCTGCCATGTAAATTAGCAGGTTCAAACTGTCTAGATCCAAAGGATTTGGGAAGATTATCTGAATGAATTTCAAACACAACTGGCCATTATATTGAATGAATTGTGAAACAAATAGTGAGTTGAGCAAGAGAAGCAGGAAAGAAAGGTCATCTGTTGTCCTCCCTCTCAAACAGGCAGAGAAAGGGCAACCAAACATCAAACTTGGTGAGCCTCAATTTTTATTCTCCATGTAAACACATGCACCAGTTTTTTTCTACTATCCAACCTAAACCTCCCCTGACACAACTCCAGGCCATTCCCTTGGGTCCTGACACTGGTCACCACAGAGAAGAGATCAGTGTCTGCCCCTCCTCTTCCCCTCATGAGCAAGTTGCAGACTGTGATATGGTCTCCCCTCAGTCTCCTCCAGGCTGAACAGACCAAGTGACCTCAGCCCCTCCTCCTCACATGGCTTCCCCTCAAGGCCCTTCACCTCATTGCCCTCCTTTGGACCCTCTCTAACAGTTTAATGTCTTTTTCGTATTGTGGCCCCCAAAACTGCCCCCAGCACTCGAGGTGAGGCCGCCCCAGCGCAGAGCAGAGGGGGACACTCCCCTCCCTTGCCCGGCTGGCGATGCTGTGCCTGATGCCCCCCAGGACAGGATTGGCCCTCCTGGCTGCCAGGGCACTGCTGACTCAGATTCAACCTGTCCCCAGGGCCCTCTCCATGTCACTGCTTTTCAGCATCTCATCAGAATCCATCACTTTCACTTGCTGAACTTCACCCAGAGGATGGTTGGGCACTGGAACAGGCTCCCCAGGGAAGTGGGCACAGCACCAAGCCTGGCAGAGTTCAAGAAGTGTTTGGGCAACACTCTCAGGCACATGGTGTGACTCTTGGGATGGTGCTGTACAGGGCCAGGAGTTGACTCCAGTGATCCTTGTGGGTCCCTTCCAACTCACCATATTCTGTGATTCTGTGCATATGTGAATAAGAGGAACATGAGTGAGAAACTATTTATATGGGTAACAGAATCATGGGTCTTAAATAGTGTAGTTACATAAATGTGGAAGTTGGGCCAGAAGAACTGGAAGGCCTTATTTGATCAAAATTATCACATTGATAGGAGGAGGAGACTGAAGTTCATGAACTGTAACTTGATTTTGGGGGAGTAACATGTAATACTTTCTTGTGAAATCTTACTTAAAATATGAGTTCAATTGAATAGTTTGTGAAAGTTGTCACACTGAAATTGAAAACTGGCAAAAATAATAATTAAAAAAAATCCTCTTAAACCCAGAAACAGATGGCAGTAACAATATACAAGGTTAGGGAATGATATCATAGGCAGTGCCCATTGTGTTTTAATATAACTTAATGTAGGGATGTACCATGCAGATGAGTAGTGACAAACTCTAACCTCTTTTCTAATGAAGATTGTATTTTCTCCTGCACATAAGGATAATCAGCTCTTCACAAACAACTGGTCTTGCTGTGAGCAGGATCTGAGGCAATATGTTTTTAGCAGTATATTGAGTTTGGTCAGAGGAGTGGCTGCGCCGTTGGTTTTAGGATGCTCTCTCTGAGGAGGGGTTGGTCCATTTTATGTGTGGGCGTGTTAAAAGTATTACATTTTAAATTCCTTCTGCAAAACTTTGCTCAATCAGTGACATGGTAGTGGAAATCTTTATTTTAAGAACTCTCCTCCACAAATAACAGGCTCGAGAAAGCTGAGTTTCTCATTTAATTACTTCATGTGATTGCCATGCTAGGTGTTTATGTAAGTAAGAAAATACCCCAAAATACCAGGAGACTTCTGATAAAGTCCTAAGTATGTGGCAGTGCTGTCCTTCGATGTATCTTTTATCCTATGATGTACCTGTTAGAGTAGGAACAAAGTGACAAGGATGGACTTTTTTGACTTCCACCTTCTCGGGATTTTAGTAGCCGCAGGTAGGATTGCCATGATAGCGGGCAATCATTGTTCTGCTGTGTCTTTAAAACCATCAGTCAAAATGTAGTCATGTTACCACTAGATACTGTCTTCCACAGTTGCCAAAACATTTTTACTCTTGTCTTTGCCTGCATGTAAGTGACAGCAAACTTCTCTCTTGAGGTTCACGATGCCAAGAGGAGACTCTGCAAAACAGACAAGATTCATTGGCTTGCTGGTGGTTCTGTCCCTTGTTTTCTGGAGACACTTGGTCAAAACAGAGACCACTGATTGACTTTCCGTAATTTGTTTAATTGTGAAACCAAGGAGATGCTGGATGCATGCTTCTATTTTTCTGTTGTGCTTCTATTTTTCTATTGTGTCTTGGGAACTCTGAGTTCACTTAGATGATGGAGATTTGGAAATCTGGAAGTCTGCTACTTGGGGAGATGCTGTTTGTTAAAGATAGTGACAGTAGAAAACATTGAAATAACTCTCAAACACATCTTTGACTTAAAACTAGTTCCTAGGTCTAATAGCAAAACCCACCTGCCTTTTCTTACTCTAATGCCTACATTCTTAATAGACTGCCTTAGTGCAGCCCCTGGAAACTCAAAGCCACTATAATACTACTACAGCCTCAGGCAGGATCCTCAACAAGGCACGGATTAGAGGAGACAGTATACCTACACACTAATTTAAAAGCCAGTTCTCTCCAAAAGCTACCAAAAATCCCCCTGTTATATTTGAAACTAACTAGAAAAAAATTGTTGCCCAGAGAGGACTAAAAGGAATAATCAAATACCATTAAAAAACCTCCCAACAAAACAAACTCATACTCCTCCCAGATAAATATTCTGCAGTCAGTGTCCCCAGAAAAAAGGAAGAGACCAGGAGTTTTAAATAATAGGAGGCACAGAAAGAAATAATCTGCTAGCTAGATGTTTTGACTTCTGCCAATAAACTTGTAAGTGCTGTTTGCAAATGCCCCAAGCCTTGGCTGTCTGGTATGCAGGGAATACCCCTGATTATATGGGACTCCTTCCTGTTTTTTAGGCCAAAGGATCCTGAATTTTCAGTTGCTGAATGTATCATGTCCCTGGGTGATCTGCTAAACTTTTTTTCTGTAATATCATATGCTCTGAATTTCCTGCAACCTTGCCATTTAATAGCCTTAGAACTTAAAATGCCATCACAGAATTAAACAAAATGTCATAAGCACTCCTCTTTCTTCTCCCTCCTTCCCCTGAAACCTTGAAAGGGTGATCTGCCGTTGCTGTGAAAGTTATGATGAGAAATATGGGATAATCTGTTGCAATATTAAAGTATTTACTATTAAATGCTACTCAAAGGTCCTCAGGCTCAAAAGTTTCGTTGCAATGTTGTGTCTTTACCTTTCTTTACCTATTTTTGCATTATCACCTGCTCTACACATAGCACAACACTACCCCCAAGACATTTGGAGTAAAAGCAAGTAAATTCACAGTGATTATCAGCTGTGACTTACATTGAATGTTCCGTGTGTTTATTTAAGTATTACAATCTCTTATCATAGGAATGGTGTTATGGAAGAGTGTGTTAGAATAGCTGCCGAGCACCCAAGAACTGCTGAGGCAATCTTGCCTGAATTTTTCATTTCTCAATTATCAGTATATTCTGTTAGTGAGAAAGAAGTTTCTGCCACTACCTAAACAGAGAATAGCTTGTTGATGTTAATGATGTCATAGAGCATAGACTATAAACAGAAAGAAATCTGAAATGGAAATCTTCTGACTGCATAATCCAAGAAATAACCAATGTCTAGTTACAATAACTGCTGAGGCTCCTATTTTAGGGCTCTTGTGGCTGTGGTGGTATGTTGCTATTTTGCCTTAGTACATTATTTTAGAGATGCTTATCTGCAGCTCTGCAGAAGTGGAAGGCTGTTTTATGTAAGCCAACACTGCTTCATTGTCCATTGCTCTTGCTTGGATTCAATCTTTGAATTTATCTCATTTCCTTTGTGTTTAATACCACCAAATGCAAAGGTGCCAGAGTCAATCTCCAATGTCAGGTACCTCTGTTGCTAGAGGAGGTAAAAAACTGAGGATTTCGGGATGCAAAGGAGCTTCTTCCTCACAAAACTTGCTTACTGGAAATACCTTCGTGGAGATACTTAAAAGATGTGTATGTGTGACACTTTCAGGGATGTGGTTTAGGGGTGGACTTGGCAGTCCCTGGCTAATGGTTGGACTCTATGGTTTTAAAGATTATACAATTTAAACCTAAATGATTGATTCTGAACTTCTTGATCCAAATGTCCTTAAAAATGCTGGAAGATGCTGATGGTGTGTAGCAATGTTCACTGGTGTTAGTCCTTAACTTCTGCCTTCCTGCATTCATTCATCTTATTGGATAAATAATTAGTTAAGATCATGGTTGGCGTAATTACTGTTGCCTTCTGCATGCTGTTATCATTACAGTAAGCTCTGCCTTTGCTGTATGCCTCATGTCAGCTCAGGTTCAGAGCAGAGCTAAACTCAGGTGCCCAAAACGGTAAAATTTTGATGTTGTTTGCCCTACACTTCCCCTGGGGAGAATTTCTTTTCAGCTGGAAAATCCCCCTGTGAAACTTCTCCTTCATCTCAGTTGCTGCCAGCTCAGTGCAGTAAACCCAAACCGGTGTTTTTAAGCTCAGAGCAGCATTCTGTTGAGGCTAACCCAGCCTCCTGCTGGGTGGGCAGCTGCCGGGAGCAAGGATGGGCAGTGTCGAGGGAATAACCGCGGCAGTCTCTTGCACTGGTGCTGCCTGGGTTCAGCTGTGGCTGTCTCCAGCAGATCATCACAGGAATACAATATTCTGAAACTTGTTAGCTGTCCGGGAAGAAGAGAACGCAAACAAATCACAGCTGCACAGCATGTTTGGAAAATCATGGAAGTGCCAACACTTCAGGACTACAGTTTTTTTTCTTACATTCCATTTTAATTTTTTTTCCCAAAGCATCTTAGAAAATACTGATTTAGGGGTGAGCAAATAGGTTTGACTGAAATAAGAAGTAATCCATGCTTTTCACATTTTTTTGAGCTGACTGAGACTTATGCTTTTGGAGTTTGTTTTCTTTGAATAGTTGGATATGGGAATTGAAATTTTCTTTCTCATTCTTTCTGAAATACTTCAACATTTTCCTTTTATTTCTTATTTCTCAATAGTCTTGAGCTAGATCATTTGTTCCAATTTTCTGGTGTAGTCAGAAGCAGTTCAGATTGTTCTCCTGGTTTTAATTACTTCATAAAGTTTTGTGAACTATAGATTTCCTTATTTGGCTTTAGAATAGGTGATTTTCGGTCAAATAACACAAATCAGGAATAGATCATAAACACAAGGCATCCCACTGGTACCAGCATTTCCTGCTTACTCTGTTTAATTTAGTGCTTACTATTTGCATAGGCAAAGTGTTAGAAAGCAATTTACTGGTTAAACTTACAGAAGAACCTTAAATTATTTTTTTTTTAGTTTCTTATAGAAAAGAGAATGTATGTTGCAATAATGTGATAGGTTAAATCATGAACCTGAAGTTTTATAAAGTACTATTGAGTTAAAAAGTTACTGTTTAAGGAATGGAAAGAAGAGAAAGAGAGGATTTATCTTCCCCTTATATAATTTATTAGGTCAGTTCTTTCTTTCTCTCTCAGTATATATGAAACCTGTTTAATTGGTGGGGTGAAGCATAATTTTTATAAAATTATCATCTCTGTCTGTAAAGTTATATCCTGGCTTTGTTCCATTTATGTTTTCTCATCTGTTGAGTCTGCTGAGCACAGACAAATACAGACGAGACACGGAGCCTTTACTTGCAGTAACTCTGTCAGTGCAGGTCGCTTGCTTATTCTGTATTTATCTGTTCATTTCTCTTAGAGCTCATTAATCTGTCAGCATGACACAATCCTTCCAGTGAGATTGTGCCAAATGTTACAGTAGCACACCAGCAGAAACCTGCATGCCATTTTTTTTCCCAGTGATTAAATAAGATCATTTTCCTGTCATGTAGTATGCCCAGTGTACTCGAGATTCACCCATGTTTTGGTTTTTAAGAGGAAATAGCATAGCCATTCCACAGTACTGACTGGAAACTTAATTCAGGCTTCATATACTGCCTGACCCTCTACCCTGCAGCCTTTTGCTCTTAAGCAGAAGGGTAATAGTGGTGAGAGCATGGGATAAGCCTGACTGGGAGGGAGAGCTCAGCACATGGGACTCCAGTGGTATTTAAGACTGATCTTCAGAGCTGCTCAAGAATTACTGCTGCTTATGACTGTTTGGCCTGGCGGACTGTCAGAGCTATTAACTGCAGAATAACGTGTCCTTAAATAAAATGCAGTGGCTGGAGAGGAGGGGAGGGAAGGGGCTTTTTTCCATTTCTTAAAATAATGCCTTGTTATCTTAACCTATGGAAAGAGAAAAGTATAGTGCTTGAAGTATAGTGCTTCCATAATTCTGGGCGATGGATAAAAATAGCTGTGAATGTGGAGCATCCAGGGGAACCTCGGGATCCACTTTTGGCTTGTTGAAGTTTTCAGAGCCTCATAATACTGCAGAAGGAGCTTGCTTTGTGCTGGCCTTTGAAGCCATGTCCCTGGTCTGTATTTCTTCAGATCATGCTGGGCTTCTTTTTCCTTTCCTAATTCCAATTTATGTGTTGTTCTTTTTTTCATATGCTGTTTATTAAAAACAAAATAAAAAAAATCTCTCTTCCTGTGCTGCATGAAATACTATGCTTACCTGTAAGCATCTGGAGCTTCAGTTTCATATGCTATATTTTTTGTGAGCATATGTTCAGAAATGACTCCTGCAGAGTGTTTTGATTATTTGTGAATCTCTCCATCTTGGTTTGAAAGCACCCTAGCATCATTTATATGGTCATTTTGGATGGCAGTGACATTTATTAACACGGAATCTGAAATACAAGCAATATTTTCTTGCAATTGAGATAGGCAGATCAAAAAAGTCCTTTGTTAATGTCAGGATTCACCCCAAAACAAGCAGCTGTTTGACTTCAGCTGAAAGTGTGAAATGTTTTGGTCACCTCTTTCCTGGCATTGACAGAACTTTTGGACTTCTGCCAGAGAAATGGAGTACAATTTGAATGTATGAAGGAGGATACAGGAGAAACCCCAACCAACCAAACAAAAAAACAGCCCAGCAAAACCAAAGTAGGCTTTTATGAGTCTGATTCTGTGCTCTTTATGCTGCCTGTCCTTTTTACCTAAGTAATGATTTTGTTAGGTTTATATTAAAAATACTTTTTCCCCCCTTCTCTTTTCCAGTTCTGTGGTTCTGTCTGCTTGCTCTGCTGTCTCCCAGGAGTGCTCTTGTTCTCTTGTGCACTTTTTCCTGTTCGTTCATTAACATGGATTTTGTTTTCCACTTCCTGCTCAGAATTAGAATTCCTAGCTGTTTTAAAATTCCTTTTTCTTTTCCTTGTTTCTCCTCACCTGCTATTTCTTGCATTCTTCAAGCTGTAAATTCATTCTTCTTTCTGTCCTCTGCTTGTATGCCTTGGTTAGGTTCTCCTCTTCCCTGTACTTTTCCAGAATAGTCAACCTGCTAAAAAAAACCAAACCCAAAACAACACCCAAACCTGGGGCGCATCCTACTGATCAGGTACTTCAGGTTCTTGACAAAGTGGGAATGGCTGTGCATATGTAGAGCCTTTGACTTCAGACCTGAGTGAATACAATTACAGAAATCTTTTTTGTCAGGCTTGTAAATGCACAAAATCTTAAGCCCCTAGGAATAGTTTAGCAGCAGAGAATCAATATATTAGAGGGGTGTCACCTGTGCTGTTAGCTATAGCTGTTACTGTGTCAGCATTTCCATTATAAATTTTGGCTTTCAAGGGTTTATAACTTTGCCATTAAAATTCATTGCTGACTGAAACTTGGCATACAAGGACTAAGCCTGGAGCAAACTCCCCCTCCCCCCACGAAAGTAACTTTCAGTCCAAAGGAATGCGATGAAAACCATTAGTCTAATGATTAGAAAGGCAACACTATTGACATCAAAAAAAATACTTAATTTACTTATGTTTCAGCCTTCACTGTGGACTTCCACTTCAGGTATTTTGGAATAGGGGATGGAGTGAACTATAACTTCATAGAAATATTAAGAAAACAAAACACCTCCTTGATAATGCTGTCATGATCTCTCTTGGAATACATTTCAGTAGTTAGTTATTTCACAGCTGTATGGCTACAAAATAAAAACTGTATACATTAGGCCAACTGAATGTGCATCATCATATGCCTTAAGAAAAATGAAGGAACATTGTTATAAAAATAAGGAGGCTGAATAGACCACGCTCTTGGGTGCAGGAGGCTGAATGCTTCAAACCTGCTTCAGCTGGATGAAGGAGGATGGAGTGTCTCTGGCAGAGCTGCAGGCAGGGGGATCTCTGCTATCCCTGAAGAGGTGTTTTCAGCTGGTGACCTGCACCAGACAGGCTGCCTTGCTCATCTGTCATTGTGGGGGAGATGCCTCATTTCTGGGCACATGAAGTTGAGACAAGCAGGATCCTGTTCTTAATGAGGTAATTTAGGTCACCCAGCAACTACCTGATGTGGGGCAAATTTCTTGCGTGGAATTGCCCATGGGCAAGTATCTATCCTCACAGCCTGCTGCCAGAACACTTGGTATTATTTGGCACCTTTTCTTGTTGTCCTTGCAAGGAAGCCTTAATGAGAAGATTACCCTTTCCTCCTCCTAAAAGTAGATAGCAGGATTCATGCTGCTGCTATGTTTGGGAGTTAAACATGCAGCTGTTCTTGAGTAAGCTTCTGTCTGTGGGGCTTTTCTTGCCTATCTTGCCAACTCTGATGCCACTTGTGAAGTGAAAAATGCCAACACCAATAGTGTTGGGAAGGAAAAAGATTTAGAAAGAAGAAGTATTTAGTGACAAAAGCAAGTATTTTGATTGTAGTAGTTTGCCTTTAAAGATGTACTATATAACGCTGCATCTTGGAAGTTTAAAGGGTCAAATATTTGATACCCAACCCATTTAAAGTTGATTACATATAGAAAGTGTTGATTTCAGTGGGTGCGGGGAGGAAAACTGACAAGCAGAATTGCCAGTGTTTCCTCCTACAGCATTGAATTCTAGTAACTAATGTACAATGGGAGATTTGTATTTTGAGTCTGAAGATGACTGGCTTAGGAGAATAAACTGTGTTAGAAGTGATTTTGTCAATACTTTGTCTCTTGACCTTTTGGTAGCTTTTGTTTTCTGGTAGAAGGGGTTTATACAATGTAAATCTAGTGCTTGCTTTATGAGAAGCCAGCTGTGTGAATGCCGGTCACACAAACTCAGTAGAGCCAGCCACCGAGTCACTTATTCCAGCCCCGCCGGGCTGAAGGCAGGGCGAGTGGGATGGCTGGTGACTCACCCGGGCAGCGGGGGAGGGATGGGGAGGTTCTCTGCATCTGCTCTTGTCTGTCTGAGCCCAGAGGGAATGGTCGGAGGCTTCCCTCCTCCTCTGGAGCGCCTGCCCACACAATGCTGCTGGTTTTTGGGTGCCTTGTGTGGCTGCCATGCCGTGAGCCAGCCGAGGAGCCACATGAGGGGAGGGTGTGTGTGTCACCGCTTTCTGGCAAGGCAGTGCCAGAGCACGCGTGTGCTGCTGAACTTCTGGCGTGGTGGAGAGGTTTTGGCGGCTGGCGCTCCTCCAGAGGGGCTTGCCAGCACTTGTTCAGTAGCTGTCCTTCAGGGACCAGTTATGAATAAACAGCTGGATAAACTGCTTATTTTTTTTCCTGTCTCCGAATGCTGATACTGTAACGCACACCCTCAGATTGGCCTAGCTAATCCTAGAAAATGATTGGGTAAAAGCATGAGATTTACTAATGCTTTTTGAAATGAACTGAGACATATTTTTGTAAGAATGGAAATTGCCTTCCTACTGTTCATATTGTTTTCTGTTTTAGAGTGGGCATCTATGATATAACCCAGAACTGCTTCTCTCATGCGGTCTTGTCCTTCTTTCTCCTCCAACACAGCAAGTGTTTGAAGAGCTGCATTGGTTTCTTTGGGGAATGTGTGCATGTGAGAGCAGGAGAAAGCAGGTTTGCCAGCAGAATCTTATTTTATCACGTGATTTAAATCAGAGGCATTTTCAATAAGAATTTATAGAAGCTTGTTTGAATCATTATAAATAAAAGAACTGAGATTCTGCTCTGGTAGTATAACTTAAAATAATAATGAGCACGATTCTTTATTCTTTCCAGTGTCAGAGCAACTGTGCAGCCACATGGCCAGGCTTCCTGTCTCTTCTGAAGGCTTGTTCAGGAAATGGCAAAATGCACAAAAAGGGTCTTTGTCATTGAAAAAGTTTGTTATTGTGCAGTTGAAGTACAGCTGTTACATATTTCCTTACTTAAATTTGGACCCTTCCTGAAGTTTCAGTCCTGTAATTATTCTGCCCAGGTCACTGGTCTATAGTGTCTATATTTAGCGCATTGCAAAAGTTTTCTGGTCATCTGAAGAATGAAAAGCCTTTCTGTGAAACCCTGCTCCGTCTACATTAACTATGGATTTTCTGTTGGACTGAATAATATGAAATGTGAATACTGGAGGGTTTTACAGAGAAGTTTGAGTGCACAAGTTACATCACTGTTTTAATATTTTGCAGATTTCTGCAGGTTATGAGAACTATAGCACATGTACTCCCTCTCTCTCTCAAAAAACCACCAAAACAAATAAACCAACCCCAAAACTATCCCCCCCCCAAAAAAAACAACCCAAAAAACCAACCCCCAAACCAACACTAGATCAAAAAAAACCTCCAGAAACCCCAGAAACAACATTTCCCCTTCCCCCTGAATTCAGGGAAACCGTGCCCTATTTATCGGGGATTGTCTTTATGTAATGACTGTATTAGCCAGAGGTCCTGCCCTTCAGCTACTGAAGTTTATTTCATCTTTAGAAAACAGTAGTCCAGGTGTTCTAGCCTAAATTTACTTAACTTGCTTACTTAATTCACAAATGTATTTGTGAATGCTTCAACAGTTGTGGAAGAGACACAAGTTAGAGGGATGAATGCGGGACTGTGGCCTTTTGGTGGAAGTTGTTCTGATCGGTAAGGCAGGGAATGGTAAGTATGTTTGTCATTTTCCTTGTTTTAAGGTCTTACCTTTCTGTTCCCCTCTAAGAGTTATAAGTACAATGTTCTTGCTATTCACTTTTCAGATACTGGTGTTTGCAGATGACTTTATAAGAAAGCTTTGAACTCACATAATGAGAGTTTGAACAGACATAATTCTTCTATGTGAAGAATATTGTGAGATTTTATGTACTGACATTTGTAATGTAGTATAAAATATGAAGAATTATAAAACATTGAGGTAAAAGGCATTGGCCTTTGAATTGGTTTTGGCCGTAAGTGCATACTGCACACAGTTCTAATCACTGACAGTGGGTTTTTTTGCTTTTAGAAAAACACAGAAGCTGGATAGCTATTGTGCTGTTGTTAAGTAAAGCAGTTTTTGCATTTTCATGGTTAGTTTTTTGAATTTTGGATATTTTGGAGAACATGAATAGAGAAGGGCTGTGAGTGTGGTGAAAATAGTATCTCTGGATAACTTTCTCTAATTGATATTACAAATCATCTTGATTGTTTAGGTTTAGCTCCCCCCTGTATGAGTGGACCTTGTTGGTAATGCAGCTTCCTGGAGATGAGCTGGTGACTTCTGAGAGAGTAGCTATATATCCTTTGGAAGCAGAGGCTTGGAAAGCAGGCTTTTACTGTATTTCCGTGTGCCGTTAGAAACAAATTCCCTTCTTGTGGCAAATTTCCATGTTATCTGAAATCTCCCACGTGGGGTTTAGGCTGTAACTCTAGGCCCTAGCACCTGATACACATTTTTCTTTTTTCCCCCTCCAGCTTCTTAGTAAAAGCATCCCAATTTATGCTGTAATACTCTGTGTATGGTGCTGAGTGGCTGTCTGAGCTGTGGACACAGGTACAGTTCCTGTACCTTCATCCATGAGCCGTTCCCACAAAGGATATAAAGAGAGAGCCTGGTAGGAGACTGGAATTTCCCTTCCTGCAGCAATAAAGCTATCTTGATGGGCTATAATGTGGGCTCCTGGACTAGGAGAGAATGTCCTGGAGGAAAGAAGGCAATTACATCTTTGGCACTAGAATATATTTTAATCATAACATGATGCAGTTCAGTTGTATTTGGTTATAATGCGGTGCTATTTACATGTAATGAATACATGTATTATCATAGCCAGGGAATAGGCATAGCTGAACAAAAAGTAGTTAAATGGCAGAGCCAGCTCACTAGGCTTTTGCTCTGAGCAATATAGTACTAGTAAAATGAGCTGGGTTTGATTAAGTGGCACAGGAATAAAGTACTGGCCAATAAAAACTGTGTTTTTGCATTATGTGTTCTGCCTTTTAAGTCAGCTCATTAGCTTTATATTTATATGGCACCCTCTGCTCCTTTGAGCCATGTTAATTATAAGGTGGTGCATAACATAATTGGAATGCTTATACATGGATTTTGCATGAATCGAGAATCAGTATGTTTTGAAGTACCTGTAAGAGATATATTTGAAGTTAGCTTTGACCATTTCTTTTTTTGTTTGTAAATTTGCTGAATCTGTTGGTGAAAATGGGACACCAGTCTGAGAGATGCCAGTTCACCTCAAAGCCAGTGTCCTGAACTCAGCCTCATGTTTGCTTCCAGCTACAGCTGCTGCTTCAGAAACCCTGCTCTTATGGTAAAGGTCTGAAAACTGAAAAAGGAGTCTGTTGTTAGGCTTGTGTATGCCCAGAGTGTGTGTGTGTGCCTAGGCATACACCTTCACATACACATGCCTCCAGGTGGTCAGTTCATGGGCATGTTTATGGGAAAGGAGAGTGGCAGGTTGGTTTTGGTTTTGCTTGGCACCAAGAGAAGCTTCACAAATTTTTCTTTTGCAAGGAACACTGCTTCCAATCAGGGAAGGAAAACCCCTGCATTGCCCCTGCTACATGATGGCTTTGCCAAAGCAGCAAGCTGCCAAAGGTCCAGCCTTCAGCAGCACCCAGCTCGGGAGCACGGAGGCTCTGGCAGTTCCAGGTGTGCAGTTGTTGCCCTTTGCTGTACCCCAGGGCCAGCTGTGGGAGCCTGGGCGCTGGTGTGTGTGGAGCCCCAGCCTGGAGTGGTCGGCCCGAACCGTTCTTGCTGCACCTGCCTGGGACTGTGTGCTCTGTCAGTGAGAAACACGCTGCACTTCTCGCCTTACAGAAGCTTTTCCCCCTCAAAACATGTCAGAGGATGCAGTGATGTTGGAGGAAGAGGAACAGTACTTCAGTTGTTCAGTTTAAAATGCCTTAGATGGAAATAACAATTGCATTTGTTTTTTTAGTGACAACAAAAGCCTTGACCTAATGTTTGACCCTACCTGCTTTTTTCTCGTGTCTCCATCTCCCAGCAAAGGAAGAGCTGAGCTGAAGCTCTGGGCTGCCCACAGGTTTTCAGGAAGCGTTGACACGTAACTCCAGTTGCTCTCCCCCGCTTTCCACGTATTGTTTCTGGATTTGTCAGAGAACACACTGAGATGAGAGACTTCTATTTGTTAATTTCTTTTATTTTCTTTTATTTTTTTGGTCAGGTTTGATGCTGGATGGAAACAGCTGCTTTATTTAGAAAATGATGGGGAAGAAAAACACAGCTTAGGGTTAACACCCTCCTAGTGTTTATCCATAAATATGGAATAGTGCAGGAACATCAGATACATATGGAGCACTGTGACTGGCTGCTCCTGATGTCATTCTGATCTCACTCAGAAGTGATCAGTATGTCACCCAGCAGATGAACAGATCAGCTTCCCTTATTTGTGTGTATAAATTCCATTTCATAGCAGCACATTTTTAGGGCATTGTTGCACTTCTTGAGTTTTGGAGGACATCTAGGCCTTCTCTTGAGCCTGTCAATATTGTGTCTCAGCACACATAAATGTGCACACTTGTGCCCTCCCTCTCTGCTTTTTTCTTTTAACACTGGTATGTAAGCAATTGATTTTCCTCTGAATTAATTGCTAATAAAATAGGTGGGAGATCTAAATTAGTGTTTATGCCTCATCTGCTATGACTGCAAGCTTAGAGAAGAGGAGTATGTATTTGGGAGGATGGATAGATGCAGATGGGTGGAATAAACAGTAACTTTGTGGAAATGTCCAGGTTTCCATCCACCTGTTTTTCTTGAATCTAGGTCAGTGTATGAGTACTGCACTGTTTTTCACCCAGTCCTGAGTTATAAGATTATGAATGCATTTCAAGGTTATTTTATTAAGCATGCCAGTATTCCATGACATGCAGGTCAAATCAGTCAATATTTCTAACACTTTTGAATGGAAATAGAAATTTTAAGAAGTGATAGTCTGCTCTTAATAAAGGATGCGAAGGGAACAATAAAAAAAGAAAACCTCTTGAACTTTAGGATTAATTGGACTTTCTCATATTCTATGTCTCTCACCCTAATCTAGCAATAGCATGTTTTTTTTCTGAAAGTTTGGAAATGCTATTTTCAAACAATGCCTTCAGGTAGAACGAATTTGATTGTATAAGTAGAAGCATATTGGAAAAGGGTTATTGCAATACTTTTCTTCCATTTTTAATAAAATCTCCCTTTCTGTAATCTCTCTTCCTCAACTGACCAGAAGTGACTCTTCAACTGATGCTGTAGCCCCTTGCTTAGTTGCTGGAGTTGTATTTCCAAGGGACTAAAAAAAGTCATGGCTAACTCAACTCATGTGACTGGTCAGGAATATTTTGAATGCTGTTATGTTACAGATTCTTCTTAGGACTAGCACAATTTGAACCAAGCAGCCTGACTGATGCCTTAGAAAATGTCTTAGTGCTATATCTCTTCTGCCCATACACTTCTGAATTTCAAATGGCCAGTTACCATAAACTTGCTGATTCAAAAGGAAGTGGAAAAGTAATTACAAACTGCATGGGGGATATTTCCGAGTTACAGTTTAGATACACGTCTGTCAGGCTGTAGCTCTTGGGTGAGCTGTAACCAGCAGTGATCCAAACATAGGTATACGGATTTCATGCACAGATTTTTGCAGGTGGTGCCTTGGACAAGTTTAGCAACCTAAATCAATATTATTGCTTATTCTTTCCAGCTGGGAAGGCAGTGCTCTGCTCTTCCTTCTGCTGCTTTTTCCTCCTCCTCCTCCTCCTCCTCCTGCTGCTGTTTGATCTGGTGAAAGCTGTTTCAGCCTGAGCTGGCAGGGCTATCACTCACTATCAGGATACTTAATCCCATGCAGGTGCAGTTTGAGGCACTACAGAGGCCCTCAAGGTCGTGCTGGCTGCAAAGCCGGGCTCTTGCGGGTGGCTGGGGTGGGGGGCGTGATAGTCATTAACGTTTCACATCTGGAGGTTTCATGCTCCTCTCTGCCATTTCTTCCTTCTCTTCCTTCTCCTCCTCTCTCCCCCCACCCCTTCACAGCCTGTCACAAGGCTTTCCTGCAGCGCTGCAGCAGCCCTGGGTAGCTGCAGAGGTGAACATTGCTCTGCAAGCAAGCAGTTAAGTGAGGGTTGTTTATACTTTTTATGTAAAGATGTAGGCAATTGAAAGGAACCTGTAGACAAGTAGACATCTTTTCTTTCATTGATGTTGGTGGTCTAACCTTTAAGCCAGTTCTTTTATTTGTTTCCTCTCTCTACTAGGTGATTTTAAGCCTACTTAAAAAAAAAAAAAAAAGGAGAAAACGGCAGGATGTTGCCACTGGCTGTATCTCTGCTCCAAATAGAGCCATTCCTCTTCTGAAAGGTTGAATTTGCCAGACTCCTCTATCTCATTCCAGTCCTAGTGATCTATTCTTTCCCAATCCTTGTGTTAAAAGCTGCTTATGTTTTTTTTCCTCAGAGAGGTCCTCTCTGTTATGGTGCTGTTACAGTTCTGTGAACGGTTTCAGCTGCCATGTCTCCTTTACACACCCCTCCCCTGAAAAACACCGGAGACAGCCTTCACAGGGATATCTTAGGAGAAAAGACTTGAGGGAGAGAGAATTTAGGAAGCATTGGCAAGGGAAGCAAATGAGCTGTGATTAAAGAGAATCTGGGCACTGAATAAAGGATCCTTAAAACCCTTTAAGTTTTAACTTAATACAAGTCTTCAAGAAAGTTGGCTAGGCTTTTGGGGGAGGATTTCTAACCTCAGAATCATTGCTGCTAAGAGCTGCTGCTTCCCCTGTGGCTTCAGACTGGAGCAAGGATTTCCACAATTATGCTGTGAACAGGAGCACGAGCCTATATTTAGGACACAACACTTTGTGGTGAAAAGCTACATATGGCATATGAGCACCCACTTAGGAGCTAAAAATACACATTGCAGCCCAGTTAGAATGAAATCGTGCTTAGAACTGCAGTGTTTAAGCATAATTGGATTTCCCACCTCTCTGCCCATCTCCGTTGTCCCCCCTTTATCCCCCCAATATTGTTATTAGGTTTCAAAAGACTTTATTCATTGAAAAACGGCCTATTCAGATTTTCAGCGTGTGGCTGCCTCTACACTAGGCCACATGCAACCTGTACATCATTCTAGGAAGGTTTTATGTGAATTTCTTTCTGGCGGGGTGTTTTTTTATCTTCAGGCCAACACTACTCACTTTTTCTCCCCAGTGTCCAAACTTTTTGTGTGGTAAAAAAGGAGGAAACAAATTGTGTCAAAAATTGCAGTATAGTATCGTGCTGTCCTTAAACAACCATATGTGTTACGGGGAGGGGGTGAAGGCCAGTGGTTGCTTTCTGCACTTGCCAGTTCTCATTTAGTTTTGAAATATTTCTCAGCTGGTGAAGAGAATGAAATGAAGTCCTGATAACCTTCTTTTAAGGGGAAGGAATATTGCCACTGATTTAGGTTACCATGCAGAACTTCATCAAAGCTTTTTAAATTTGCCCCTCCACAAGAGGGTTTCTGTGCCTCTGCCACCCCCTCTTTGTGGTGTCAATGGCAGGGTTTCCTCAGTGGGGGCTGAGATGGTCACATCTTCCATGGGGATGGGTAAAGCATAGGGAAAGACTTAAGACACAAACTCTCTGGTTGCGTGTGAAGTGTATTGTACACTGCTGTCTTGAAGGTGCAGCGTGGACATCTTTTGTGTACACTTCATTTTTACTTTATTGGATAGTGTTGCCTTATTCTGCCAGCTCCTTTCCTTCAGAGGTTTTTTCCTTCCAGAATGCAGAAAGCAATCTCTTACATGCAGAGCACTTGGGATATTAAACGAGTTATCTTAGTTGGTTCTTGCTTCAAAGTATCCTTGTTTAGATTCAGAGGGGGAATAATGGAATCTTAATTCCTTCAATTTGAAAGCATTGGGATTAAAAAAGAAGATACGCTATTTGTTGATGTTCTTCATTCTCTCAGAGCTGCCGCCAGCAGCATCTCTCCAACTTGATCATTCTTCAAGAGAAAGCTGCAAATGAAATATCTGCCAGCATTCAAAAATTGATCTATATTAAAGGAAGAAGGTGTTTCTCTCTCTCTCTCTCTTTTTATCTGTAAAGCAGAATGTTCTGCCTGTTCTTTGAAACAGTTATTCCAGTGATAAGGATATAATTATATAGCTCCTCAGTGCTTATGTAAATGCATTCAACAACACATCTTGGAAACTGGACTTCTGTTAGTCTTCATTGCCTCATGCATTTTGTTCAAACTAGAAATGCTCTTTTAACTTTGTCTCTTCAGAAACGGTAGGGGAAGAAAGCTGTTTTTCTCTAACAATATCATATATTGATCATGCTGATAGATTTAAAAAACATTTTACTGGAGAGATGGGGAAAAAAATCGCCATGGAAATATTGTGGTGGAGGGCACACTTGGAATGGTATATGTGGATTTTTTGAGATTGGAACAGAAGTTTCCAGGCATGCTTGGGTGTGGATTATGGGTGGCGGAGGCAGTAGTATTTGTTCTGCTTTTTGCGAAGATGGGGACACAGACCTTTTCCCCTGCAGGCCAGGGTTGGTTATATGCAGTTCCCAGACCTGCATGTCAAGACAGCAGATCCTGGCTCTTTGTTGGAGAGCAGAAGTCAACTGAGGTTCTTGCTCTGCACATACATTTGAAGAAGCTTGTGTACCACATTTTGGGAATTTTTTGATTAGAGAAGAAAGAAAATATATATAGGCTTTCAATTTGAATTCAGCTTTTCAGGAGACCCGGTGCTTTCCCCTGGCATTTACATATGTTGCAACTTTACAAAAGCTTTCCATGTATCTCCTTCTGCTCTTGAGACCATTTAAGTATGCATTCTGAGGCTTCCGGGATCTCTTGGCATGGCTTTTTCCAGCTCATCATTTACTACAGTGCCAAGTTATCCTCAGGTACCCTATCTTGCTTGATCGCCTTCTGTGTTCTTATGTGGAGTGAGAAGAAAATTCCCTGCCCTAGTCGACTTTTGGCAGTTGATCATTTTATTTAAAATGCTTCCATATTTCTGGAAGAGATGCCATTTTTCAGATGAAAAATTGTGTATATGTAATACGAGAGTACTTATTTAGGAGAAGTGTATATCACCGTGAAGAAAAATAAACTTACTCCAGTTATGAATTCCAGGTCTCCACATAAGAAGGTTTAACCAACAGAAAACCATCCCAACTTCAAGTGCTGCTATAGACACTGAGAGTCAACTTGCAGAATTATATGGTCTGTTATAAGAACATGTTAAAAATGGCAATACCACCAAGGGGCCTATAATACCCCTTAAAGTTGAATTTAGATTTGAATTTTTGTAACTTCTTGGAGGTTGTAAAAAACAATGGAAAAATCAATGTTCAGCTCATTGGTGAACTGAGTTGACAAAGGAGTTTGAAATCCAGTGCCATCTGTTTTTCTAGATCCTGCCTTAAAACAACACCAGCAGACTGTGTCAGTCTCGAAGCACCACTTGATATATTATTAGCTGCCACAGAACAATCCATGTTTGAATCCTGCTATCTGTTATTTCCTGGGAAATATGTTCTCACACAAGACAAAGGAAAATGTTACACATGGATTAAAACTGCGTTGGGATGTGAAAGATCTTTGGATCTGCAAGCATAATATTTTTGGGAAAGTGATAATATATCAAAGAGAAAATTAATTATGTAGGGATTTTTCCTAACACCTGGAGCTCATGCTGTTGCTGCTTCTGCTGCTGGCTAGCTGTTGTTTTTCATAAATCACTCTGTAGGAAAAAAATTAAATCCAGTGAAATGATGGAAAAAAGAAGTCGTGGCTAGGAAGGAGGAAAGCAACATCTAAATATTTAACTACCACCCAACAAGTTAAGAATCTTCAGGAATTTCCATCTTCCTTGGCATGTTTCCTTGGCTTACAGCTTGGAAAAGAAATCTGCTTAGATATCTGGGATTGAAAAATAGTAATCTCATCCTATGTTCTGGATATCTTAAAAAGAACTAAAAAAAAAAAATCCTTCTCACCCCTCAAAAAGCAAGCAAAAAACCACCACCACAAAAAACAAACCCAAACCCAACCAACCAAAAAACCCCACCACAACTAATAAATGAAATAAGCCAGAAATGTATCTAATCATGTGCTTTAAGACTTCATCTCTGACTTTAATGAAGGCCTTTTATTCACTCTGGGGACTTTCACTGATGCACACAAATGAGGCCATTCAGTGAGGTCTGTGATCAAGATATTTTCTTTCCATTGTATTTTGATCCTGCCAGCTCCCATTTGGGCATTTGACTTGCACATGCCGGTGCTGCAGAGCTACTGTTTGTAGCACCTTTTTTTTGAGCAATGGTGAGGGATTTAGAAGGATGGGAGGGATCTTAATTCCCAAACAGGTGCCTCTTTCAGCCAGATTCCTGAGATGTGAAGTAAGTGGCAGCATTATTTTTATTATATTTTATTTATTCTGAGTTGGGGACTACAGAGTCCCAGCAGGAGCGCTGTCACCTTTTACACCCATAATAACCACTATTTACAAATTATTTTTGCATGCTGTGCTATTTGACTTCTGAAGGTGCTGAAGCATCAAGGTCTAAGAAAGTATTGAAGTAAAACTTCTAATACCATATGTTTTATTCTCTCTGCTTGGGTTGCTCAGCAGACATTCTATTTAGTAGGACAGTTATGGTGTCTTTAACACATTTTTGGGTCAATGCTGACTGCGTGATTATTTGTTCTTGTTATCAAATATATTTCAGGCAAAGTAAATGCAAAGATCAAGGACTGAGATAGCTTTTCTAAGGGATTCCTCTGTTGTCATATTTTCTGTGACATTTTTCACAATTAGATGTATTATTTGACTTTTATCATCACGGAGAATATAAAATCAAATCCTTGGTTTTATCATGTGCATTGTTGGTCCCCGTGAGAATACCACCATAAATGCATTCATTTATTTCAGCCAGTTTAGTGTCGTCTTTTCTTGTGTATGGAAAGAAAATGCTCACAAATGTCTTTCGCAGTGGAACATGGGAGTTTTTAAAAATCTGTTATGCCTGAGAGTGAGGAGGAAATGTTATAATTGTCACTCCTTCCTGCTGCTAGAATAAACACCTGGATTTATCAAATCATTTGTTCTAATCAGCAGGAGATGTTTATCTAAAAAAAAGTTCTCTAGTCTTACGTATTGTCAAAGAACTGTATATCTCTACAATGTGTGTAGGAAACACTCTTCCACTGCCTGAGATGAATGTCCTGTGCTTCACCCCCAGATTCCTGTGTAGGGATTATTCTGCGCTCATGTGAGAGATGAGTTAGAAAAAAGACGCTTGTTTATTGGCATTCTTTGTGGACTTTTTGTCTTTATATCACATGAAATCTGTAATCTTATATGTTAAACTGTAAATTTTTCACGCTGCTATAAGCAGCTTGCTTTCTTCATCATTCCAGTCTGTTTTCTACTGATGGATGTGGTCCCATGGAGTCAATTTTGTAGAAATGTTGAGATAAAGGAATCTTATTCTTTAGCAAGGCCAGTATAAAATGACATAAACCACTGTTTGGCTGTATTAATGTAATACGCTGTCTTCATAAATCACATATTAAGTGTGATTAGAAAAAATGAATTGAATAAAATCTAATACATGACATTTCTATTTACAGTCATTGCAATTATACATTAGTTTCTCTAATCGTAAGCTGACAGCTTTAATTTTTCATGGAAGACCCCCTCATACTAAACTCTTCGGCTTTATGCTTTTCTTGTGCTTCTAGTAGGAGACATACCCAGTGGTTACTTGGAATTGTCTTGAGCTTTGTGTCAACCTTCCTGCCTGCCCTCCTTACCTGTCCCACATTGCCACTGGTGTGAGGTTGCTGATAAGATCTCCCAAGCTGTCTTTTTTCCAGGCTGAGCAGTCTCAGCTTTCTTGGTCTCCCTCATATGACAGAGGTGCCTGGAATTATTCCTGCCCAGGGATGGGACTTGTCATTTCTCTTTTAACTTTGTAAGATTCCTGTCACCTCGTTCTCCATTTTGCCGAGATCCTTCTGAAATGTTTTCCAGGATTACTTGCTTCATCACCTTCCTATGCATTAAAGTGAGGACTGGCTGATCTCTAGTTGCTCGGATTGTCCTTCTTGCCATTCTCAAAGTGACATTTGTTTTCTTATGGTCCTTGAGAAACTCTACCAGTTGCTGTGACCTTTCGTAGATTGAGGCCACCCTCAAAATGGCATTGACCATCTCTCTCAGCACTTTTGGGTAGATCCAATTAGGCCCCAAGGTGTTGAGCATGGAGAGTTTAAGTCTGATCCTAACCAGATCCTTCTCCACCAACAGTAAGTCTTCCTTTCTCCAGACTTTCCCACTGGTCTCAAGGATCTGGGATTTCTGAAGACAAGACAAGTGATGTTGCCTTGCTTTTCACAGTTCTTCAATGTTTTTAATTCTGTAGCTAGAATTCTCACATTCTTTCTGTAAACATAAGCCATGTTATGATAACTGTGCCAAGATGTTTTCATTCCTTCTCCTAAGGCGGAGAAACTTGATTGATCTTTTCTTTGACCCATGTGGTTGAGGGGTGGTAATTTCACTCTCCAATCCATGGGGTTTTCTAAAAGTGTATAAAATAAAGAAGCAGCCTTTGGGGGCCGGAGTTCCTTGGAGTTTCCTTGGGCTCGGAGCTCTCTGCTCAATTTTCTCTTTCACCTAAACTGGCTCTGTGTGTTTTTTCGTGTCCGCATGCGACAAGTCTTAACTGTAAAGTACCTCAGCTTTATTCATGTCGTTTGCCACTACGTCCCTTGGCCTTTCCACATGAAGGACCCACATTTCCCCTGGTTTTCCTTGTGCTGCTGGCACTTCCATAGTAGTTTTTCTTGTTCCCATCCCTTCTCTTGCCAGATTCAAGGGCTTTGGCTTTTCTAACTCTGCTAAGTAAATTATGGACAGGAACAATACGTTGCAGGTTGGCAGTTTCACAGAAGCATCGGTCAGTCCTGAAATCTTCTGGGTAACAGGACATACAAAAGGAGCAGGGATGCAGTACATTGGAAAAGGGTATTGAGTGCAAGGTCATTTGCAATAGCCTTGATGTAAGAATGTGTCTGGAGGTTCAAAAGCTAACTTTGGTTCCTTTTTTAAAAAATTTCCCTAATCGCATATCCTGATCCAACATTTGGTAAAACCAGAGTGTAATCTTTGGTTTATACTGGGCTGCAGCATGTACAGGACTTAGAAGAAGACAGGACTACCACTTAGATCTTATGGCATATTTGGCAGGAAGGAGAGGCAGGTAGCAAGATAGCAACTTGTTTCCTATACCATTATTCCAAAGGGCAGGAAATGCACAAGGAGAATCTGAAGAGGTTCACTGTGCTTTTTGAACAAAGCAAGCAGCCTGCCTGACCCTGTGAACATCTTGGATCCTAGTAGCGCAGAAGGATACAAGGTGTATACCACAGGTCTGAGAAGGTTCAGAGGACGAGACCTCTTCTACTGCAGCAGGAGGTGACAGTAGCAAAGTCCCCACTGTGCTTTGCAGTGTGCTCCTAGGCTGGGCAGGCATGCGAATGCCGTGCTGATCCAGTGATTTCAACATTTTCTATCATCTTGTTTTAGTGTTGGGGAGTCTAAAACTTCCCTAGCTTTTGGTGCACATTGACAAAAATTTGAGGTGCTGCATTGGGTTGTGGAAAACAGGCTAATATGTCCTTCTCTGTACCTGAGCTTGAAAGAGCCCTGTATCATTCCTGACAGATGATTGTCTTAGAAACTGTTCTTAGAAACCTTCAGTAACAGCAATTTGCCAGTCATCCTTGGTAAACTATTCCAATTACCCACTATCCTTAACAAAAGAGGAGTTCTTTTTCTAAAGTTCTGTGTAGAAGTGTTTTACTACAGTCTCGGCACATGAAAATTAGTCTGCTGGTGAGATGCGTGACGCTTCTTCTAAAACAGTTCCTGAGTAGAAGTTTTCCTTTGGTGCACAGTCTATACATTCATATGTTTGCTTGGGGATTTCTTTTTCCTTTGTTATTTATCTTTCAGCTTTCCTTCAAGTATGTAATAAAGGACCATTAGTTGTTCAGGATTTTTTTGAACCCACTTAATATTGTGAACTTAAGTGTTAACATATGTAGTTGTTGGACTTCTCCAGAGATACTGTGCCACCTCCTAAAATGATCTGTGGAAACCATGTTAGATCATGCCACAGCTGCCTTTTGATCTCAACACTTTGGATTTCTTTTCCATTCAGGCTGGCTCAGGCAGGTCTAAGGTTTGGGGAGCTCATGTGTTCTTGGAGGTTGACCAGACAGAGGGTTGGATTGCAGGTGTGGTGGATGTGCAGAACCTGAAAATCAGTTTGTTCTCATTTCCCTAGTTTGGATATTAACTGAAATTACTCATTGTCCCTCTAAACTCTTATTCCCCTTATTTTGACCATTAGGTGCAGAGGGTTTAGGGGATGGTTGCAAAAATTAGTTTACATACCTATAAGCAGTGGACCCTGCTTATTGTGGAAAGAAACACATGCACTGCGAGGAAGCAAAGTGTGTCTCATGGAGCCTGAATTACCTCTTTGAAGTTGTACCAGCTTGATAAAATGAGACAGGGTTTTACAGGAGTTGAAAGCTTTTCCTGAGTAAACTCACTCTGAAGGGGAGAAAGGACTTGAAATGCCACCATGCCGTTTTTGGTGAGGTTTCCTGTGGATGCATTTGTTGCCAAGAAGATCCCCCAGCACTTCCAACACACCAGTTGGAAGCCCAGTAGTCTGTTGTAAAACGGTTCAGAAGTTCAGCTGTTTTAAAAGCCTGCACTGGGCTCAACCTGCAAAGAGAGGAGAACACTTCATCTGTGTGCCAGAGGTTTTGTTGTGAGAAGCTGTACTCTACTCTCTTGGTTATTAAAGTTCAAGGCTTTGAGTGCTATCTACTCCTTATGCAAGAGATTTTGTATATAGTTATTAGGCTTCATTACCTGGGTTTTAAGTGGATGTGTAAGGCAGTTGGATCAATTGTCATCATCTAAGAACAGCTCTTAAGATGAAGGCAAGCAATTTGTGCTTAATGTAGTAGAAAAAGGGGGAGCCAGTAGGAGGACTGGGAGGATGAAATAGTGGGAATGTGCTTGAGCCAGTAATCCAGAAAAAATGAATTTTGTATTTGAATGGATTTCAGGGGGCAAGATTACTTCTGTCACAGCCAGAAGGAAAGAGATTATCTTGCATCTCAGCAACAATAATGAGGGACTGGGTGAGTGTTTTGTTTTTATGAATAGAAGAGGAAGGGAAGGCACTAAAATGCTCAAGCAGGCAGGATTTTGATTCACTCCTAGGTGTATGGAGGCAGTGGAGGCAGGCAGAGGACAAAGCCAAAGGTGACACCCTGGCATCATGAGAAAGAAATGACTGAAAGACAAGAAGGTGAAGGGCAGCTGCGTGTTCCTCGCCATATCAGGGTGTGTTTTGATTGACCTGCAGGAAGTTCCCTTGGGGAATTTGGCATTCAAATGTCTCTAACTTGACATTGTTTGTAGTGTTGCGTTATATTGTTGTCTAAACTCTGCAGTATATTTGCAAACTCAGGTTTGCAGATTGCTGCAGCCGTGTCCCATAGGAGTGTAGCTCCCTCTTTCCCTGTAGGTTTGGATGCTGTTCAGAATACACCTGCAGTGAAATGTTTCATCCTCCTGCTAAGGGAAATGGGAAGTATGAAGATCTAACACAACAGAGTGGAGCCTAGGCTGTGAAAAAGAATGGGCTGAGACTAAATGCAGACATTTTGGGTTCTGGTTAAAATACTGTTTCTTAATATATAAAAGAAAAAAACGAACATTTACATAGAAAACAAATGCATTTTGTGAAAAGCATTGCTTACAAATAGGCTTATTTTTCTATTAAGAGTCAGAAGTCTATTTCTGCTCATCCTATTTTAATCTCTATTTCCTGTTTTCACTATTTGTACACTGGGAAGGAAGCTACTGTGTCCTATGGATTTTCCACACTACTGTTTCTATTTCTGCTATGAGAAATTAGCCTTTAGAGCAGTGTAGCAAAAGACATTTTTGCAGTGTTTTTGGTGGGCTGCAAAGAAGTTGGAACCAATAGAGAAAACACGGACAAGAGCAATCTTTTTTTTTCATAAAGTTCATGACAGGTAGGAAATGGAATAGAAATTGTGTGTTATAGAAGGCTTTTCACTGTGTTGCAGTTGTGATAAGCCCTGGACAACACATGGTGAAAAGATGATGCCTTTGAAGGAATGTTTCCACTAAAGCTTCTTCTTGTTTTGGGCAGGAAGCTTATGCTGATATAGTTTTAAATCTTTAT
>VXBT01011614.1:387162-426576 GCA_013400235.1 Oriolus oriolus
TATGTATGTGCGTGTGTTTGTGTGTGTATGTATATATGTATATATTCAGTATTAAAATCATCTGCTGAAAATCATTTTGGTTTTATTAAGAAGTAGTATTTTCAAGCAGTGTACTTTACCATTTTACCTGCTGGTTTACCTTTACCCTGTCAGGCAGCGTGGATTAAGGAATTCAGCTGCTTTTGCTTACTGGCTTTTTTCCTGCCCTTGCAGGACAGGGCTTTTTTTGTTTGGGCTCTTAGCACTTCAGGTGAAAAATCTAAAATTCCTGAAAACCTGCCTTTCTACTTGCTGAAGTGGTTTGTGAAAATATTACTTTTCACTGTAATATTTTATAATTGCAGTGTATTTGCTTTCTCCCCACTTTCTCAAACTAACAATTTCTTCTGTAGGGGAATACCTTTAGTGATAAATGTGCTGGTTTTTTTTGTGGGGTAACAGGTCTTTGATCACTTTGACTCTATGAGGAGCAGCTAGAGCAGCACGTAGCCCAGGGCTGCAATCTGCATGGAGCAGGCCTGCCGTATTTTTCCTGGTTTTGGGCTTAGCTAGGCCCTGTGAAATAGTAGCAAATCTGGGCGCCATCTGGATTTGCTCTCTCTGCTCAGGCGAGGTCTGGGAATCCTGCATCCCTCCTAGTGGGAGTGGTTTTTTTTTTTTTTTTGCTTCTAACTGCAGTGTGGGACAACCCCAAGTTTTTCCCAGGACTGTGAAAACACAAAGTCTGCCTCTCCCAAATCTTTTGAGGTTTCCTTTTTTTTTTTTTTCCTGAGGAAGGCCATGAAAATCACTGCATAATGGGTTTGGTTAAAACATTAATGTCAGATGTGACTTGAATAAACCCTGGAGCTAACCTCACATGAAGCCTACTTGTTTACTTTAACTGAATGAAGAATTAATAAAATGATAAGTTGGTTTCACTCAGGTTTTCTAATCAGTTGAAAATGTTTGTTTATTCCTGGAATCATAATGAATAATTGCAGAGAATAATTTTGAACACTGTTGTATTTTCTCCTCCCAAGATACAAAATCATAAATGCAAGGACAGCACATATAGAAAACAAATAAGGTCCAAGTATGTAGCTACTGGGGGAAAAAAGAATTAAATCCTCCAATATTCACCTTTTCCTGAATGTTTGCTTTGGATTCAGGATTGCATTAGATCCTATTGAGTGTTTGTCAACTCATTCTATGTTGCAAGCAAGAGTACGATAAATAGTTACCATTGCTTTGCCTGGTGCAGCTGAGGACTTACTTCCTTGAGAAAATGGTGGTAGAAGTGTGTCTCCTTTCTGCTGAAAGAAATCAGCATTTATCATTTACATATGGAGGCGGTGTTATTCCAAACACTTCCAGCCATATCCATTTTCCGCAGAAGACTGAGTCGCAGAGGTGAAAAGCATTGACTGAGAAAGCATAACAGTGAACAGTGCCTGGTCTGTCTTTCCTTTCCTCTCACTTCCTCCCCAAAGTGCCACAAATTAAGAATCATGTGTTGGTTATCTGCTTGCAAAAACAGTGTTGATACGAAGCACTTAACTTTACCTGTAAAGTAAATTAAGTGTGGATGGCAGTGGCTAAACTGTAAAGTTTATTATACTACCTTATTACTATAATTGCCTTTTGTAACATGGTTTACAGTGGATTTTTAAATGATGACCCCTCATGATAATCCAAACAACACAAAAGAAAATTGCATTTCTGCTGCTGAGGATAAAGCCAGAGAATTCCTGACTTGCCCCGCTGAATGAGTTTTGTTTGGGTTTCCCCTGAAGCTGGGGCAGTGGGATAATCACAGAATTGAGCAGCTGCCCTCTTACTCTAATTGGGCATGGGGGTTGCAGGTGTAAATTCCCTATCTGATGACAATTCACCAAAAGCGGTTTTGGTCATAAGCCAATAGAAATATTTCATGCAGTCAGGGTACTTACCTTAGCCTTTTGATACTATGTTGTAATTTATGATGGTGAAAGCTTAAACATTTTGACTCCTGAAACATCCAAAACATGGTAAATATTTTGCCAAATTTCACTGACATGTGAGGTCTGGAAGAAAATGGTTCAAGTGTTTACTTCCAGTGTGCTAATGTAGCATGCTGGTTCTGGTATGATAATCTTATCATACTGATGTGTGAAGTGTCAAAATGATGGGTGAAGGTTTTCCTGTAATCTGAAGGGTCATGTTAAGGTTTTTAATGCCTATTTTTCAGAGGTTCCTCTGTCTTTTCAAACGCCTGACACTGTCTTTTAGTGGGACAGCACCGCTGGCTTCCTTTGCAGCAGGAAAGCTTTGTGTGTTGCCACCACTGCTAAGGTATTCCACTGAGGAAGGTGGGCATTAAGATGTGATCTGTTAATAGTCTCAGGCAGGAGGCTTTTCCAGACACAGAATACTAATTGTCAAAATGAAAGGCAGTGGTTTTTGCTTCCTGTTTCCTAACACTCGACAGAATCTTTTGTGACTCTGACCAGTGCAATTACACTCAAAGCAGAGATGTTGCAATTTGTCACTGAGCTTTGGCAATGGGGCCTGGTGCAGCAGACATGAGGGAAAATCAAACATGCTGTAGCATTAAAGTTCATTTGATAAGCTTGAAGTGGTAACTTAGTGATCCACCAGCTTTTTACTAAGATTTGGAATGTTGTAGCTTACATCAGCTTTCCTCTCAAAAACAACTTGAGGTGAAAGAGTTGTCTATTTGCCAATATCTTGTTTTCTTAGGAAACTCTTGCCTCAAATTGTGTGTGGTGGTGATCATTTAGTATTCAAAGCTAGTAATTTGGGATTGATGAGACACAAATATTATTAGCTATAATCTGATGATAAACTAGAACTATGGCAAAAGGAACAGATCAGCCGAGCTTCCCCTGGCTTCTATTTTTAGGACTTGAGTTTTCATCTGTTCGAAAAACTTCTGTTGTTGCTCTGACTTTCATCGTTTGATTTGCAAGTTTATGCTGTTGCCTGTTGAGTTTCTATGCCCATGAGTTAATTTATCTTCCTTTGCATTCTTCAGGTGGTTAAAGACAGAATGAGTCAGTGTTTTGCAGGTGAAGGTTTAGACAAGTTCTGGATAAAATAATAATAAAGGCTCTGTCTAGATTTTTATCTTGGTGCAGCAGAGGCAGACAGTTGAGAGATGAAGATGAATCTGGGTGGTCTTGATGTTGGAGACTGCCATGAGCATGGATGTTCCCAGCTGGGGGACAGGGAGAAAACAAAGGTCCTGAAATTATGAAATGTATGTATTGAATAACAGTGTTTTGCTGTGCAAGAAACCCGTCTTGTTTGAAAAGCAATCCAACCAGCTATTTTGGCATTGCTTATCTTAAAAGCAGCAGCAGGTAACACTAATGCAGTCAGGAGTACCTTGTTTGCTGTGGGGGTAGAAAAACTGTTCTGCAGGAGTGAAAACCTGGGAAGTTAAGCCACAACACCTCTCCCATACATTTATTTGTCTTTTAGCAAATGGTATTTGAATCAGTTCAGTGACATGGAGAAGTTTATGGAAAAGTGCATTACTGGAGCTGTAACTGAGGTGATTTCACAGTTTATTTTTAGGCACTTTGGATTGAAAGTTACTAATTGAGGGTGGGGGTGAGAAGGGAGGGTTTGCTTGAATTTGGGTTAAGCCAAGGTTATCTGTATTTGTCTCAAGCCCGGAAGAGTTGGCAGGAGAATTGACTAAACTTTGTGAACTTGCACAGACCTGACCCTTAGCACACACACACACACACACACACACATGCTCACACAAATGCGTCCTTGAACACTTTCTCAGCCTTCCACTTCAGCCAGTTTCTCTAACAGGCATACCACAATCCTTTCCAGCCCACACTGGGAGGATATTAAATAATTTTTATCCTAAAATTCCTCCTCCCTCCTCCTCTTTAACTTTCCCATCCACCCTCCGCATGTTCCCTTTGTGGGGAAGGATGAGTGCTGTTTTCTCTTATCTCCTTGGCTATGAGGGTAGTTTCACAACTGCTCCATGTTTCAGTTTTTCACCTACCACAGACTTAATGTATTAAAGTGGGCCAAATCTGGCACTCCTTATCCCAGACAAATGTTTTATTGAAGTCTTTGGGAACTTTGCCTGGGACTCTATGAGATTGCAGGCAGTGGTATTTAAAAGAGGTTTCCACAGTCACTTGATTTGATTGAAGTAACTTTTTTTTTTTTTTAGTGGAGGTAGCTTAATCAAGGCAGTGCTTTCAAGTCTGAAATCTTCTCTTATGAAGTTATCTGGGAAGAGGTTTGAAATACCTCACTTAGTGTTTTCACATCTCCACGCATCAATTCCCAGTCATTTCTACTCCTTGCCTTCTGTTTGAAGCCAAACCCTAAGAGAGAGGTCATTTATTTTACTTTCCCCCTTCAAGGTTAGGCTGGACAGTCTTGGATCCTGAAAGGAGAAGTTACGGCAGCTTGTTATCGGGTACAACTGATTGTCTGCAAGTGATGTGATGAAAGAAACAATCTAGCTGAGATTCTGACTTTATAACACTAATAAAAGTCCTCAGAGTGGGAGAGGGGGATTTAAACCCCCTTGCACACACAGACTTAACACCTTCATTCTCTTACTCTGGGATTGATGAAAGAAACAGTAGCAGGATAAAAATTACTTCTTTTTGGGAGGATGAGCCCATACAGGTTTTGCTTCTTTTGGGGAGTGTAAGTTCATACAGTTTTTGATGCACTGGGGGCAAAATAGTATCAGGGTGAATTGTCAGTGAGAGGAGGGAATTGGTCTGTGGAGTTAGTTCTGATAGCCCCACGTGTTTCTGGGCAGGAAACACGCTTCTGACCATACAGCATTGTGTTTGCTAGAAAACCCATAGCTAGTAGTAAACCTATTATCTGTAGGGCTTTTCTATATTTATAGTAGGAAGATGATAGATGTATTTCTCTTAAGACTTCAAAGGAAGAAAATGAAAGGGAGAAAGTTAAACTCTGTCAGAACCCACCAAAATACCAATATGTCAGCTCCTGAATAGGGTGTGCAGTGTGTTCTGTGCAGGGAGGTGCTGTTGTAATCAAGGGAAATGTAGGGAATTGAAATATGGCAGATCTACTGGATTCCCATTAAGCAGTTAAAAAACATTATGAAAATAAAGCCTTCTCTAAGAGTGAAAGAAATGAGGAAGTTGTGCCTTCACTGACTAGACATTTGTTTCTGTCTGAGGCATCATTCATTATAAGATTATAGGAAAAGCCACTCTAGTAGCATGTTCTTTTACCCTCTGCTTCTTCACTGATGCTGATGTCCCAAGTGTCTTTGTAAGAGCCTCATGCTCAGGTCAGAGCTGCAGATCTGCCCCCCCGATCTGTTCCAGCTTGTGGATTGCAGCAGGAGATTTACCATCTAGGGTAAGAGCTCTTTTTTTTTTCTCTCAAACTCAGAATCTAAAAATCTGGTGCAGTACTTGTAGCTGGAGAGAAATGGAAGAGCAAATCACTTTTAGTTGGACTGCAGAGAGGCCACAAAGTCCTACAGCATTTAGTGAAAGGTTTTTGTGGTGGGAGGAAGTGGAGGCAGAGGCTGAGGATTCAGCCCAATGAAGAGGCCACAACATTGCAGTTGCCGCAGGTTGGTGTAATGGCTCCTGTAATCTCCTGGTGCTGTGTGCTTTTCCAACTGAGCTTAAAATGGGTTTGCCTCTAACTACTGGGTCTCCCAAAACTGCTTTAACATTTCTTGTTATTTTTTCCTGTGGAAACCTTGGTGGGCATCTCTGTTGTTTGCTGACTCCACCGGTTCTCTTGACATTGCTGTCTTGTCCCCGACTACTCGGTGACTTGTTCCCGGTAGTGCTGGTCCTCACAGCTCGTTCAGTGGGTGTGTGACTAGGAGAGTGTTCTTGTCCACTGACCTGTGTGTTTAACTGAAGTTCATGATGGGCTGTTGAAGATACCAGAGCTATACTATAAAATGTGCTACCTTTTTTTTTTTTTTTNTGGGTCTTTTCATAGTGTGTACATGAGAGAAGGAGCTGGGGCAAATGCTTAAGAGCACAGTAAGGAAAAACAAACCTCTTCTCGTAGAATGGGCTGTATTTTTTGAAAAAATCATACCTGTCTTTTGGAGTTTAATCTGTGCCAAGATTTCTGTTTGTGGTTTCCTTATGTACTTGCATTGTGCTGTTTCATCTCCAAAGAAGGTTTTTTTTTCTGTGTTCAACTTTTTCGCAGTTGTGTTATCTTTTTCCTTTTTTTCTACCTGAAAACAAAACTTCTGGTTTTGACTTGTCTTTGTATTTTTTTGAACAATGGAAACAGAGCTGAATGTGTTGGACTAGTGGTTGAGTTTCTGTTGCTCAGCTCTTTTTTATGATACTCACTTTTACAGGGTGATTTGTACAACAATTAACATTCCTCCAGGCTGAGAAGAGCTCTAATGGAAGCTCTCTGTGAGCTGAGAGAGCAGCAAAAGTGGTCTGGGAGTAGAAGGATTAAACAGGGAGGTTAAACAGGTCAAATAAGAAGTAACAGTCAGTTGAAAAAAGTGCATAGTACAGGGGATTAGAGGAAGGGATGAAGTTTAATGGCCAGGTTTTGCAATGAGGTTGTTACTTATGTGTAGCTAAATTGTCTTTGTTTTGACATTAGTATGCGGGAGTTTGGCTGTGTCCCCGAAGCTCAAAATGTTATTTTGTAGAAATACAAAAAGCCTGATTTCTTGCATATTGCCTTTCCCACATAACCTCTGACTTAGTGAGCTTCTGGCATTCTCTGTGGAGGTAGTTGCTTTCAGACTTCCATTCACTGAAAAAGTAAATTCCTTCAGTTGGCAAAGGCAGGTAGTGGTTTACAATCTGCCTGTGCTTTCTCACAGGTGCACACAAACTCAATTTCAGTAGTAAGACACCACAAATGTTATCAGCATGTTTTTCCTTTTGCCACGTACAGGCAGAATCCAAGATCAGATAAAGGAAATGTCATGTTGACCTGTGGTTGCCTCTGAAATATTTTTGACTCTTGGCTTCATGAGTTAGTTGTCTTTATCTACTGAGGCAGATTTCTTGTCTGTGATGGTGAAACCAAGTTTTCCATCGTGCATTAGTAGAAATGAATGCTATAGAAGATGTCTATGACTCTTAGACTAAGAATTGTTCTACTATCCATGACTTGAAAAAATACCAATAAGCTAAATGTTTTTGGTGTGCTTTGTGGCTGAAATGCATTAGCAGTGAATTCCAGGAAGGAGCAAAGTTGAAATGTGTATTACACTGTTTTCTCTTATTCTTTGTAGACGACTTCCCCGTATTAAAATGTAACAGGGCAAACAGAGAGCATAAACGTGTGCTCTGTGTGACACAAGAGTGAGAACTGGAGGGTGCAGGCTGGATGGGACTTCTCATTTCCCTCTGAGAGGAGCTCTGACAAATCCAGAGGAAGTTTTGCACAGAGTGTTCAGGGGTTTTGCTACAGATCACCTCAGTGGGATGTAGTATTACTACTTTTCCCTAGTGAATTGCAGCAAGAATTGGTTACTTTTCTAAAATTCACTGAGCCTTTGTGATTTGTGATTTTACGCTAATGGTTTTCCATTTTGTGCTGAAACATCTTTCCTTGTCTTGATATGTGTAATGATAATGAATAATGAGGAAATGGCTTCATAGGTGATAAAGGACATTAAAAAAATCCCGCAGAGAATTAACTGTAAGCTGAATTTTGTTCAAATCATCAGCTTTGGGCACAGCTCTCCTGCTGTGTTTCATCCTTCCTTCCTCCATTCTCTGATTTCTGATAGGCTTTGCAGCCTGGTCTTTGCCAAGAAAGCATAAGGCATTGGAAAGAAAGTGGAGTTAATTGTATTTAATGGTGGGTCAGGAAGGGAGGAGGAGAGATAAGGTTTTAATATCAAGAGCCAGCACCAATACTGAATATAGACATGCTTTTAAGTCTGTTGTATTAAAATGATTTCAAAAGCAGCTCCTTCAGAAATATTGGTCATCTTGGCAATGTACCACGATGATTTTTTTTGAAATCTGAACTCTGGATGACCTAACACTGGGTCTGTAGAAAAAACCCTCTTTTTCCACTCCCCTTCCTTGTATCTCTGTCCTCCTCTGCCCCCTAAACCACTGACCGATAAGCAAAAGCATCAGAACTGGCTGTTCCTGCCTTAGTGGTTGGAATAGCTTTTCCTTTTTTGCCAGGAAAGGTTTATGGAGAGTTTAGGACCAGTATCTCCAGGACCTTCTTGCTCCAGAGCTTGCTGAGCTGTCTCGGAGCAAATTGGTGCTTTTATGTAGTGTAAGACAGAAATATCAGCTGGAGTCCCCAAAGTGCGACTGTACCACAGCTCAGAGGCAGCACAGGGCTCATGCACCTGCTGGCACTGCTGCAGCCGAGTCACAGCCCCCTCAAAAATCAAGTCGTGTTCAATGCTACCTTCTAGCCTGCTCCATGCAGAACTGCAAACACTTCTACCCGCCTCCATCTGTGGGCATTGCAGGTTTTGGTGCACCACAGAAGGATGGATGCCTGCTGTACTGCTGCTGCTGCCCAGGCCACCTTTGATGGAACAAACTGCTTGGCACGTGGTTCATGTCTGAAGGACATTGCTTCTTCTGCGGGTATCTGTCTCTAAATCCCCTCCGCTGTGCTCCCCCCAGGCCATGCCCCAGCCTGTTTTGGAGAGACAGGAAAACCAGTGGGAATCAGAGCATTTAGGGTATGTGTTTCCTCATCATCTCTGAATCTGTTATGTTTTCATAAAACATTTTTTTCAGCTGATGAGTTTTTTTTGGTTTTTTTCTGATGGGTGAGATTCCTGTCAGAAAATACCAGCCAGAGTTGGGAAAGGAGTTACACAGAAATATATTGTTGTAATAATACCGGAGAAAATTGCCAAGCATGATCTGAATGCAAGGCTTGATTTCTTTTGCTATGGGTCAGAGGAGCGTAAACTGTCCCTTTCATCTGTGTAGTGCTGAATTCTGGGACAGAAATGCTTGGTATTTAGTATTTGGTATTTTATTTTAACTATTTTTCTGCTGAGCTATAATAAAGATCGAAACAGTGTCCATTTTGGTAATAATACGGTGTGTGGTCCAGTCTTAGAAGTTACAAAGCTCTTGGCAGGTGAAGGCTGCAAGTTTTTATCTCTGGCAATTTCTATTCTAGCTATGTAATTTATGGCAGAAGGTGAGATTCAGGATGACATAGGTTAAGAAGAATTTGATATGTTAAGTATTGCAAGAGGCATTGTAGCAAATTTGCTTCAATTGTGATGGTTTTCGATTGGAAGAAAATTAAATTTATTTTTAAGTTTACAGCGCCCAAGGCTGGAGTCTTTAGTATCCTGAGACTTTACAGAATATTTGATATCAAATATTATACATAAATTATCTACTAAATAAACATTGGATAAGAAGTTTTGAGTTATGCAGGGCAGCTTCCTTAAAAGTGTCAAAATGTATATTCCTAATTGTGTGTTGTTGAATCCTAGCCCATGTATTAGGTTGGCTATGGTAAAAGCTCTTACACAAACCTCATTATTTCTTCTGAAAGTGGTGGTCTCTTCCTGAGTTCATGAAATTTTAAGGATTTCTATACATTATCTTTTAAAAGAATGATAGTTGAAGATAAGCCAGATTTATTCTTCTCCCCCAAATGAGTTGTGATTAAGCTCATCATTTTAGCTTAGTTCTGAGTAGTTGCTAATTTTTTTTGAGGGCTGCGTGTAATGGACTAATTGTTGCCAGAATTAATTACATCTGTAAGGAAAGTTTATAGCTAAACAGAAGCTGTGGAAACAGAGGGAGCTGTTTCCTTTCTGAAATCTGACCACTGGCAATGTCTGGAAACCTGAAAGCTACTGCACTGTAGTTTTGTTTCTATGCTCGTTATATTCCTTGGTGCACATAATTAATATTTTTTTTAAAGAACGAAAACTGCAAGAATGCAATAGATTATTTCAATAATTAAAGTTTTGCTTGTGTTTTCTTTCAGTGTTAAAAATGAATGCAAAAGATAAGATTATGTATATTACATACAAGGCCCCTTCTCTGAACACTTTGAAGCAGGATACTTTACTGGCCCCTGCTCAGAGTCGTGATTCAGCTACAACTTGATAGAATAAGGCATTTAAGAGTGCATAAAGATTTAAGAGTCCAGACATTGTTGGATGTCTTTTGCTGTTATCAGCAAAGGTAAAATATTATTTCGTTTATTAAGCCCTTGTCCACTGATAGTTGTTATTCAGATTATACCTAGGATATAAAAAATTTAAAAACAGAGCAAATACCACAACAGATATTTAGCTGGCAAGTTGTGGAGGCTGTGCAACTCTTCCCCAGACATGGAGGTGCTAGTTTTTAATTTGAAAGGAGCAGTCTCCTGAGTTCTACTCATGGATTTCTATTCTGCTGGATTTAGCAACCTACTCTTGGTGAGCTTTCATGTGAAGATATATTAAAAATATTTTTTTCAGTCTTTTTAAAATTTAAACAAAATTTCAGATGTCAGGCTTGTTTTACAGTTAATGACCAGCTTTACAGTTAATTTTCAAAACAATGTTTGTGTCTCTATGCATACTGCAGATTTATTTTAAAAAAACAACATTCCTATGAAGAAGAAAATGAGAGAAAGGAAAATAGATCACCTTTTTCCATTTTAAGCTGATTCTGATGAAAAGCTACATAATGTACAGCTTTTGTCAATCCAGCCAAAGAAGTTGGATTGGCAGTTCAGGGCTGTGACCAGCAATGAAGAGCAAGGTATGCCCTTATCATAACTGCATAACAGGCCAACCTAAACCCAGTGAGCAGCTGGGCGTGCATGCCGTCCTTTCAGCCATAAGCTTCCCATGGAGAAGCCCAGGAGAAACAGAGCTCCTCCTGCAACAGTGCAGTTGAGTAAGTGGGGTCGAGCAATGCTGGCCAGGGGATATAGAGGCCCCGCAGTGGGGTGGGGAGACTGCCCTGGCGGGATGGTCTCAGGGCTGGGTTTCACACACGGGTGCTGGCAGACAGGGCCCCTGGGTACCTGCCTCAGCTCTCTCAGCAGCTTTGAAAGGCTAGATCAGGGTACAGCATGCCTGCAGGAATGCATTTCTGGAAGTTATGAAATGTTGTTGGAATATATATGTATGTATCTTCCCCTTTGAAAGTGAGGTGAGGAGCAGGAGGGGGTAATGTTTTGGGATGCTGTGCTAAAACCTGAGGCTAGCCAGGTGTAATGAAGTTTATGATGTCTGCCTGAAGGTATTTGCAACCTATAGTGGCAGCTGTGAGGGGCAGATTACAGCTTTCATCTCACCCGCATGCAGATGAGTTCAGTGGGAGAGAGGTCCTGCAGCCATGACTCACTTGAGCCCCCACACTTTATTTTTCTCTCAACCTGGCTCTATCTCTAACCCGAACTTTGCACTGAGCCCTAGATTAGGTTCCCCATTCTGGCCCAGGAGAGGAGTTTCTTGCAGCCCTGTTTTCTTGGCACCTTGCTTGGGGCAGCCCCTACCCGGCCACATCCTTGTGGGCCCTTGGGCTGTCTCATTCATCCTGACCCCTGGTTTTATGCCGTGCTCTGAGCCAAGGGCATACCTAACAGGCCAAGGGAGTGCCTGACAGAGCTCAAGAACTGATTGGACAGCGCTCTCAGGCACTTGCTGTGACTCTTTGGGATGGCGCCGTGCAGGGCCTGGAGTTGGACTCAGTGATCCTTGTGGGTCCCTTCCAACTCAGCGTATTCTGTGTGTGATTCTGTGCGTGATTCTTTGCTCTTATGGGAGATGGCACAACAAGATTATCTTGATGCTACTTTTTCTCTGTAGTGGGGGATGAAGAGATTGCTGCTGCTGCTGTTCCTCCTCCTGTTCCATACCAGTGGGGGATGATAGGGGTCACAGTATGAAATAAGGCACTGGGGGTGACTATCATGGCATATGTGGGCTTTGTATTGATGTGACCCAGACTTTTAGGGTTTGCCTTCTACCCTATTGTGTTTCTTGATGGTGAGCTGAGACAGGGGATTCAGACTATCTGCTCTCCTGAGGTCCCTGTGGGTCACATTATTTATGGTCTTTATTAAGAAAGCAAGCCTCAAAACCGCCCTCCCTGCCCCCACAAAACCAAGCTGTGACTGCATTGGACAGACTTGAAATAGGTATAAGCAAATATTCATTATTTTTCCAAGGTTCTGAGGCTCAATTTGCCACTTCTCTGATAATATCCTTGGAAGAAATGCAGCCAAACTCTAGGTCATATCAGCATTGTGTTGGCTAAATTACACGATTTAATCTGTTAAAACAGCAGTCAAAAGATTGTTAGTGGTAGTGATGATTGGAAAAGTAACCTTTTGGGAAACCTTCTGGTTGTGGGGGCAGGCGTAGCACTTTTTGGAAAAGGGAAGGACGTCAAGACGGATTTTTTTAGAAGTATATTTACATTTCCAGGAAAACCTTACAATCAGTTGATCTTTAACTTACTCTAGTTCACAGTGTTTTTAAAGCAGAGATGGTGCTCTGCATCTCCCCCCCCCGCCCCTTATGTGTGTGTGTGTGTGTAGAAACACGTGGGTGTTTCTACAAGTGTTGTGTTAAAAAGCAATTGGCATTTGCTGACTTTCTGCATCTGAAGCTGCTTCTCTTGGGCATTTGAGCTGATTCTGTGCACCCTGGCATGTGCCTGGCCCTGACTGACCCTTTGTGTGCAGCCCTGCGTGCCCAGGGTGCAAGGGCAGGTCCCTGCCAAATGTGGTGCCAAGGCAGAGGGGCCATGGTGGAGGTTCCCCTGTGCAGGCACTCCCGTCTCCATCATGTGTGAAGCCATCCCACATAACCCTAACAGAAGCCTGCCTGTCAGCTGCAGGCCTGGGGTAGGCAGGATCCTTACTTTCTGTGATTTCATTGCATTAAAAACAGGGAAAAAGGGGAATTTCACCATCTTGCCTGGCTAATGGTGTGATCAGTAGCTGGGTCTGTTTAGGCAGGGCTGTATCCCACCCCTTCCCAGGTGCTCACCCGTGTGTGTACACACAGTCTTGGGTGAACATATTGTAGGAAGATCCTGTGGAGGAAGATGTATAGACATATGTATTTAAGCGACCCGATTTATTCCACTGTGTTTTAATTGATTGGTTTGACTCCTCCTCTCTTCCCTGATGTTTTCCCAAATGCTAGGAAGGCCCTGCGTTTTTCTTTGCTATGTATGTTTGGCATATGTGTTTCAGATGACTTTGGCAGGCCTTTGAAAAGAAGGCTTGAGCTTCTGTGAGTATTCTAAAGTTTTTTTCCCCTTGTAGATAAAAGTGTTAAAGGATACATACTGTTGGTTGCTTAGATAGTGTAACTTACACAGAGAAGATGATTAACTCTTCAGTATCTCAGCCATATATTTTGATTTAATTGTTCAGTTAGCTCCTCATGAAATATAGGCACATGGTTGCATTAAAAAATAAAGCAAACATTCTATCTGGCCATCTTCAATCTTCAGTAAGGTACTGTTCTGAATATGCTAAAAATAACAAAATTCTTCTTTTGCATATATTATGATAAAGGGAACGTAATAAGGTTGATTTATGTGCACATTTTCGCTTGCACAAAAATGAGGCAAATACCTGTAGCGTGCTGTTAGAATTAAGGGCCAGTTCAAGAAATCCAGGTGCCCTTTGGTCTCAGTGCACCCAAGCTTGAGAATGAACCTCAAAGTCTGCTCATTAAAGAACTCATCTCTGTTTTAAAGCCCATCCTTTTTTTTTTTTCTTTTTAAACTCTTGAGCAACAAAGCATATATTTCAAGTGTTTTTTCCAGAGCTACCTGAAACTTCTGGCTTTCTTTGTTCACTCCAGCTGTCAGCAGATTTCAAGGTGTGTGTCTCCATGTTTGAAGAAGTTATCATAGATACTGGTGACAGCTGGGCTTTGAAATGTTCTTTGCAGTCAACACAAAGTACAAGGGGAGTGAGTCATGAACATTTACAGACCATACTTTGCTTCATATGTAAGTCTTCTAATAATAAGCCTGCCTAATTGAGCGGGGGAAGTTCATGACTTCATCATCGTCCTCAAAAAATGATCCAGTTGCTAAAGTTAAGGATCTGAACAATGTTTTTTATGATGCTACATTCAATTAATCAATCAAATTAGGGTTTTCATCTCTTCTGTCACTGCCAGAGGGGTCCAAACTAGAGTGATTTCCACCCCGAGGGGCTTCCAACGGCATCTTTCATTTTTGCAGTTTTAGTTATTTAAGTTGGAAAACATGAGGCTGTGCATTTTGAAGGTAGGACTTTCAAATTATGAAGTTCAGTGATCCTTTCTCCATTACTAGTTTAGTGCACTGTACATTCCTGTGCAAGGTAACTGAATGCAGCAAATTATGTTTAATCACATGGAATTAGAGAAGTTTGTAATTTGTAGATGCTGTGTCTGCTCCAGGTGTAAACAGAACCACCAGAAGTCTGCAAAGACAAAGCTCTGTGAGCCCTGTGCAGTTATTCTGGACTTGTTTCCAGCATGTGTGGAAGAAATACCATTAAAAAAAGTGAAAGTGCAGTTAGCACTCTTAGATGTAACAAAAGTTTATCGCTGACAAAATGGCCTTTCTTTTATCCTTCTCAGGATTTTCGGAATGTTTTGCGGAAGTCAGCTTTTGTTTGACTTTCTGAGCATTGGAAGAATCACTAATGCTGTTCACCGGGTTGAATGCCTGGATGCCACAAGTTTGCCAGGCCTTAGAGTCTTCAGTTCATGCTGCATGGTTCAGTGTTACAGACATGTGCTTTAAAACTTCCTGATTTCAGACTGGAATGCCTGCTTAGGTTGATTTTCTTTCACGGTTATACACATGCACACACAAATGCACATGATGTAATTGAGAAGACTGTATAAAGTATAATAATGCTGCATAAAAAATGAATTATAAATGTAGGAATAAGAAATACACGGCATGAGAACAAACTTTCATGAGGATGCACTTGCATGAGTGATGTACAAATATGGAGGGTTTTGTACCTAATCTTAGCTACCGTGTTGAATCTTCTTTACTGTTTACTTAGTAGGGTTTAGGCCTTGGTCTTACCTTTTGGCTGTTGAAACTGCAATCTCCATCCTGCTGTGAGCCTGTGTTCCCAAGATGGGCAGCAGTTTCCCTGTGTGCCTTGAGAAGTAGCCGAGGGCACAATGTGAAGGTGTGCTGGGAGTGTTTCAGGGACATCACCCACTGCTGCTGCCCAGCACCTTTGTTCTGTGTTTAGACATGGTTTGGAAAGATAAGTAGATGAACACTGGAAGCTAGTGAATGCAGAGAACAAGAAGATATGCGTCTGAGAGGAGATTCGTCTTCTGCTGACCCAATCCAGCTTCCTTTTTGTAGCATGAATGTTCAATAAATTTTATTTCTCAAGGCTGTGTTTTAAGAGCACATTCCAGGTTGTGTTCCTGTTCAAGAAAATTTTTAGTGGGGAAGCATCCTGACTGAAATTTTGGACTTTGTCCAGTGACTAAAGAGCTTGTAGTGCCTAAATGGGATTTATTGTAACTGAACAGGAAAAGTCCTGAAATATAAGACTATGTAGTTGTGTAAAGGCATTGTGTTTTCTGTCATCTTACAGTCATTTGACCTTGAATTACAGCAATGTCTTTGACTTGAGTATCCGCAAGACATAATATAGTATGAACAAATTGTTTTAAAGCACCTATTATTACAATTTAATTTTTTATTGGTGCATAACATAAAGTTACTAAGTGCTTGTGTCCTGTTTTTCTTTATTTCAGGCTGGAGTCACAGAGAAACGTGAGGATTTACACTTCTGAAGTGGGTGTGAATGGGATTGAAGGGCTTACATGGAGTATTCTGAACTCCCCTTCTTCCTGCTCCGGGAAAGAGGGTGAGTGAATTGTGAAATAGTTTATAATTAACTCAGTCCTTACTTTTTAGTCAAAACAGGAAGATACAATTCAGAGGGCTGCATGTAAGAATGGAAGAACTTTCAGATACTACAGATACACGTCCTAATTACAAACATCAGCCTTCAAAATATGCTGTTCCTGTTTAGTAATAAGAGGGTTTCCATTAAGAAAATAGTGTGAGTTTTCTGTAAATCTCACATCCCTCCCACCCCCACCAATTCTCTGATGTAAATGTTCTGTACTTGAAAGCTTTTAGCCCAGTGTCAAAGAAATCTGAACTGATAAAATTAATTTAGCCTTTCTTGAACTGATTCTGAGTGAGGCTGTTGCTGGAGAAAAGTGCAAGGTGGAGCTTTATTAGACCCCTGCATGTATTTGTTAGTGAAACAGAGAGGTCTATAACAGCAGCAGAAATGCCCATATCACACCTGGGCTGCCCCTGAAGCCTGCTAGAGTGCAGCTGGTATGTTAGTTCCAGTGGCTGCAAATCCAGCTTGTGTGTCTTCCTGCCTCCCTCCCTTGCTATATCTCTCCCCATAGAGGGGAGGAAAGAAACTCCGAGACCAAACCGTGTAGGAAGATAAATGGTACTTCACTTTGGGTTGTCTTTCTCTGGATCTGCCTGTAGATCCGTGGGGCCATCATTAGAAAAGGGCACATGACCTCTCTGTGGAATTTACATCTTGACATTCTAATTGCTTTCAACTTAGTGAGTACCTAGCATATGTCACCTTCACATACTGACCAATGAATAAGATCTGTGCTTCTTACTACAACCTGTTCAAAGTGAAGAGATCCAAGTCTTGTTAGAAAAGCACATGGTGTTTAAGCCCTGGCTTTTGGCTGGGGGTTCTCACTTCTGCATCAATACACACAAGACCATTGGTCCTGTGGATGTACCAGCACTGAGCAGTGCATAACAGGATGAGTTTTCGATTGCGGGTGTTGCTGACCAGACAGCTCTTTCACCAAGCTGTGACACAAGAAATATTTAAGAACTAGTAAAGATGAGCCCTAACACTGGCAGAGTGACAGCAGAATTTTTTTATTAGTTTAAACATTGTAATTCTTTAATCTATCTTAGATTAATTTTGTTTCAATTGTGTGCAGGGCTGAAAATGGAGGCTGCACCATCCAGAGCAGCTTTGGATGACCTTCTAAGTCTTTTACTCTTGTACATGGGAGCAGGCAACACCTAAAAGCAATAGGTGTGTCTGGACAGCACTCTCAGCTTCAGAGGGCCAGAACCAAGATGATGCCATGCTGCCCACAGCCCTGAAGCCAAAGGACATGCCTTGGGTGGTGTGGGGAGGAAAGGCAATGATATTACTGCGTTAAAGGTGTCAGGGACAACGTCTGAGGCTTTGCCTGGAGTGGAAATTGGCAGCAGGTGCAAGTATATGCTTGAGGAGCAGGCTGCAGCGAGGTTCAGGAGTATCCCAGCACTTGGAGGGGGTAAAAGGGTAGGCAGCAGAGCAAAGAGGGTGTCTGTGGTGTATCAAAAGGATCTGGAGCTCAGTGGGTGAAGGAGGAAAACAAATGGGAATAGTAACTTGTGTGGCTTCTCCAGAACAGAGAGTGGGATGACAGGATGCAGTGGAGAGTGAAGTGGGTGGGAATTTTTCTGTTCAACCATCTACACCAAACACATTTTTTCCTCCAGAGATGTTTCTTGGTGGCCTGTATATGAAACCAAATATGAAGGAGTCTCCCCTGCAGCTGTTGAGAGAGAGAGGTGAAAAATTCAGGGAACCAGAAATCAGGCCTTTCTGAATAAGAAAAAAGAGCAAAGGGGTGAGAAATGTGCAGGCAATAATGAGGAAACAAGTGTTTTGAGGGGAGGTTTTGGAAAGTAGTGGGAGAGCAGGGATCTTCATCAGGAAATACACAGTGGTAAGATTCAATTTCCAGCTTTCTTGGGTATTTTTTACCACTATGATGTAAATGGCAGCTCTTACTGGAGGGAAGGAAAAATCAGTTTTCTCATCAAGGAAGTGGAGAAATCTCACTGTATTTGCTTGCATGCACAAAGAATGCTTTAATGTAAGTGTAGGAAAGCAATAGAAACGTTTTGATAGTACTTCTTGTATTTTCTATTTTTTTGAAGAGGGGGCTGCATATGGTGACACAGCCTGGGGTAACCATCAGCCTGCAAGCCCACACCTGAGTGTCCTGTGGTACTTTCTGAAAAGATGTTCTTTTTTTCCCTATCTTTCCTATACTGACTTGCTCAGACAAAGCCAATGTTTTAAAACTTTGTTTTGAAGTTTGTCCTAAGGAAGTCTAGCTATTTGCTGGCCGGAATATTCACTGCTTGATGGTGAGATTAAAATGGTTGTGAATGTTTTAAAGATTTGGGCTTTGCATGAGTACCTTTTGTCCTGTAGTGGGTAGGGTGGCTGTCACTTGGCAAGATGTCACTCCTGCCTGAAACCAGAGCAGGTCTGAAGCTGACCTAATAGCTCATAAGTGGAGTAGTCTCTCAAAAAGGTGATCAGCTTGGCAAGGTATGGGCTGGTCACTGTGTGTTTGTATTAACTTCTACCTTGTGTCTGCTTTTTCTTGAGCTACAGTTGTGCTTGCATGGTGTTTGTAGTGTATTTGTTTTATCAGGAGGAGACTGGAGGTGTCAGAGACATGCCAGAAAACTATCCTCATCTTTCCTCATTCAGTCCCTACGTGGTGTCATATGGAGCTGGGAATCTCCTATTTTAGCAATTGTTAAAATACATTGAAAACGTTTGCTTCCAACAGGGCACTCTTCTCCTGGACGTCCCATTGTCTTCCTCTTTCAGCCTCTGGGTCAGTCTGAGGCTTTGTGAGCTTGTCCTGGTTTCCCATGCCCCTGGTAGTGGTAAAAGGGAGGCGATGCTGACCAAGCTGTAGTACAGGCAGGCCTGGCATCCCCAGTGCCATGGAAAAGCAGAGGGAAGAGCAGGTCCAGCTGTAGCAGCCCTGACCTTTCTGGGAGCACCACACTTACCCTGTATGTACTACCCCATGGCTGTTCCCACTGTTTGGCAGGGCTGGGGCTTGTGAGGCTGACCCCAGAGCAATGTGGCTGTGTGTGTGCAGTTTTCCACCACTGGAAACAAGTATTGGAAACTTCCATTTGTGCCTGGAAGCTTTTTACTCCCAAACATGCCCACTAAGGAGCTTGTCCTCCATATGAATTGCCTGGCCTTGTTACTCTGTGTCTGTTTCTAACCCTGTCTATTCATCAATTTAATTTTATTCTTTCAAAATAACTCAAAGTATAGGTAAAGCAAACATTTTATTGTATCTGTAAAGATGCTGACCTAGCATCAAATGTATGATGAAGTGATAAATGTTTCAAGCCCCTGGCCTTTTATCTCTGATTTTTTTTCTTTTTTTAATGTTTCTGAAACTTAAGTGATTGAAAAGTTTTCCAGATCTGATAACTGCAAAGATTTCAAGTGAAACTTTTGGCTTCTATCCCAGTATGAGATCATACAAAGTGATATTAGCTGAATTTGTACCAGAGTTCGAAAAGAAAATGAAAACACATTATTGTCTCTCAGCTATTTTTTAGTTATGCTGCACAAATGTTTTCTCATTGGTAAAGTTCTGTGTACCATTTGAAATGTTTTCAAATACATGTGAGTATGTATATGCACATTTTTCTTTGCTAATATTGTATTTAATTTATACTCTTTGGATCTTTTATCCTTGCTAGCAGGACTCCTTGGATTCTGTTTTAAATAGAAGTTTTTTAATCTAGTGTTGCAGAGAAAGCTCTCTGTAAGAGAGAGGATGTACTGAATTCCTGTTGCTATTCCAGAATGACCTTAAAACAAAATTGAGCTGGGGTATCTGTTCTCTAACCTGTCTTTTTGTCTGGTGTCTGTGATAGGAGACAGTGAAAGCAATGGTCCTTGTAGGTGTGTGTGTACCTTATAAGGGTAAACGTGTGTCAACCACACGTGTTTTGTGGGTTTCCTTCTAAACAGAAATAAAATAAGATAAATAATGCCTTAAGTTAGGCATTTATGTTCAGTTTAGATTACTGAACAGGGCTGAACTTCAAGGGCTGAACTTGCAAACCCAAGCCATCGGAGGCTAGAAAATTCTACAGTTAAAGCTGTTCGTTCATCCCCTTGGTAAATATTCATTTTGATTGCCTTTAATTAGAGGATTGCGTGCTTCCCCCCTCCCCCCCCACCCCCCAAGGCCTGCATATTGTTCAGCACACAGCATGGCTAATGCTTAATGAGTGGGTAGGTTGTTGATGTTTTGTTTCTCACCATTTCTTGTATGGCTTTATTTACTGCATGGTTGGCAGATGGTGCGCTGAATACAGAACTACTCATTTCCTCATGGAGATTTTCATGGCGTTAACACCATAAAGAGTTACTTTACTGCATATTTTTCAGGGAATCTTAATCAAGAGTGCAAAATAAGACATACATGTATATTTAACCAAACTCTGAGCCTTGACAGTTAATTTTCTGGAAGGAGATGGTTACAGTACAGTTGCCTTGGTGGCAGATCTATCAGGTTGTACTGATTCCTTCCCCCACTCTTCTTTTTTGTAGCGGAAGGCAACAGTGTGTCAAAGCTCCCACAGGGGTACAAGGTATGTCCATAACTCAAGGAGTTTGGTGGAAATGTTGTAAACAGCTGTAACTTCCCTCATTCTCACCAAGTTTTGCTTCTTGCCACTATTTATTGTAAAAGAGAACACAGAATTTCACATGTCAGACAGCACTTCTGTAATCAAGGGAGTGGATATTTTGTCCAGCAAGCTGGCTCTGCAACCTGCCTGCAGCATTCAGTGCACGTTTGAGACCTGGTGGAAATGAGCAAAGCTTCAAAACCTCCTGTAAGCTACAGGAAGAGAACACCCTTCATCTGGTTTCTGTCTTGGAGACTGTAAGCTCTTCAGGCTGGAGCCTGTGCCTTCCCATATGTCGATAGAGTATTTCAAGCACTGTAGCAGTATAAACAGCAGTGGATGAGGTCATCATATATCAAACAACATAATTAAATCAGTGCTTTATTCACTGTCTGTGTCTCATTATGGCTGCCTCCTAGGTCACTCTGCAGCCTTGGAGATCATGTAAGAACTAGAATGTTGCAACAGCCCTTGGAGAAACATTTGCTTTGAAGTTGGTGCTATTCGCTTAGAGACCAATCTTCATAAAAATGTACTTTTTTAAAATGTGGTGCTATTTTGAAAAAGCCATGTAAAAGGGAAACACTTGTTATTGATTTTTTTTTTTCATAAATTGTCATGCACAAATGTCAGCTGCTGGTCACAGCAAGAAAAAATGGAATTTCTTGATTGATTAGAGGTCTGAAAGCAATCAAGTGGATGATGTATTAGAAAAAACCAGGTTTCTCAGAGGGGAACATAAGCTTAAAGTGCCTGCAAAGCAACCAGATTTCAGGCATTGGCATGAAACTGGCATTTTTTAAAGTTAAGCGATGCTTTGTTTTGGCCGCTACTTTAAAGTGCATTCCCTGTAAAACAATATAGGAAAATATTTTAAGATGCTACTTCCCCTTTCACAGTTCTGGTACCCACACTTTAAATCTTGTGTTATATCAACACCTATAAGTGTTTTATAGCAATAGACCCTTATGTGTGTTTTACAAGGAAGCAGGCTACCAATTTTGTCTGAGCAATAAGGTACTTTGAAGTCTGAAGTCATAATAAGATATGCACTTAAGCCTCGTGCCTCACCATGTATGATGCCGTGGGCATGTGTTATTGCTTACCTATGCCATTATTCCTGTACACATGTAGCTACAGGAATATATCCATATGGTTTTCCTACTGTAAACTTTCAGGTGACTTGCTAATCTAGGCCAGTACTCAGAAACAAGGGCTGGTCTGAGATCTTAGTAATTACAAAGCCGGCACACAAACTTCGGCATTAAGGCTCTCCCAGATCCACTTGAAATCAGGTTACATTCATATTCTGTCTTGTTTTTTGAATAGCAGCCCGACGGCATGCAAAGTTGTTATGTTGTTGCTTGACCTGCCCTATCCCAGTCTTGCTGCCAAGGGAAAAAGAGGAAAGGGTATTCAGGACTTAGCTTAGCTTAGCTATCAGTAAAGACAGCTCAGAACCATGAGTTGGTAGCATGAGTTAAGGGATAATCTTTGCTAAACTATAGCCTGAAAATAGGAGAGTGAAGAAAGATCAAAGGCAGCTCTCTAATGTTCTGCAGTGCAGGTGAGGTCCAGAAATCATATAAAAGCAAAGTTGGGCTGCTCAACCAAATACCCTCATTGAGAGTGGAGGGCATCTGCCAGCTGGGCTGCCTCTGGGACTTGCTTGCCCTCCAAAGCACTTCCACAGACCCCCTGCTGCAAAGATGGGAGGTGGGATGATGATGAGGAAGGAGTTGCAGGATCCTGCTGGAGGTTCGAGTCAGTAGCTCCCACTAGGTAGCTCCCTTGCTGGGAAGACTAGCCTGGCAGGGTAGGAAAGCTGAGGGAGGGGCAGAGAAGGCTACTTACCCCCAGGCTAGAGCTGGAAATCACCTGGCTCCTGCTCAGCTTGAGAAACAACAGCAAGGAGAAAAGTCTGTCATCCTGCCTGAAGATGGGTGCCTTCATGTGGTTCTGGGGTGCTAGGGAGAAGTCAGTTCTGCTTAGTCTGCTCTTGAGAAGAACCCTGCTGTTCCTAAACTTTTCTTGTTTTCAGTAACATCATCTGAACAGGAGTTAGAAGATCACTGGCAGACAACAGAAGTATAGGCTGCTCAATACTTAAAACTTTTAGTCTTCAAAAAAATTACTTGAATTTTATTATGTTGTCTTAGTGGCTTGATTATTGACTGGTTAGGCACTGGGTAAACCTCCTAATAAAAAGAATAGATGCTTCTGCTGGTTTTGCACTGGTTTTCTTTTTTTTTCTTTGTTCATGTTTTACTATTCTTCTGTGATTCTTTTTTAAAATAGCCAGAGTAAAACAGAAGTGGTAGACCTTAATTTAGAGGTGTTATCAGGAGGTGGCTCACTCTGCTAAGGGTCATCCAGTCTTCACTGGTTCCTTGTTATAATCCACTACCCTCTGTGGTTTATCCTCTGAATATTACTTCTGTTATATTTGCTATCATCTCTGTGCAGATGATGGCTTTATACTTGCAAATGACCTAAATAGAATGAACGTCAAGCCCAAAAAACCCTCTAAAAAGCACACACCTATGAGAAGACAAGGATAATGCTGGCAAGCTTGTTAGGGCAAGTGTGAACAAGTGTTGGGTGTAAAGAAAAAGTGTGGTTTTTGTTGGTTTTTTTTTTTTTTTATTCCTTTGCTACAGGGGCACAATTCTCATTTTTGTTAGCAGTCATCTAGGCAAGCTGAGGTGTGTTGAGTGCAGGGCCTAATTGCTTGTGCACTGCGTGCTGTGCCTACACAGCTTTCAACTGGGAGCCAGCTTGGAGCACAGGCCGAGCAAGCTCAGGTCTGTCCACACCTGCCTGCATACAGAGATCCTCAGAAGAAAGCAGAGACACCCATTTTCTCCTTATTGCTGCATTACACCAGAGGCAAATTCTCTAATTAAAATTTGCAGTTAGCACGGTGTGTTATAACTGCTGTAAATTTTGGTCATGTCGAGACTTCCTGGCGGTGGGAGGAGGGGCACAGAAGGGTGCAAACAAGGGCTCTCGTGTAGACGGCTACAGCAGCCCAGCCCTTGTGTCCCATTAGTGTTATTAAGGCACCACCTCTGGTGCTTTGTACCAGGAAAATTACTAAATAGCTGAAGAGGAAATGTCACTAATGCTCTATAGTGGAGGAGTTAAGATCTGCCTTGTGCTGAAAGAGGTTCTAGTGATATCCTGCTATCCACTAGGCTCCCATGGGAAAAGGTGCTTGACAAGGCTCAAAACAGCCTTGCTGCTGCCTTTGCCCTGGTGCATGGCTTCCATTCATCTGACACAGTAGGCAAAAACTGTGAACTAGGATAACAAGGATGGCAAGATTAGGAAATACACATTTTAATAAAGGCATTAGAGAATAGATTTGCATATCTTACAACTAGAGAAACGGAAACTTGGAAAGTGAATAGTTTTCTAAACGGGTTCTGATTTTTACCTTCTCATTCACTGTGTTCATTTACTTTGGCTGTCATGGTATGCCAACTTGCTGTCTTCTGCTTGCTTTTATGAGCTGGATGGCTGAAAATATTTATTTGCTATCCTACACTGTGCTGTTCCCACCTCTGCCTCTAGACCGAGGAAGAATGTCCGGTTACTTTCCTTTCTGGGATGGGAGGACTTGATCATATGGGAACTCTCAAAAGAGGTGCTGTCTGGCGTGTAATTACCTTTTCCTTCTAGAAGGATGCTTTTCTCTTGGGCAGGCTGGGAAGAAAGCTGTGGGTCTGGATGTCGAGCACAGTTCAGCAGTCTGTGTTTGGGAGGGAGGAGCAAAATGGCACTGAGTTGATGGGATAGTATTCATGTGGAGCCCCTGCTTCCTGTCGCACTGTATTTGACCTGACATAAGCAGCTGACATAACATCACTGTGGGTGTTGCCAGCATTTTCTTTTAATATTAAATTTGGGAAAAAAAAAGTTAATAACTGTTTTCTGCTTAAAAGGAAAGAGAAAACCCCAAAGGATCTTGGCTAGCTCTGCATGCCCTATAGGTATGTCTGGTTGTTTTTGATGAACAAGGTGCTGTCCTCCTGTTTACCTCTCTCAAAGGAAGTGTCTGTTGACATAGTCTGCATTTCAATTGCCTTTATTATACAGCTCTCTGGGAAGCCTCCGGGGCAAGTCAAGCCAGCCCTGAAAGAAGCTTCTTGGTCACAAAGAGAGAAGAGTTGGAACAGACACCCACAGTTTGTATTTCTTTATTTGCAGAGATCTCTGCCCTGATAACCTCAGACCCCAGAGCAGCTGAAGTTGGCTCAGTTTGGAGTGGTGCGGGAGGCACGGTGGGCAGGTCTCCCAGTGGCTGCTGTATCCGCCCATGCACTGCAGCCAGGATGGACCTGGGTGTGCTGACCGTACTATTGGAGAGCTGGCTTCGCTGTCCAGCCTAGTGGGGGCTGGGGTTTCCGTGCAGTGGGAGAGCTAGGTGGGTGCTGCCAGGCTCAGAGGCATCTTTCCCCCATCACATCCCTCTGTGCCACAGGTTTTCTGTGCATGCTGTCACCATGCTTGGTGCCCTTAGTGTGGCTCAAACATTCACAAGGCTTCGCGTGCCATTGCCTGGGACAGGCTTATTCACTGAATGAGATCCAGAGTATTGCATCTTGTGGGTTTGTGTTGGTGTCCAGAAGGCTGGTCCCTGAATTCAGTAGAGAACTGCTGTTAGATGTGCCATCAAAGCTACCTGTTGTTAATATAAGCATGAGGAGAGAATTTTACTTCAGATTGAAGTTTATGCATTAGAACTGAACCTTTGTGGGTAGGCGATCTGTGGATGATTCGCATGATGGGGTGTGTTATTCCATGCTCTTGTGTTTTGAATAGGTGAAGTTAGCTTTGGCTTGCACTGATGTGATGTTTTCCTCTAGCGCTCAATGATGAGCTCTGGATAGATGCTTGTGAAAATGATGCTGCACAAAGAGCATCCATCTTCCTGGCAAAAGGTGAGGCCCTGACTGGCCTCAGTGTGCCCTCGAGGCCTCTTTCTCCAGATCTGTGCAGCTGCTGACACCTCTGGGGGGCTAAACCCATCTATCTTTTGGAAGAAGAATGGCTTTCTTCTGCACTAATAGAGAGTGAGTTATAAACCTTCCTCTCTCAAGTTTTCAGCCATCCAGACATGGAACTTTATTTTATCTTCGATAGTTCCTACCTTAAGCCAGCTGCAATCTCTATCAAAAACTGTTACCCAGAAAAGCTACAGATGGTTAAGAAACAGTGTATGAGTGACCCAGTTGTCAAGTGTAAGGTGGCACTTGTGGTGCATGGGGAACTGCCTAACAGCTGAATGTTCAAATATCAATTAAAATAATTTGCAGCGTCATGCACTAAGGATGAAAGCAGCTTGTGCCTTCGTTGTAGCTGAAGATTTCAAGGGCCAAATTCACTGGCAATATAAACAGTGGTGCAAATTATATGTTAGAGCACAATTGTTTCCCTGCAGGCTATAAATAACTCCTATTTTAAGACACTGAGGGTTATTTGTCTCCTGTGGGAGAGACTGTATTCTGTGGTGTAGCTGACCAGAAAATGGTTGTTAGTGATAAAGTGGTGTAATTTGCATTGATTTATTATTCATTGGCCGTGCAGATCAAGTGCAGCTTACTCAGCAAGAGGGATTGATACCAAATTCTTTTGTCGCTTAAACAAATATCCCTGCTGAGTATAAGTGAGAGATGCGATTGTAACAGAAAAGTGGTGTTATCAGACACCGTCTAGCTTGTAACTCTCTGAAATCTGAATCAAACTTACTGAGACTTTGACTCCAAACTTAATTTTGGCCTACCTGTGTAAACGGAGTTTGATAACTATTGGAAGTAGATGCGTACAAAAACATTAAAAGGTGATTGCTTGACTTTGTCTAAATTTCCCACATCATGTAACATGCACATCCTGCTTTGGAAGTTCTAGTGCTTCTGTCCAGCAACCTGCACCCATAATAACAGGCCTTTATTGGCTACTGTTTTTAGTGTGGGAAGAATTAAAGATAGGCCAAGATCATTCTTGTAAGGTTTTCTTCTGAAAATGTTGGCTTCTGAGCTTCCAGGTATTTTGAGACATACTGTGATTGATGTGAGAGTGATATTATCAATGCCTACTTTGATGTTCCTCTGAAAACTGTATCTCTTGGAAGAAAGCTATTTAAAAGACTGTTTGTTGGATTTCTCTTCTCTTGCTCCTCACCTTTTAAATCAGTTTTCTATTTCTGGTGGTTGTAGAAGAAAACCTGGAAATATGAATCAAATACTTCCTCAAAAAAATGAAGGAATATATTTCTTAAGTGTTATTTTTAAGTTTGTCTTGGGGGAAGGGAGGGTGTTTTATGTTCTGATTCATTATCTTCAGGTGTGCATGGCCACTGCTGCAGGTGTTGAACCATCCCATCCTTCCCTGGACTATTATCAGCACTGATTTCACAGATTATTCTGCGATTGTGCTGTGATTTTGGCTGAGAAAAAAAAATAAAATCAGTTACAACATGGGAGGTAAAGCAGTGCTGGAGGAAATTCTTAGAGGCTTTCTGGTGATTCATTTTTCTTTGTACATTGACTGAGCATCAGTCTCCCTCCACAAGTCCTCAGCTACAGTCGGCCTTTGAATAAACACTCTCTGTCCTGCCATGGGCCGTTGCTGTTCGCAACCTGGAATGAACTTGTGGAAAAGAGTGCTGTAACTATAAATTACTCTTTTTGGGCCAATTGTTCTGGGGAAATCTGAACAAAATAATAATCTTGGAACTTAACTGTTCTCCTAAAAGAAGCATGTCCTATCCATTTAAAACTGAATTATTTTGCAGCATATTCCTTCACATTTTTGCTAAAGGTTAACAAAATTGTTTAGACAGCTCTAGTTGGTGCACATCAATCTACTTTACAACCAGCTGATTAATGTGACTGATTTCTGCAGCGAATTTCTCTAATCACTTCTTATTTACAAACTGGGGTGGTTTTGTTTAAAGCAGCTATGCTGTGAGTGTTCATCCATCTTAAAAGTTAATTCCTTGACTGAAGTAAGTTTAGGAAACACAAGTCTAATGAACCTCTGTGACAAACGGTGCCCATAAAAGAAGAGGTCATATGCAACATCTCTGGTAGTGTTAATCCCTCTTGTCATCTCCTACAGATGTAGTAAAAAAAAAAAAAAAATTCTTGAAGTAAAGAGAAAGGAAATCATAGTGAGTGTAGGCAAATGAGACAAGCAGTTACTCTGAAGCCTGCAAGGAGCTGTGCAGGAAGCCAGGAAACCGTGGATTTTCATTATCCAGGCTATTGGCTGACAGCTGGTGATGTGGAATAATCTACAGCTTTTTTATGAGAACTTATTTAAACCTCATAGACTTACTATACTTGAAATTACAGAGGTATCGTCTTTAGAAATAAGTTAAATTATTCAATCTTTCTTCAAGTGAGTTAGGCACTGGGCCGATGTCTCTGCTGTGATACATTGTGCTTCATTACAGAGTACAAGTGCTGAATCCCTCTGCATGTTTATTGTGTTGGTAAATATCCCCCTAACTGGTATTACACAAACTTCTTCCAGTGGCAAACATAAAAAATATTGAGCAGCTGTGTCCCTATAGGGAGCTCAGTTGGACAGAGTCCACAGTTACTGGGATGCAATGTAAGCAAAGACTATACACTTTATACTGGCAAGCCAGTGTAACTCCGTGGAACTGTAGCATGGCAGAAACAAGTCTCAAAGGTTTTGAATGGTCAGATCTGTTATGCAGAATGTCAGCATAAGTTGTGGCATGCTGCTGATTTGGAAACAAAAGTCATGTAAGTGGATATGTGACTATTTAATTCATTATTTAAGGACTACTGAGAATCTGTTAGTCACCTTCAGCAGTCACTATGCTTTTTATTTTTAAAGCAGGCTTATTTTCCCTACATTTTTATGACTTGTTTCCTTCTATCACTCTGTGTCTGTGAGGATATTCTACACATGGCTTTCAGTGTAGGAATAATTCTGCAGGTTTCTCTTTACTCTCTGTCCCTTCTCTTCTGGGGACTCAGCTGTGTTTGTACATGAGTCCTTTCTGAGAAAAAGATGTGGTATTTCCTAGTGGTGAGTTCACCTTTTTTTATACTTAGGTTACAGATCAGAATTCTGACCAATATCACCTTCAGTTTGACTTTTCTTTTAACTTCTCTCACAAAAAAAGTTATCTGATGTTTTGGGGTTCTTGTGGGCTTAAGAAGAAACTGCTAAAGCTCTTGCCCCATCTCTCTTCATCTTATGATTCTCTCTCTCTGCCTTGTTTCTTCTTTTTTTTTTCCTGGTTTTGGCATGTGCTCTTTCATCTTGTTACTGTCCCTTTAGACTGCTTCTACAAAAAGTCTTCCAGCCATATTGCCTTTATTATTTTTACTCTATATTTCCCTATACTTTGCACTGCCTTAAACAAAAATGAGCTTGATTTTAGAAGCACCTAGCATTCTATCTCTATTCTATCTGTAATTTGTACAGTTTTTTGGAGACTGACTCTTGCTCTCCATCAGCCCATGGTGCCTTCCTCCCTCAGTTTTTTGCGACAATTTAAAGTGGAACTTAAGTGGTTTCGCTTTTTCTTATGAAAAACTCATGAAGATATGTAGATCCCTTCTCAGTTACACTTTTGCCGTGATTTCTGCAGAAAATCTGGATTCTGGTGATCAGAATTCTCCCAGTTCCTAGAGGAGGCCTGTAAGTGAGATGGGCAGATGGGAGGAAAGCTTAGGCTGTGTTTCTTCTGGGTTACATTCAAGAAATGAGAATATTTCTTAAGGGATGGTCTGTGTCGCTGTGTGGAGCAGCAGTATGTTTTGCTGAGGCCGCTACAGCAGTTGAATATGTCAAGAAATTATGGGAAAGGGTCTGAATATGGTCATATGATATTCATGTCTGGCTTTAGTGTGCAGGAAGTCAAAAAGGGAGAAGATGCATTAATGGATAATGGAAGAAGAGTATAAGAAAAAGTGATAGAAATGATAGTGATCTTAACTGGACCATCAGGTCATCTAATGAAAGGTTTGTGCTTAACTTGACAAGGTGATTGGTTGTGGTCAGTTCGAAACAAGGAAAAGGTTTGTACTTAAATACTGGGTCATTAGGGAAGGGGAATATAAACTACCTGTGAAGACAAATGTTGCAGAGAACAACAAGAATAATAATCTTGCTGGATTGCTGTGTTCAGGAAGAACAGAAGGACAAGGTTGTAGACTGTCCATGAGTGTAACAGTGTGAAAGATCATTAAAAAACCCCCAAATCACCTTCCCCCCTCCCCACAAACATAACAAGAAAGGACACAGTGAATAAAAGAGTATCTGTTCTGGTTTTAGCAGCTAATAATGAGATCATAGAAGAGCTAGACTTGGGAAGTAACTTAAGATCAAGTGATCAGGAATCGATTTAATTAAAATGAAGAGAGGATTAAAAGTTTGTCCTTAATTAAAATTTGTCTTTGAGAGATAGCAAACGTGAGTTTGCCAAACTGCTAGCAGTGCAAGTTGGCTCCATTGAGAACTCATAGACCTGAATACTGCAGAAACTGGGGGCTTTTGCAAGTACTCCTGCAGTCTGAATTTTGTGTCCCAAGGAAGGAAAAGTTGTCAGAAAAGGGTGAAAGTTAGAGTTGCCAGAACTCAGGCTGAATGGAAGCTAACAAGTGATGTTTAGACACATAGAAAAAGAACATTGAACCATATAAATAACTTAAAAATAGCAAGAGGACTACTATGTAATGCTGCTGCTTATGCAGGGATTAAGCATAATTTAGAAGTGGCCTCTGTGTGCAAAAAACAACCCCCCCTCATACCCCTCTGAAGAAACCCTCATGGCAACCATCAGGAGGAAAACATCTGAACGTGATGGAAGCAAAGCTTGAACATGGCAGTGCTCCTGAATTGCACAGAAATAGATAAACTTTATAAATGCACACTCAGAAATTGAAGGTGTGAGTGCAAGGATTTTTAGCAGATCCTTCAACACCCACTGTCCACCTCTGGGCCCTACGCTTTGTGCTCAATTGTGTTAGCTGTCTGGAACAGGAGTAGTTTCGTGGTGTTGCACTGCTTGGCATTATGGTTCTTGAGTATCATTGTGTCAGTTCAGGAAGGTTTAAAGTATGTAAACTTTAGGAACAAGTTGAATAAGAGGGTGTGAAAAGAACATTAAATGTGATGCCATGATAGGCAACTGAAGAGTTTACTCGAAGGTTTTCTGACTGAACAGAGATGGGAACATGACTTCAGCTGTTGTACATTTTCTGCTCTGTCAGAAGGCAGTGGCATTTTTGGGACATTCAAGGGGAGAATGCTGTCAGACTGGTTAGAATAAACTACAGAGTGAGAGTGTTAAGCTGCTGAAACTGGAAGAAAGTGACTGAAAGGGTATGACTGAACTTGATAGTCAGAAGAACAGAATGAAATATCACAACTGACGTTAAATTTGCTGTTGTAAGCAACTCCCAGAGTTGGCATCAGTTGTAGGGAGAGGAGGAAGTTTTGTAGGGAAGTCATTTAGGGCAAGTTAATTTATGTTTGTGGCAAAATGTAGAGTTTGAAAATTTGGGAGGTAAAATGACGCATGTGTTTAAGTGCAAAGGAGGTGGCTTGGAAGGGGAAAGGTGCGTCTGACAATAGGGTTTCATAAGCTTCTCAATCTGATCTAAGGCTCCTGGCCTATGCCCCTCTCCTATTCCTTCCAGACCACCTTAGACTGCTTTGGCAGTCTTTAAATGGAATCTGAACCATCAGTGCAGAGGTGAAGGCTAAAGACTCCCTAATTGTGTTAAACTGGGAAGAATACTGTGGCAGTGGCAAAGCTTTCAGAAGTGCCCATCAATGTAGCGGGCTGCCCAGAATGGAGAAGTATCATTGACAGGAAAGACATTGAACTGAAACCTCAGTGAGGATGAGATGTCAGAGCAAGGATGATGATCAGCAATATCAAAAGAACCAGAAGGGCCGTGTAGGAGAGAGATCCTTGAGATTTGCCCAGGAAGAGATCATGAATTACTGTGGTGAAAGCACTTTCATTCAAAGGGAAAGAGAGGAAACTGGGCTGGACATGATCCAGTATAGAGTTGGAAGAGAGGAAGCAAGTGCAGCGGCTTTAGCCTGTGCTTGCAACAAGTTTACAGACAAGGGAAAGGAGGAAAAGAAATGCTGAAATAGGTAGGGCTGGCTTCTTGTGGGTAGCGAGAAGGGGGAACAGAGTTAGAGAGAGAAAGGTAAGTGGGGACTAAGCTTGGCTGAAACAGAAATGTGCAATCGAAGATGAATAGAAGAGGTTAAAGAATTTCAAATGAAGTTGAATAGTCTATAGGCTCCTTATGGTGGTGTTTTAACAAACAGGATTTTTGGTAGGGATTGGAAAAACCAGTGAGTGAACTGGAAATATCAGCAGCTTCATGAAGAGGAAATTGGCTTTTTCTCCAGTTAGTGGTAACTGATTTGAAGCAGCAAGGTGCTGCTGCTTTCCTTTTCCTCTTTCCCCCTGCGTGGCTGCAGCAGACATCCAGGCACGGTGCCGACGTGTGCCCTGCTGCGGAGCGCGCTGCTCTGGAAGGAGAGCCATGCATCCAGACTTCAGGGGCTGCACAGCCTAATTGTCTGGCTCTGCTCCAGCTGGTGATTGACCCAATAAACTCTAATGAATCTGGATTCCTGCAGTCTGATTTGCTTCCTCTCCCAGTTATGTGCCTTTCTCAGTCCATGAAGAGCTGAAACCTGAGTGCTGGCTTTGACAAAGGGAGTGGGAGAGGGGGAAGCAGGGGTAGAAAAGGCAGATAACAGCCGAATGTAATCAGTGTTTTATTACCATCCTCAGGAAGTGGGAATGGCTTTTAAAAAAAAAAAAAAGTAGGTTGGAGCAAGGAAAGTTAGTTATGGTGAGGTTATTTGACAGGAAATTACAAAATACAAACAGACAGAAGAAACACATTTTAAAACAGGGTAGGAAATCTCAAGTTACTTCACTGTGTATATTCAAAACCCTCAAAGCAAAGGCTGAAAATAGCAGTTTAAACAAAGGCTATCTTATCTGATAAAGGCATTTCAAGCACAAAAGGAAATTTATATATTGGGTTGACAGTCTTAAAATAAACTGATTGTCTTGATAACACCATAGATTTAATTGTGGGAAAAGATTGGGTTCATTAGTATGACCTGCAGACACAGTAAATTCCCGTGTAAATTCATTCCTTTTCGTTCTTTGTACATTTCTTGTCTCCTAAGCAGTGTTTATCAGTGTTTTCCAGAAATTGTAAAGGTACATTTATGCATGTAGGACCAGACTGATAAATATGTGCATAATTTAAAGAATTCCATGCAGACCGGATACAATTCATTTCCTGTGCTACTGGATGAAAGCATATTAATGATACTTCAGCAAGTAGCATTCAGATTCAGAAAGATTTTGGCAGAAATACATTGTTTTGGGATGAGGGTAAAATTTCCAGTACTAGTGATCAGAATTATTATTTTATTAATTTCATTTTTAGTAGATTTGTGATAAGCTTTTGAATACTTGGTTGTGTCTTTTCACTTTCTGTGTAGAAAGGAAACTATTCTGTTACCTCATCACTTTTATCCTGTTGAGATTTTGAATGAACACTGTGTCTGTATAGATATGTGTCCTTCTAGTGAGATAGGATATGTGTTACAGGGTTGGAACAATTTGATTTGCTGTGAGGGAGGGAGCAAGGAGAAGGGGAGGAAATAACTCAGTTGTGCAAATGATCTGTTAGATTATCGCTGTTCAGATCAAAGAATGCTGTGGGACAAAATATCTCACTTGCTTTTGACTGAAGCGGTAAGAAGAAGCATTAAGAGGTTTATGGGTACACCTGCCTGGCTGCCATGGCCTGGAACTTTGTGCTGCCCCCAGCTTCTCGCTCAGCAGGCTGCATATCTAACAGTGCATTACAGTGCAGCAGCTACATCTGCAACTCTGTACCTCCTCATACCTACTCAGTCCTGGGAGACGTGTAAGTTTGGGATTTTTTCCCCAGTTCATTCGTCTGCTGTGCCTGTAACTCCCTATTGCTAACACTGCTGAGCCTTCACAGTCGATGAACGCAGCAAAATGAAGTCTGGTGGGAGGGCACTCGCTTACTGAGTGCTGTGCTGGGAGGTGGTGAGGTGCACCATGGCTTTGTTCTGGCTTGGTTAGGTACATGGATGTTTCCATCTGCACTAAAATCTTTCCTTTTTCTGGGTGATCCAGGTGTGCCTGGAGATCTCTTAGGGACCAGAGTGCTCAAAATTATCTGACCTCATGGGGCTCAGAGAGTATCACTGGAGTATAGCACAAAGATGAGTTCACATCAGCTTGTGTTGAGGAACACAAGACTGCGAGGCCTGCTAGTGTCTTATTGTTGGAAAATCTTGCTAGGATTCCTGTAAAACTGTCAGGATCTGATGGAGGTTTCGCTCTGCTTAACAAAGAACTGTCAGTTGACAATGGACTATGAGGACTGGGTTGCAATGTAAATATTCTGAACTTGTGATCACTGGGGTTTGCACTCAAAATAAATAGAAGTGACACCTGTTCAGGAAAGCTGACCTTTTTTCTATTGATTTAGGTCTTATTTAAATGACCTCTTTAACTGGATTTCATAACTCAACCAAGTGACTTCATGAGGGAAAGCTGTGGGAGGAAAGTAGCTTCCTCCTTTAAAATGGGTGAGTGTTGATGTCAGTATGAATTACTAATCTAAAACAGTGAGCCTTAAAAAAAAAAAAAAGAAAACAAAAAAAAAAATCAAAAAAGAAACAGCACTAAAATATCTTTCCAAAATGCATATATTGAGTGTATGGAAAAACGGGCAATAGAACTGTTCCTAACTGACTCTATTTTTGTTGTTTGGTTTTGGAGTATTTTTCTTTCCTTTTTTTTGTTTCTGAAACCCTCTACAGTTACTCCTTGATACAATTCTGAAATGTAGATGTGGTATTGTAGTAAAAAAAGATTAATAAATTGTAGTGTCCTATAGTTAGCTCTCAGAATGCTGATCCAAGTATTGGGAACTTCTCTTTTTCCCATTTGTTTTTTCAGCAACGATCAATACCAACTGACATGGCTGATAGAAGATTTTCTTAGGGTTAAAGAGCTTGTATCAAAATTAGCACCTCTGAAGAATTCTAAGATAATTTAAAAAAAAATTGTTGGCTGTTACTATGATGTATCTTTTACAATCACCTTTCCTTTTTTTGTTGGAAAGTTTAGATGTGTATGAAGAGATAAAAGGAGATGCCAGGTGATCATGATGCTACATAATTTTCTTTCTGTCTTAGTGCCATTTTATAGCTATTATTTCACGTATGTAAAAAACAGAAAATCAGGTTCTGGAGACAGAAAGTTATTGCCTTGTAACAATCCCTATCACAGGTTAATATTGTGACTAGGTAGCAAGCATGTCCTCTGCTGAATATGTATAAGTGTTAGCTTTAACTTCTTAGCTAAGATAAAAAATAGCTGCCAAAGTTAGGATACAACCATTTCAATAGTTTGCTTAACACAATTTTGCTGTTTTCACATTCATAATGATGGCAAAATAGATGGGCTCTTTTTTTTTAAAAAAAAAAGAAAACAGTATTTTACATTAAACTGCAAAATGGGGAGACTACTATGGGAAAATTCTGTTTGCTGGTTTTGAAAGGTGTGTATGTGAAACTCATTGTGACTACTGAGTGCAAATAAAACCTAGGTCAAGAAACAGAGAGTTACCTTGTCTACTGGCCTTGATTATATGCATTACTTGAACAAGTCTGTGATACCAAGTGTCCTTTCCCTGTGACAGAACTGAGACTGTGTGTGGGTGACTGACTTGAGACAAGAGTAAATGGATGGGAACTGGAGTAAGGATCCAGCTTCCCTGACAGGGTTCTTCATGCCTAATCCACTAAGAAGTGTTCCAACCAAGAAAGGTGTTTCTGCAAGGCTGAGAGACTTACCAGTCGGATTTTGGGACTTTTAGGACTGTTCAGCATTCCAAAATATGTCTCGTTTATTTAACACATGTCCCTGCATCTTTGAAACTCCACTGTGGATAAAGTTTGAACTAATTAACCAGTAACAGATGTAAACCAGATTCATATCCAACCATATGTTATCCTTGTAGTTTATCTGTACTTGTTTCCTTTGAAAACCATGAAGGCTGAACGTATATATTTACAAGTATATGGTTTTAGTTTTGCAGCTTTTTTATGGCTTCCAAATATAGACAGTAGTGCAGTTTGTTTCAAGGTGTTTTGAATAGAGTACCTGGCATGTTTCCAGCATTTTTCTAATCAGTCACTGGCTGGCTTTTCAGAAAATTTAATTTTAAATATGAAGTGAGTATTTTGCAAAGCACTTAATCCAGCTTCAGTCTGGGACTGTAGGCTGTAGATATTGGTTGATATTTGTGATCTTTGCACCTGGAGAAGAACAATTCTGTGAAGTCTTGCTGCTCCTTTTTACTAAAAGCAAAGTTTCTTTCAAGGACTTCCAGTTTTAGGGAGAGGGATGAAAGAAAATTGACGGAAAGACTGAATTTTATTATAAAGCTTCAGGAGAGAGAAGATAGAGAAAATGCTAAAACATTTTTTAAAAAATGTGTTTAAATTTTTTTATTAAAAAATTAAAGATTTTTAGACCGATGTCATCCTGTTTTGTTGGTGTGGTTTGAATGTTCTTGGATTAGCAGTGTTACTACATTCACATTAACAAAAAGCTTCTTCCTTCAGGGGCTTACTCAGTAGGGCCAGAGCCTTGCAACCTGTGACTGCACAGGAAGGTGTTTTTCTCCACTATGAGACTGGAAATCCATTTTATTTATTGTGTATAAGGCAGACAAAAGTCTCCTTTTTATTCCCTTCACCCCTTCTTATGAAAGCTCTGCAGTTTGGCCTGAGGGAAGTGGGCTACAAAACAAGGTATCAAATTTTGCAGCCGTTCCTGTAGTGCTGCTGTTGCTCCTTGAACCCAGCCTGAGGGAGCCATTAGAGTGATCTGCTAGCAGCTGATGAGGGGAAGAATAAAGTTTCTGTAGTGCTCAGTCTCTACCAGCCATGGGACCTGAGCTCCGTGGTAAAACACAGTTGCAAAATTACTGTGTTCAAACTTAGTGACACTTTAGGTTTATATATTCACCTAATATCATGTAAGAGTTTTCCAAGTAGTTTATTAAAATCACGTGATATTGCTAACAATATTTTAACTGCCTACACCATTTTTTTTCAAATTAATAACCCAGCATGTAAATTCTTTTCTTATAATGTTGTTGGGTTCTTTCAAAAATGGATTTTTAAATTAAGCAGATACAAAGAAATGATCTGTTTTTATTTCTATATCCTCTAGTTATCCCCCTAAGCAGAAGCTGATTTGAGCTATATGATGGTGTAACATAAACCATAACCTAAGCTATATATATATGTGTATATATATATACATGTAATATAGAAGTTTTAAATGAGATGAATGCTGTTGTCAGAGTAAGACTGCATTAGAAAATGATTATTTTATTACTGAATACCAGTGCATGGTGAAACTATTTACACAATTATGAATTAGCCCTGCTTAACGTGTTTGAATACTTTTAAGAAATTCTTTTGTTTACAAATGTTGTGGTTAGCATGAAGTAACAGCAAATTCAGATTTCAGCACAAATACAAATAGTTTTTACATTATTTGTAACTATCAAATGCCCGTGCTGAAGATTTTTTTGTCTGAATGTGCTAAACTAATTGGTGTTTCATAGACAGCTACAGTGGAACCAGTATTTGCCAAGATGCTTTTTGTCCATGCCCTTGTTTGTTCCAGTTAAAACTACCTACTGGTGACTCTTGTGTACCCAGCTTACACTCTTGAGTCTTGAACTGCTTCACCTTTCTCTTCTCTCTCAAGCTTAAGCACAGGCTTTAGTATTATAGTAAAGCCCTCAATTCATGTTTGCTGCTTTAGCTTCTCTGTTCTTCTGGGTGGGAAGTGCTCAGATCTGGTTTCTTCCTGGGCTTGCTCACTGGTAACACGTGTACACTTTGCTCCTGAAACAGTCAGACATAGGAAGGAAATGGTGTTTGAAAAAATCCCACAGTCTCCTAACAAGCCTAAAAGCTTGTAGACGGGTTAGAAGTGTGTGTTGTATTAAAACTGGGCTGAGCTGAATTTTTGAGATAAGTTTATTTCCCAAAGCAAATTTTACTTTTTGATTTCTACTTAAGCCAAAGTGTCTTTTACTTTAGTGTAATATGTAATGAGACAAAAAAAAAAAAGGAAGTTTTATATGAAGACACAGCTACCATGAGTGACATAAATTAGTAAGAGTTGGGCATTAGCTCAAGTCCTGAGCAGAGAAGACCATGTGGATGTAGTTTTTCCATGTGGTCTCCTCTCTAGCAGGTTTGGTGTCAGTGTGGTCTCATGGCTGGCCTGTGACTTCAGCAGTGGTTAGTATTTTAAACTCAGCCTCTTTAAAACCAGTGACTGACAGAAATTGAAGCACTGGAGTCAAGCAAATGATACCACATTAATGCCAGGAGACTGACTTGTGTGCCTCCTTGCTGAATTCCTTACAACCTTTTCTCCTAGACTTTCTGCCTTCCCACAGGGGGAGAAAACCCTCCCACTAGACCTTGATTCAGGCTTAACTTGCGCATCTGGCACTGATGTCTGGTATGTGACAGTGATACTGTCAGCTATATGATAGACATTCCAGGTGATTTCAAAAGTCTTTCACAGAGAGCCACAAACCCAAAGTAGCCTGTTTCTGGTGTGGTGGCACCACTACTTTTAGTGTTGAACCCTGTTTTCCTGAGTGATGAATGGGGACTTCTGCAAAGACTAGAGGAGCCATTTGGGTTTGCAGTTAATTCGTTGGGATTACTGAATTCAGAGGGAGTTTTTCCAGGCTGTCTGGAAAACCATGAAAAAAAATGGTATCAAGGCATGACAGACACTGCAAGTGTGAGGACAAAATCTGCTTGCCCTTCCTCTATAATTTGAATTGGATTACAGTAATTAAATCACATTTTTGAAAGCATGGAAGAAGGCATCTTCCAATAACATCTTCACAGTCTGTAAGAGACCTTTTGCAGAGCTGGGAACAGATTCTGGGTCACTTCCGAAAAATTGGTGTTGGTCTACAATGAGCAGCCTGTTGGGTTGTGTTACAGCTGCCAAACGCAAAACGTGCTGCCATGCATGTCCAGCTGTATCTCTCATGGAAATACCATGGATATGGGAATTGAAGCAGAAAACCCTTTATTTTTGTTGTACAGTAGTTGTGAAAGGATTTTTTCCACTACAGCAGCTTTGTCTTAATTTCTGCCACTTAGCCAAGTTTAACACCACTTGGAACTGTTTTCACTACTAGAAAGGTAAACCCTGTGTAAGGATAGCCATTTACTGGAAGGCTAAGTAAGACGGCAGATGGTCTGGATGTACAATTTATCAGGTTTAGACACTGAGAAAAGGATCAAACTGTGGAAAAAGTTGTCATAATAGAAACTATATATAAAACTAGCATGTAGAGATTTTAAATTATATTTAAATGAGGTCAGATGTGTTTGAGTGAATTATAGCCAAAAGGGAAATATTAAAGACGGTCCCTATTGTTTAAACACACACTGTACCAAACCTTTTTTAATCTCTGATGGCTGTCTTGGTGTGCTCCTGGCTATGCAGTGAGTCTTTGTCCCCTGGGAGAAGGAAGCAGCTCCACCTCCCTACACCCTCCTTTCAGGCAGTTGTAGTGAACAGTAAGGACCCCCTGAGCCTTCTCTTCTCCAGGCTAAACACCCCCAGCTCTCTCAGCCCCTCCTCATCAGACTTGTTGTCCAGACCCTTCCCCAGTTCTGTTGCCCTTCTCTGAACACGCTCCAGCACCTCAGTGTCTTTCCTGTGGTGAGGGGCCCAAAACTGGGAGCAGAACTCAAGGTGCAGCCTCAC
>VXBT01011615.1:1390-21495 GCA_013400235.1 Oriolus oriolus
GGCAGACACAGCTTGTCAGCTCTCACAGGACTCTCTTCTCCAAACACGGTTCTGGGTTGCTTTGCAAACTGCCTCTGCCAAGTGGTTTTCTCCAGGAGAAATTAAGGAATTTCTCCTGGCAGTTTGGAGATTATGTTATCACAAGTGAAAGAAAGTAAAGAAGAAATACTCCCGGTAAGAGCCTTTGGGACCTGCTGGGCTGAATTTGGAAGGGGACATTCATGCCCTGCGGTGCAAATACATGACACCCTCCAAACCAAAGCAAAGATGTCAAGTGGGGTCTGAAAGCACCAGTTTGACAAACCTCGTTGTCATTCTTCTTTTCAGTGACTTTTGCAATCAACCTCTGAAGCTGACAAACCACAACTGTCCCCAGTGCTCCACAGAGCTGCTCTGGAACAAAACAATATTCCCAGCCAAATTGTCAATCGACAGGTGTCAGGGGTCTCCTCTTCAGAAGCTCCTGGCCCGATCTGGAACCGCAATGACATATTACACATAGTAGAAGAAACTCCATTTGGTTTTTTTTATTTAAGCAGAGCCTAGGGACAAGCGCTATAGAAGTGGCATCCACCTAATTGCTACCACAGTGGAGATGGTGACTCTAATTCCTACACGACCTCTCAGCGTCCAAGCTCTAGGCTGACAAGAAGAGGAGCCAGATCTCTCCAATGAAAAGGATTTCTCACTTTTTGAGTATGAAAATGGCTGAAGGTGGAATCTAGTGAAAAAAGGAATTCACTTAAGAAAGATCTGAAAAGAAACAGTTCTCACCTTCGTCAAGTCCCATTAAAACCTGTAAATGTTTGCCTGTCTGTGTCTGCATTCGCAAGTGAAGAGAAATCCAAACACTAGAGATCATTATCAAGAGCAGAAAGAAACCAACGTATCCGTCTTTGTTAAGACACATAAGATTAGTGCACGAGATACAAAGAAACAAAGTATTTATTGTTAAAAGCTTTTCTACGAATCACTCGGCATCATACAATGGATATGGTGGCTACAGAGTAGAGGGAGTCGCTCTCTCCCTTCCCCCCAATCTTTATACACGTATTTGCTCACTCTCACAAACCCACTGTTGTATTTCTTAAATGGAGTTCCTCTCTTCAGTGAGTTCGGAAAAGATGTTTATAATACAGGATCTGGCAGAACAGATACATCCTATTAAACAACAGAGCAGTTACAGAAAGGAGACTGCTTTCTTTAGGAAAAAAGAGCCTTCTTTCCCTCCTTATCTCTTTGCATTGCCATAAAAGGTTTCTCCACACAAAACCAGACCAACAATCTCCAAATACCTGATTAGCATTTTGGCAAAATTAGGAGCCTTAGGATATGCACCAATATTGATTTATACACTAGTATTTTCACTTGGCTTCCACAGGATAAGTTCTAAACAATGTGGTGTAAAAAACCTGCCCGCCGAGACGACGTCTGCACTACGGCTACCAACCCAGCTATGTCGAACAACCGAATCCCTGCTGGTAACAGTGAAAATGCTTTGACAGTGTGTCTCAGTTATTTGCAAAACTTTTGGTTCTGTCCTTCCCCCCCACTTCCCAGGCCACACACCGAGACCGTCTCTCCCACGTGCTCTCTCGATGTCTGCATACACACGTGCACACACAATGCACAGACTCACATGGGCTGTGCTATTTCCAAGAGTACTTTGCATATTATCTTGTGCTGTGCCTTACTGGCGCTTCAGTGGCACCCTGCTCCATTTTTTAATTTCCTTTCCCACTGTTGTATTCTTCTCTTTATTCCATAACCAAACATTTGTCTCCCCTTCAATCTCTAAGAAACATTTGATCCGATTCCTGCCTCATGGCCAACAACCCAGAAGACTAAAAAAACTGTTTCTAACCTGCCATGTCAACACTTCTGCTCCAAGATACATTTCCCTCCTACTGGTACTCCAGAATTCTGTGGAACCCTTTCCTAGCTGGTTGCTATATTTTCTAACAATTTATATTATCACCTATACATTAATTACTTTTATGCACAAAATGGGTTTTTTTCAGTATGCATAGATTTGTATTGTACTGCAGCAACTGAAGACCCTGAAACATCTTCTTGTCATCTTTTATACACACAAAAAGACAACTATCCTGAACTCAAAATAGATTTCTCATTCACAGTCTGCCATAATTACCTGACTCTTCAGTGCCACTACCTTTCACTTGCAATGCTCAAGCAACACCTGGTCTAGTTGCTTCCAGTATTGCTCCATTATTTCTCTTCAAATAAAATTTCTCTTTGTTTTGCAAACAAGCAAGCTCTTAGCAGCACCTGTGGAACAGAGAACAACATTTTTCTCTGCGTGTCTTCACTAAAAGGCCCAAACAACTCCTGAACACAGGAAAAAGGCATCAAAATCTCAAACCCCAGTTTAACCAAAGGGAAGATACCTGACTCCTGATTCCTAAGACTCACTGGTGGTGACCAGTCCTTTTTTATGGACAGTGGGATATAAGAATTTAGATTCTGGACTGCCATCTCCAGTGCCTGATTCATGCACACACACATTTCAGTGTAACACTGCCGCTTAACAGAGCTTCGGCTTTCAGTGACGCAGTTGTGAACACTGGCACCAACACCACATTAGTTTTGTTAATTTGCTCTGAAAGAGACTTGGAACCAGATCCATCCAATTAATTCCACAGAGGCTGTAAAACCAGGCTGGACTCCAGTATGTTGCCAGCTGTGGCAAATGACTGATATTTCTCGCAAATATTTGCCACTTCAGCGGGAAGGCTCTCAAACCCCAGAATTCCCTGGCAGACATTTTGCAGGCATCTATCTCAGTCCAGTGCCCTTCTCATATCCTTGCGTATCTTTCTCTGCATTTCTTACTCCTGCAGACTGAGCACAGCCCCTGAATGTAGCTGCTCTGTTGGCCACATACAGACAAGAGTTTTATACGCTGAGCAGCATGCACACGACGGACACGGCAGCATAACAAATATGGAAGCACAGTAGCAGATGACCCCCACTGTTTTCTCTTCAAAATGCTTGCTTGTAGTCCAATTAGTAGAGTCCTAAATTAAGTAACATTTCAAGTCAATCACTGTGGCAGCCTCACAGCCCCTCAGTATAACCAGTTTAGGACTGCAGGATTTCGCATTTTACTGTGAAAAGAGGTTTTAACACAAAAGGGAAAAATTCCAAATCAAGCCATTCCCAGTAAAAGGCCTCAGGCAATGAGGTACTGCCATACTTTTTCTCACACCAACAAGTTTTGTGTGAGAGTACTGCCATCATGTAAATGCAATCAAAAGTAAATTTTCCGAGACATCTCCGAACACAACGGATGGAGTAAAAGCTATGGCACTATTAACGTGAAGACAAAGATACTAAACAAAGGTGTAAAGAGAAGACTATCTCTTCTGTGACTGAACAGAAGAAACTTTTAAGTAAACCTAAGAGAGAAATTGGCAAAGACAGCAGAAAACACAATACTAGAGAAAAAATGCATTTATTCAGAAGAGCTGCCTTCCTTCCATACCACATGTGAATTTGATTCTCTTTCCAAGGAAGTGAAAGAAAGGAGGTGAAAAGGAGTAACCTGGAAGAGCATTTTGAGTGCCACATCAAATAGACAGTTATACTTTGGCAGCTGCTTTTTGGACTAAAAATCATGTTGGGCCTTTAATTACAACTCATCTGTGCACTACAAAAAATGAGGAGGGGAAGGATTTAAGGAAGATGTCCCTGCTTCCAAGTAATTGTTCTATCAATTCCCATAGTCTGAATTTGTTGTACATTTACAAAGAAGATGATTTCCAAGGGATATGTTCTCTGTGCTATTTAAGGCTGATAGTGCTTTATAACTCAACAGCATCCAAAATAACCAGCACATAGCATGTATAGGAGAGCTAAATAATTAAATAATAAGAGGCAGTTTGCCTATGATCAAAATATGAGACCAATCCAGGGACTCTGCTAACATCTTGAAGTAAAGAAAAAACTACCATGTTACATGAAGTTAAGCTTCTTGGATTCTGCACCAAGAATTAGGAAGTTCTTTTCGGTGATGGACCCTACAGGCACACAGAGAAACATTTAAGTAATCTGGTATTTTACATATATACTTATTGTTAATATCTGCTGTGTTAAAGGCAGGCATCAGCAAAGCACCATTACGTTATTTTCATTTTCTCAGAATGCCTCATTTGTTGCTAATACCACTGATATTAGGGATGCGTAAGAAGCTCTTATCCAAGGGACGATTCTCTCAGTATACAAATCATACCCATTCTAGTGATATGTGATTCAATCTACCTTTCACTGCTGAGACAAAGGGAAGAGAAATTATTTCCATCTGCAGGAGAGATGTCCTGACTGTATGTCTTCCAGACAGGCTCTGCATTCCAGGATGAAAATCCTCCTAGTTTGTTCTTTCAGGTGTTGAGATAGCTTCTTGCATTAGTCCGGCTGGAATAAAAACTCTATTCAGGAATATAAAGCATTCCACACCTAAAAGAAAGACTATCTTCTTTAATTCCAGAGAAGTTACTGTTTGAGACTCTTGGGTACCATAGGATAAGAACTGCATTTAATTTCTCTAAATCTGTGGTCTCCTAGAACACCTATCTCAACCTCCCCCATCGGTGCCACCCATGATTCTAAGCATAGCCCATTAGGATTTGCTGTGTAGTGTCTAACTTTCCACTAAAATTTAATGATGTGTGTTGATGAGTGAACCTTTAGTCTTCTTTCACACTGACACTTGTATGGTGCTGTCTCTGGCTTGGAATGGTTTGAGACACCCATCTTGGGCAAGATTTTCAAGGGTCACTCTAAAGCTGGTGTTCTGACTGGTGTGTTGACGGTATGTTCTCATCCAGTCAGGAAGCAGGTCCATGTGTAACAGTGAGCTAAGTAACACTGAAAAGTCCACTGGTTTGGTGGTCATGATGCCAATGGAATCTTGTGAGCAGTACTTATGTGTTACGCACTCCCAAAGATTGTTCCAATTCCTGTCGGCGCTGCTGGATCTGGAAGAAAAAGACACATCGGATAGTTTACCAGATTAAATTGCTCAGTGGCAGGAGATGCATTTGTAAGTCAGCAGTGTGGATATTTCTTTCATACCTTGCAGTAGAAATATCTGCTCACAGCTTCTTGAGACCATGGCTCGTGATAAAATTCGGCTCTGCGTTCTTCCTCCGGATTTCCAACCACATCAGTCATCACCTGTGACAAAAATAAAACCATTTTTCACCATAGCTCTTCTGCCACACAGAGAAACTTTCAGGTTTACTCAGAGTGAAAATTTATCTACGTTACACATAAAAATGGTCAGAACTGTTCTCAAAGCCCAAAGAAAACGGACAATGTGTGCTTATTGCCAGAACAAGATCATGGAATGATCAAATGGTTTGTGTTGGAAGGGACCTTTAAGCTCATCTTGTTCCACCCCCTGCCAAGGACAGGGACACCTTCTGCTAGATCAGGTGCTCCAAGCCCCATCCAATCTGCCTCCAGGGATAGGGCAGCAGGGGGTTGGAATCATTGTATAAACAAATAGAATTCTGATGACTATGTCTCCAGCATCACCGAATCATACGTAAATATAGTTATTGGTATATTTTGCAAAGCAGTGCTGTGGCATCACAACTCTGATGCCAGCAGGGCAGAACATTATAGAAAAGGCTCTTATGGGACTAGTTGTCAGTCCGGAAAAACTCTGAACACCTATTCCCTGTATATAGCTAGAGAAGCTCCACAACAGCTTTGTTTGTAAGTTCCTCAAGTCAAAGTCTGCTTTATTTAAACATTCTTTCAGATGCCTGTCCCCTTTGAATACAATATAAATAATAACAACCATAATCTTAACAGTAGATTTTTGGAAGACTATTCACTTAACAACAGGCATTTATATAAGAAAGACACAATGATTTTAGTAAAATAATTTCATGGATTCATTAATACAACTGATTTTGAGGCATCTCAGTTAAAGACAGAAAATGTGAAACTTTATGAGGAACAAATGATTAATTTTTGCTGGCAAACAACTGAACTTCTTTACATTCCATTTCTTGCATATCTCAAAGATAAGCTCAAGGAAAGCTGATAGCTTAAATTATGAACCAACAAAACACCCAAACCATGTTCTCATAGTGTAGGACGCTCCTGCTGAGTTTTACACAGCTTTCAATTTACAGAATACATCAACAAAGCCCTGCATTTTGAACTTACTGCCTGGCCACAAATTGCCCTACCACTCCCATGAAGCACCACTGTTCCACTGGAACTGGAATACGACTTAAACTGTCTTTCCTGCATACTATCTACTCTGGGATTGCAGTAGTCCACTCATTGTCTGTTTCCCACGAATTGCCCATCCTAGATGTTTGGCTATACACTCTATGTACATTTAGATAAAATTCTTCCATTCTGGTTCCACTATTCATTCTGTTTCAAACCTTAGCTCACCTTAAGATCCCTACTTTGGGACCGGAGAAGGTCTTGGATGTATCCTTTGGGATCCTTGGAGAAACTCAGCATAAAATCACGTTGTATTTTTAGCTGATTTATGGACTCAATTGTCTCATGAATCTGACAGAAAAAAACCAAAGCAGATATTCTTTAATTTCTCCCATGCTCCAGTGACCATCAGGTCAGCTCTGTTACTATCCTTGTATTCCTGGTAATGTACAAAGGTGACAATTCTACACCACAGACTTGTGCAGGTTCCTAGGGCTTTTTCAATTCAAAAAGCAGCAACTTAACTGCAATCCTGCCACTACATTTTTGTTTCACTTGCACTTCTGCAATACAAGTATGTACAGGATTCTCCTTCACTTTCTGCATTGAACTCTTGCATGGCATGCAGAGCTAAGCCATGTCACTGTACAATGTAATAATTTCGTGTGTAGAATCACTCTGCCTGCCAAGACTGGGATCTTTGAGGAAAGGTGCTACATAAATATGCAGTTAAACAGTGCCAATACAAGAAAGCAATTATTCCCCTGGTTACCATCATCATCATCATCATCATCTGTTCAATATCCTACTGTAATCCTTAAAAACTCTAGTGGTTTCCTGATCAAGTCCATGTCAAATTAACGGCCATGACTTCTAGACTTTTTCTTAAGAGGAAGCCTGTAAAAGTCACCATGGCTGCAAAAAGAAGAGTGTAAACAACGAGAAATCATGAGTATGGAAGGTTTATAGAAAATTAATCATATCTTCAGAAATATTACGGAAGAAATGAGCATTAACTAGCAGGGAAGAACGAAGACTGAAGAGAAGTCAAGGTCCTATAGTGGATAATATCATCAAGTATGATGAGGAAGAGGACAGTTCATGAATCATTTGCACATAGACACGCACAAAAGCAAACTTTGGCTACTGTGTTCTTCTAACATTTTAGTTTGAAATAGTAAACCTGTCTTGTTTAGCTGCATGTATTCATCTCTTTTGCCAAAACAGCTAAGGTGACCAAGCACATGGGAGAAAATAATCGTCCCCTGATCTGGCTATGCCATCAAGGCCACTAGTGTAGGTACTACATGGTATGTTAAGAGAAGAGAGCTGCTGTCAACTTAAAATCATTCCTTTTTTAGGAAAATGCTGTAGTTGTGCAGAGTGAACTTCATTGGCACGCGCTAAATTCCCAGAAGGGGACTCCATGGCAGCACGGCAATGCAATGTACAGAGGGTAAGAGGAGCAGTCCGTGCCCATTCACTCAGCAGTGACTTCAGTAACTTCACTGATCACAGCTTGCCCTGTGCTGTAGCAGATATTCAAAAAAGAGGTGACACAGACACCGGAAAAGGTGAGCAGGACTGGAAATAGAATAACCCTATGCATGCTGCTTGCAAGCTTGTATAGGCTGGGAACCAACTGACTGAGCAGCTGCCCTGCTGAAAAGGACCTCCCTCAAGAGCCATGACAGAAAAGATGCTGCAACAGTTACCAGAATCCATTGCATTGCTGATGCCCAGACCCCCTTTAAACTGGTACGAAGACCAGAGTTTAGCCTATTTGTTTGTATTAGAAGTAAAAAAAGAGAACCTGGGCCTTGGTCTGAGGAGACACTTTTGTTTATCCCTTACCGACCCAAACCAGCCATTGACACACACCAGAGCTGGCTAACAGCCTGCAGAACACGAAACCCTAAAACAGCCTGCAAAGCCCACCACTGCCTTAAGACAGGTATTATTATTTGAAGTGCACATGATCCTCTAACACTTAAAATTGCCGAACTGCTCCGGGTGATTTTCCTGCCATGCATGTTCCATATTTCCACCTAACGCAGAGAGCCGTTCTGCAGTTATGAATACAAAACGCACACCTGAGTATGAGATTCTCCTAGCTTTGTCTTAGCAATTTAGCAAGATATCATGACCTCTCAATAAAAAGTTACAGTCATACAGTTCAGGTGGTTCTCAAGTGTCAGGGGACTTGGTACGCTACCTGTGAAACTCTATCACCTCAGCAACTGTGTCAGGCCCTGGATCAAATCCTAAGTGGGAATGCCATTCACCCCATGTATTCCCACTGCATTTGGTTGATTCATCCCTTGAAAGCATATACCCTTAAGAAGTCCTCATCTCACAACATTACTGTCTTTGACACATGACACCAAACCCACATGAAGCTACACAATGAGTACATTACTCTTGGGCTAATACCTTGTTATCCAATGCTGTAATCTCCTGTTGGTTAGCTGTTGAGAGAAGAAAACTACTCATCTGGCCCTTTAATGGGTCTTCAACTTCTACATCTATGTCATAACAAGCCGTCTTCTTCTGATCGTTGGGGTCAACACTATGGAGAGTATAACACAAGATCATGAGAACTGCCATAATGAATCAGAATGAATATCCATCCAGCCCAGAATACACTCTTCAATAAAGCCTGTTGGAGATGCTGTGAGAAAAGTTTAAGAACAGGGTATCTTTATACATTTTCATATTCTAGTATATTCTCTCATCTTTTATCAGTCAGATTTCACAGACTTTTGAGCTGGAGTTTTTGCCCAGACCATCAAATTTAATTTCTAACATCCTCCTGAGACCTGTTACGCTAAATACTAGTATCATTCTTTGGCTTGTCCTGTCCTAAATTTATATTTAATTTGCCAACGTTTAGAATTAACATTTACTTTATTGTTAGACTAAAGTTTCTTAACAAGAAAACAGTCTTCAGTGCAGTAGCGGGTATATCAGACTTCAGTCAATGTCACTTGCAATATAAAAATGCTAGCTTCTCAACACTACCTGTGAAATGTGTGGGTTGTGTGCATCTGCAGTAGGTAGTAAAAAATTTGCTCAGGATCTAATTGAGCTTGACAGACTTGGGGGAGCGGAAGAACTTCCAGGGGTGGATTTGCATTAGAAGTGTTGTAAGCAGGTGGAGGGAGGTGATCCTTCTTTAGTCTCAAGATCGGTGAGGACACACCTGGAGTACCGTGTTCAGTGCTGGGCTTCCCAGTGCAAGAGACATATGGAGCTACTGGAGAGAATTTTGAAAAGGTCTATGAAGGTGATTAAGGCATCAGAGCACCTCACAGCTGAGGAAAGGCTGAGAGGTCTGGGACTATTCAGCCTAGAAAACAGAAGGCTGGTGGCGAGGGAACTTACCAAAACTTGAAGGGAGTGTTTAAGGAAGATAGAGCCAGGATCTTTTCAGTGGTACCCAGTGACAGGACAAGAGGCAGTTGGTGCAAATTGAAACACAGGAGGCTCCATCTGAACACCAGGAAACACGTTTTTATTGTAAGGGTGACCAAGCAATAGCACAAGTTGCAGCAAGACCCTCAAAGCCCATCTGCCTTTCCCCCAGCCCAGAGTCTCCCATGTTGGAGACACTCAAAAGCCATCTGGACATGGCTGTGGCCAACCTGCTAGAGGTGGCTCTACTTGAGCAGGGGAGGGAATTTGACCAGATGATCTCCAGAGGTCCCTTCCAACCTCAAACATTCTGAGAATCTGTGATGCTGTGGCCGCCTGCAAGAAGACCAGTAGCAGAAGGAAAGCTAAGGAAAACCCAGGTCTGGGTCTGGTTCTGCTGCTCATGTCAAAAGCCACAGAGAAGGCTGTGGCTTTCCATGTTGTCTTTGGCTCCATTGCTCCTGGTTACGCCCTGTCCTCAGGCCTCCCAGGGTCCTGAGCCCAAGTCAGTCAGGGCAGCAGGGCTGTTCACAGGAACCCTGACAGGCCACAGAAACAGGACAGCAGCTCAGCATGGTAAAGTTCAGCACAGGAAAAATTCTGCTCCTGGGACAGAATGACGCCGTGCAGGGGGACAGGTGGGCATCAGCAGTGTAGAAAACAAGCTGGCAGGAGAGGACCTGGGGGCCCTGATGGACAGACAACAAGTGCAGAAGGAGTCTGTGGGGTAAGGCAGCCATAGCAAAGGTCAGCTGCAAAAGGGGCCGTATTAGCGCAGGTGTTGCCATCAAGCCTGGAAAAGAGGCTCTTCCTTGCTACGCCACGCTGGTGAAACTGGATCTGGACTGGTGGGCACAGGACCACAAAGATGGGACACTCTGGAGCGAGGCCCACAGAGGCTCAGCGGGATATTGGGGGCTGGAGCACAGACCTGCCGAGAGAAGCTGCAAGAGCTTCTTCAGCCTGGAGGGGAAAAGGGAAAAGGAGATCGCCTGGGCGAGTGCGACTGCTGTATGGACTGGTGAAGCACAGACAGGGCCAGCCTCCCCTTGGAGGTACATGAGATTAGGGTGAGAGGCAACAGAAACTCACTGTTTCTCATGGCCAATTCACTCCCTATAAGGAATTGGTTTTTTTAAAAAAGTCATGATGGTAAGTCAAAAAGGGAGAATCCAGAGATAACCTGTTTGTACTAGAAGAATATTGGAGAGCTATGCTTTGCAGTCTGCTTGTGTCCTTTCATAGTGTGGAAGATGTCTCGCTTCTTTGCAGAAACGGAAATCCCACAGAGGTTTTTCTTTTTACCTGTGATTTCAGGTGTGTCAGCTGCAATTAGGAGTGCAACTCAAGAAAATCTCCAGTTCTTACCTGAGCTTGAGCTCAGGTAAGAAGATTCCTACCAGTTTCTACTTCTACCAGTTTTAAATTTGATGCATTCAGTATCATGGGGATCAGAAACCATTACTGAATCTGTATTTTTAATTGCATTCTGCATGTCTGAGTCTACCTAGTATTTAAAATATTTGTCAAGATCAGACACTTTTTGTTCATCTCTACTTTATATCCACTTCAACCCCATTGCATTTTTTCTTCCATTTTTTTTCAAAAACGAAGGTTGTTGTTGCCCAGAGCGTGATTCTACAATACTATTAAAATTTCTAGAATAAGTTTAGAACACTTTGCATTTTTGTCTCTGCGCACATCCTCCAAAACTAGGATGAATAATTGTGATCTACTTGATTTTCCTGTAAAAGGCAGGCCTGAGGATTTATCTGAATTAAGAGCACATCACTACACTACTAGTGATGAAAAATTCCCTGTAGTAGTGTGCTGGTTTTGGCTGGGATAGAGTAGTAGCTGTGTTGTGCATTTGTGCTGGAAACGGTTGGTTACACAGAGATGTTTTTGTTATTGCTGATCGTTGCTTACAGCGTGACCTTTTCAGCTCCTCACACCATCCACCAGCAAGGAGGCTGGGGGTGCACAAAGAGCTGGAAGGCAACACAGCTGTGACAGCTGACCCCAGCCGACCAAAGGGATATTCCAAACCATGTGGCGCCGTACTGAGCAGTAAACTGGGGCACGTGTTCACTGCTCAGGGTCTCTCTGGGCATCAATGAGTTGGTGGTGAGCGATAGTTTTCATCTGTATCACTTGTATTGTTGGATTTTGCTCATTACCATCATCATCATCATCATCATTTGTTACACTGTCTTTATCTCAACTCATGAATTCTCTCCCTTTTAGCTTTTCAACACTTTCCCCCCCGCCCTGCTGGAGAGAGAACAAGCAGATGGGGAGTCGGAGCTGAAGACTGGATTAAACCAGGACAGGCAGTTGGCATATTGTTTCAGGGGCTGACTACATTCACTCCGAAAAACTGAATGCAGGGGGACAGGGCAGAGCATTTGTGAGACTCTGTTTTAAGCTTGGTTGGACCACGCCCCTAAGTATCCTGGATAGACTTTGAACCTGACTTCACTTTGGATGCGAGAGCTCTCAACGACCACCAGCAATCCCTTCTACTGTAAATTATTCTGTGACTTTATGAGTCTAAAAATTACTTACTTTCTTTAAATTCAGTGACAGACTTCCAGATTTATTTTAGCTTAGACTGACACTGTGAAGACTTCACTGCAAAAGTACTGCCTGTTCTCAGGAAATTAATTCTTCCTTTTTCCACACTGTTGTATCAGTACCATTTAAGGTTGTCAGGTGCCGTGTGGTGCATAGAGTGTATCAGAGAATGCTACTAGACACAAAGTCCTGTTCTTTAGCTGCTACCGGACAAAAAGCACTTCCTCCAGAACCTTCTTGCCATCTCTCTGCACCTGGAAACATAATCACCAGTTCCTTGTCATTTTTCTCTAAGCAATGACTGTCTGCCTCTGAGGACCTCAGCTTTTTTGTGGTCCATCAGACAGGTCACTGAGTTGTGTCCAGTGACAGTACATACACAGCTCTCAATCTGCACAGCCACTTTTTCATTACTCTGTTTGATATATTCAAATGAATCAAAAAGCAAATTTTATTTTCACAGCCTATGTAATATTTAAACTTTTTATCACATCTGTTCAAATTTAAAATAAAGAGCCCAATTTTAAGCAAATTCAAAAACATTTGCTCTCAATATTCTGTAGGAAATCAAATCACTGTGCTTAAGTAACAATAATGTTTAAACACCCAGAATCAGAGTTTTGACCCAGACCACAAAGAAACTTGGAAAGGATTGAAATATCTGAACAGTGAAGTTGCAATCCCCAGAAATCTCTTTATCCCCCTCCTCCATGTACACAGACGTCACTTAAATATGGCACATGCTGGAAGAGCCCTAGAGAGATAGAAGTCATATTTCATCTGCTATGCCACAAAGACATCTGTTTTGACAAGGATATGAGAGCTCAGTATCTTGGTCACAATGACCTCCTCTGAATCCAGGCACTTTGTTGTAAATCTCTGGAGATCTCTTGACTCCTTGGCATTCTCAGGATAAGACCAACAGTCAAAGAGCTGACAAAGGATGCATGGACTGGCCCTGCATTTGAAATTGTAATGCTGTTGTACATTTTAATTAATGTATCAGTGATTAGAATAATTGCCCATGATGTACAATATCTCATTTCAATTTCTTTTTTTATCTCTTTTTGTGGGTTCAAACTTTCATTCCTCTCTCCTTAGGGAAAAGGCCCAACCAACTCTCTCAATGGTATTCTAGTAAATATAAAAGCCGTTTTTCATACTCCTAGAAAACTGGTGCCATGCTAGTGAAAATAATTCAGAATGATACAAACAAGAATGCCACACAGAACGAACATACAAGGAAGTCCAAGCTATTCACCTGGAAGTTATAAAAACTGGATTCTGGTCCCTACAGCTAGCTGCAGCTGTTTCTGTACTTTATCTAGTGAGTGTTTTGCACATGACAGTGCTGAGCTGACCAGCCAGCTTACCTGATGATGTGGTTTATCACTATCGGGTCTGGCGGCAGCAGCAGGTTAGTGAGTCTCTGAGGAATTTCAGAAAACTTTAGCCGTGGACAGTCAAAGATCTGGAACACAATAAACAACAAATGTTGTTTGTCCAAAGCCTATCTTGCAGTTAAATGAGAAAGTAAGAAAACTGCTGCTCACAAGGAACTCAGGCCATTAAGGAAGGTGATTTTGAAAACTGTAATTCAGGTTCCTTGCACAGATTAAATTTTTGGTCACTTCTGTCCCTGTAAATTGCTGTTGTACTTTCATCTGAGCTTGCAGACATATCCATCAGGTCATGACAATTTCAGGTGTCTCACTTTTGGTATAGCTGCTGGAGGGCACATGAAGATTGTGTTCCTTAATGGGACATGAAGATCAACTGTATCAGTGATGGGAGACAAGCAAATACTCCCTCTCTTACTGAGGGCTTACAACAGCACATTGTAAAGAAAATTATTTTATTTTTTCACCACAGAAAACATAAAAACAGTTTGCCTTTTTTCCCCCAAGGAATGTTTCCTATGGTATTTTGTGCTTAAGAAAAATATAAGAAAACATTTCTGGATTTTAAAACCATTTGCAATTTGTGCATTTTTTAGGATTAAGGAAAGATTAAGTCAACGTGATATTATTTATTTTTAACCAAAGCCTGAACAGCCTCTTGGAAGGGATCCACTCCTTTCCGAACAATGGTTCATGGTTACCTGTTGCCTTGCTGTTCACAGTTTTTCAATGTTTTTAATTCTGTAGCTAGAATTCTCACACTCTTTCTGTAAACATAAGCCATGTTCTGTCCAGATGTCGCACGCGGACACGAAGGAACACACAGACACCAGCTCTGAAAGAGAGAACTCAACCCCGAGCCCCCCGGAGAGGGAGGCTTCTTTATTTTTATACACTTTTAGAAAACTTCACTGATTGGAAAATGAAAATTACCACCCTTCAACCACATAGGCCAAAGGAAAGATCAATCAAGTTTCTCCGCCTTAGGAGAAGGAATGAAAACATCTTGGCCAATTAGACATAACATGGCTTATGTTTCCAGAAAGAGTGTGAGAATTCTAGCTACAGAATTAAAAACATTGAAAAACTGTGAACAGCAAGGCAACAGTTACCTTCTCTTTACCACGCTCCAGAAGCTAAATAGAATCATAGACTCATATAATATCCTGGATTGGAAGGGACCCATAAGGGTCAATGAGTTCAACTCCTGGCTCTGCACAGGACAACCCCAAAAATCATACAATGACTTTCTACTGAATTCAGAAAAAAAAAAAATTATTATGGAAAGGGTTAAAAGCTGTAGGGTTTGGAAATTTTCTGTGAGTAATTGCAGTGCATTGCCATGAATCTAGGAACACTCTTTACACCTGGAGTTTTCAGAAATATAATTACAGCCTTTGCTTCCTACTGTGATTTTTAATGCTCTGAACAGGCAAACAGACTTTTCTCTAAAGATATTCCATTTAAACTGACCTTAAAAAAAAAACCAAACCTGAACTTTCTACATATTAACATTTGCCTTCAAATGTGTCCTTATGTGGAGGCAATTTGTAAAAATGTTCAGGCCTATGCCAATGCAAATGCCTCTTAGGGAAACTATTTTCAACTGATAGAAGAGATACACTACTCATAGTATTGTATCTGTAAACAGAAACAAGCTTTGCAGCTCCAGAGACAAAGGATGCAGGCAGGCTCGAAAAGAAAGGACTATCAGGTTGTAGAATAGACATACAAAGTCAGATGCTCTGGTTCCTCAGATAGGGTATCTCTTGAAATTCACAGTTTTCTCAAGTGAGTGAATTTGGCAGCAGAAATACCTAGGAGCCAGCTCTGGGAACCATTTGCAAGGTTCTATTGCTTTTGAAATACCTTTGAAACTTTTTTCTTGTTTTTACTTGTAACACAGTGGATTTCAAAACTCCCTGCTGATGTAAACAGTGTTTTTAAACAGAAAAGGATCCATCTTCATCAACTCTAAAATCTGTCTGATTTGTAGGACTTGCCTGCATCCAGGAATTCAGCCAGCTAGTTTCTGAAGAACAAGGAAGTAACAAAACCTAAGTCTGCAGCTCACTCCTTATTTGAGTTCTGAATTCTGACACTTGATTGAGATGACTGTGGAATTCCCACCCAAAATCTCTCCACACCAAGCTCCATCTAATCTGCTGTCACCACTGGCTCAACTCCAAACATAGATGTCAAACTCCTAGCATAGACGCATGCCCAAGTGACAGGAGCTTTAAGAAGGGAAAAGGGATCAAGGACACACATTACTGAGAGGAGGATGGGAGGCTGGAAGCTAAGGATAGGTGGAATTTTCCTAGAGCTTCTCATATTCCTGCCTAACTAGAGTTAGTGGTCTAAACTTGTAACCCCTGGGTCTGAAAGCTTCTCCGGCTACAGTGATCCTGGTGGGTCAGGTAACTCATTCAGTGATAATTTTTTAGTCTGTACTGTCTTGTGCCCTTTGATATAACCACAACACCGCAGCGCAGGATTCAGAAAAGCTGGCATACCAAATGAGAAGACCAGTATCTCAAGGGGAATGCCAGAGACACTGGTGTGTATGTACTGCTCCCCTAAGTGATATGCACACTTCCAGCTAGGACAACGCTTTTTTCCCCAGGAGTTATGTGGCTAAAACTATACCATCTACAGAAATATTATCAGACTGGAAGGCATTACTAACCCAATTCCTTTGCTCTCTTTCTCTCAACCTTAGAGTATTAGAGTGAAAACAAAAAAAAACCTCATCAAAATATTTCATTTATTGTAAGGGGATTCAGATTCCTAAGTAGTAGCATCAGTTTTGAAAGCAAGATCAGCTAATGAGGACAGTTTTGCCAGAGACCTAAGGAAAACAGAAATACTCAAAATGATCCCATTTATGATTTAAATCTGTGTAAGCACGGCATTTTTATGAAACTATTCCAGATTAGCCAGCTCTTGCAGGGTGTGAGGTTAAGTCTTCTAGAAAACCAATCAGCTACTTCCCAACTCTCTCACTTGACTCATCTTCTGAGGATGAGAAGACAATTATCAGATATCAAAGCACTCCTGCGGAGTTCTAAGACAAAGGAGACCTAAGACCAAATAAATCTCCAATGAGATGCATGAGGAGAAGATGGCTTCAACAAATTCTTACTCCAGCAAAGTTCTTAAACTGAAAATTAAAATAAGTAAAATTGAGGAGGCCCTCCTGCTTACTAAAAGTAAGGTATGTAAATCTGTACAGGGTCATACAAAGGATCTGCTGCAAATCTACCATACTAACCTGCCCTTGGTAGTGGCCAAAAGTGGATACTAAAGGAAAAATGTAAGAACAGGAGAAACATATACTGGTTCTTCCCCAAAAACACTCTCCCAATGTCCACAGCTTTGCATTTAAAACAGCCCAAGATGTTTCATCCATTGGTCTGTCACTTTTGGAACCTATATACACTTTTAGCATTTGCAAGGGTTTGTTGCAAGGAGTTCTGAAGTTTAAATATGCTTGAGTCCTTTTGTTTGTTTTCAATTTGCTACCGGCTAGTTTTAGTTGATGGACTGTTAATTATTGACCAAAATATAAAAAAATTACTCAAACAAACAAGAGAGTGACTATATAATCCTGATCACTTTGGTTCTATATTCCTGAAAATACCCATGAATCTCACAGTTATTTTGTCGCATTTGGTATTTTCAAATGTGCAAACCTGTCTTTAAGTTTACTTCAAGCATTGGCTACTGTGAACTGTTGTAGGGCAAATTAATAGCAGAAAATAAAAAGAAAACTAGGACACAAGTTTCAACGCAACATTTACTTTCATTGCTCACTAAAACATTATTCATTCATTGTAATTGCCAGTACTTTCCTTACACAGAAGTATGTCACAAACCCTACTTTCAATTACTTTCAAAATGTCATGTGAGCCTGAAGGCAGAGAAAAACAAAGCCAAGTAAGACAGTGATAGCTCAGTTAACACTACCTTTCAAAAAAAACCCATAATCATATTTACAGAAAGGGTGGAGATGCTTTTAAGTGGCCTTCTTGGGTAATTCTAGAGGTCATTGTGAAAGACAAAAAGTCTCAACATGCTACTTTCAAAATATCATGCAGATAATTTCATTATCTGAAGAAGATTTAAGAAAAAACAGCTTTTCTAATTATATCTTCCATGTCTTCTTCCTTCATAAACAGGGAAAGAGAAGGGAAAAAAACAGGTCTACATAAGATTTGACAATCAGAAGCAGGTAATTATTTCATGTTTCTTAGTATAAAATGATGCAATGGAGGAAAAAACCCCATCAAATCAATACAAAAGTCCTCCTTCCTAGAAAGGACACAGCTTTTGTGGGAGTGCTGAACCACCAGACAACACTGGCACATGGGGAGGGTGTTAATGATATTAGTTGTAGTGGCTGCTAAAAGCCACTCAGTACTGAGGATACTGCAAATCATTAAGGGAAGATAAATATCAGTCATTTTCCTTCATCCCAAATTTGTGGCTGGATGTTACAGCTTGCTTCTAAAGAGTTACTGTGTCCAAAAAAGAGTTACCTGCTGGAAGTACTTGTCGCAGTTAATGTATTCCTTATCATGGGAGTCTTGCAGCTTGTTTGTTTTGATGTACTGCCAGAGAGCCTGGATGATGGCCGAGCGTGTCTGTGTGTGGATCCCCAGCAGACGGGCCAACCGTGGGTCCAGTTTAAACTGGGGAGGCTGGAACAGAAACCAAAGGAGGTGGCAATAAAGAGGAAAGCAGACAGATTCACGAGTATGAAGTTTCAGTTCTAATTCTCGGGGGACTCTGCTCCTCAGGAGAAGCACCCCACTCAATGGCAGACATTGCAAAAATACAAGTTTGTATTTTTGTGTCCCACCATTGGTACTCTGGAAGAGGAGCATTGTATCTGTGCTGTGCACACGGACTACCTGTAGCACATGCCTCAAATAATAAAAACTTGCACAAAGACTCAGGAAGAATTTTCCTTTTCAACACTGATGCAAATTTTTACTTCTGGGAATGGGAGAAGAAAAAGAACAGCCCTTCCTCTGAACTACTGGAAGTTAGCCACAGAGAGAGGGAGAAGGACAGCAGGACGATGCTTCCACAGTTGCTAATAACTGCTGTCTCACATCAACAAACTGTCTTGGAACTCTGTTTTTTCAGGCATGTTCCCACCATTCTGGTGCACACCAAAACATTTACCCAACCACAACCAGTCAATGATTTTATTTCTTTTCCTGATCTCAGTGATACAATTCAACTTCGCTGTTCTCCATCTCTAGTAATATAAATTCCTTGGATAATTTGGAATTTGATGCTTCTTCAAGTGTGTACTCATACTCAGGTTTAGTATTAGCCACATTATTAAGCAAGCATTACTCTGATGGGCGACAGGTCACCCAAAGCTAGCTTTATAACAAATCAAGACTTAAGGATAAAAGAACATCTAGTCTAAAGCATAAATTTGTAATAATGGTGAGCATAACAAACATTGTTATATTGTCTTAACAGTATAAATCCTCACTGCCTATATCAGTATTTCAGTTAGCCCATATGCTCCCTAAAATTAATAAAATGTTCCCTCTGTTAACATAAAATTGAGTGTCTATATCCTGAATAGATGCTATTTGCTTGGAGGGGAAAGAAGGTGGCAGAGAACAAGTTCTTAAAATTATACCATCAAAATGCATCTGAGCCTGAACTGTCATTGAAAAGGGGGATGCCATCTCCTCGCAGCAGTGCATTCTTAACAGTTTCCTTACGACAGCAACATTTCTTCCAGGGATGGTCTCAGTCCGATTAGTGAGCTCCACAACTGCAGTGTCCATCATTTGTGCCGAGGTAAGGCTGCCACAGCTAGTTCATGTACCACTAGCAAAAGCTACTCCTTTGAATTTTTTTTAAGGAACCACACGCGTAACTTAGGTGCAACTTATCTGACTATTGTCTAAGAAGCTAGAGGAGGAAATGCATATTTTTTCTCCAGGGGGACAATAAAAATACTAATTATCATAATGCCAAGACCAATATTTTGCTGGACTGTATTAGAAACTCACTCGATTTGTCCCCTTTATATTTTAAATAATCTGTCAGTTTGGTATCATTCTAACTTCAATGGACTACGTGACACTGCAAGTTCAAGTATACTGGGTTTTCATGTATGCGACAAGATGAATTTGCTCCATTTCACTAGGTCCCAGTGGCTGTATTTTCCACACCGAAAGCAGTGCACTGACCTGGTAGTCCAACATGAGGAGTAATGTGCATCGCACGCTGACATCCCCAGGTCTCTTCACCTGGAAGCCGTCCGTTTCCTGGGTCGTGGGAGTTCTGTGCCACTAACAAAGGGAAAAGCAATATTGTTGGTCTTTTTTTCACTAATGTCCATGGAGGTGCATCTTGCACAGTACACCATGCTAGAAACAGACAAGTACAAGCTTTCTGAAGATCTGGCAATTTAAAAAAGAAACCCAACAACAACAAAACCAAACTACAACACCCCCCCCACCCCCC
>VXBT01011615.1:21529-59616 GCA_013400235.1 Oriolus oriolus
CACTTCAATTCAGCTTTAGTGCAGAATCTGTTCTGCTGTTAGCACACTTTACTAGTTAGGAAAAATGTGCGCAATTTTTTCATCTTTTCATACATTCTGTTCTAAGATGTGCACTACATCACTAATCCATCTATGTTTTTACAGTAGATTCCTTTAGCAAACATTCTTAAGAAGAATGGAATTTTGAAAACTTTGAAAATACCTTAAATGACATAATGAATACAAGGTCCCTTAGACAAGGGGGGCAACAGGCACCAGGTGTTTATGTGTGCCAGTAACTGGTTTGTATGCAAAGGGTGCACAACCTTCTCACCTCCACAAGATGATTGTCAGGTCCATAAAGATCTTTGTCCAGTTCAATAACCAAACTCTTAAAAAAAGATGAAAACTTCCGCTTCTGTTTGCTGAGCTGTACAAGCAGAAGAACCAGACATGTATAAGGCTGCATTTATTAGCTTGTGTCCTAGACTTTCTTCTCAGTCTCTCTGTCTTGAACATTAAATCCCATGTAAACCACAAGTGTGATCGATCTAATTGAGTTCTTCTGACAAACACAGGATGAGATGCAAAAATCTCAACAGTAGTGGAACAGTGCACACTTTAGGGAAGATTTCGTTGATTCTTAGGGTTATTGAAAAGGACTGGCTTATAAGGTGAACATGGCATGCATGAGAAAAGTCCAGAGAATGGCCATGAAAATTATCTCAGGACTGGAGCATCTCTCCTGTGAGGACAGGCTAAGAGAGCTGGGGTTGTTTAGCCCAGAGAAAAGCAGGCTCCAGGGAGTATTTAAAGGGGGCTTGTAAGAAAGATCAAGGGAGACTTTTTACCAAGACCTGTAGTGACAGGGTGAGGGGCAATGGTTTTAATGAAAGATGGTAGGTTTGGACTGGTCATAAGAAAGACATTTTTTCTCAGAGGGTGGTGAGGCCCTGGCACAGGTTGCCCACAGAAGCTGTGGCTGCCCTGTCCCTGAAAGTGTTCCAGGCCAGGTTGGACAGGGCTTTGAGCAACCTGGGCTAGTGGAAGGTGTCCCTGCCCACGGCAGTGGGATGGAATGAGATGGTCTTGAAGGTCTCTTCCAACCCAAACCATTCTATGATCCTAAGGCCTCTGTATACCTTTCTTTTTAACAGCCTGGGGTTTTTTGATGAATGCTAATTTCTTGGTCTGATTTATCAGATGACAGAATATTTTGCAGACTGGTCATACATGAAGCAAAAATATTTCCTTTTACATTTTGTCTTTTCATTTAATTATCAGTATTCGTTGTTTACTGCATAGCTCATACTATCTACATTAAAAACTGGAAGGTCTGTGATTACCTCATCTGACTCTCCACAGAATACAGGCCACAGGATTCCAATTTATTTCTTTGTATTTCATGCAGATAATATTTTATTAAAAAATGCTGGTAATCGAAAAGCTATGCTGTCCCTTCCAATAAAGAATCTCTTTCTTTATTGAAATATATGCTCTAATTTCTAAACTGAATTTGTCTAACTTCAATTCCCAGATGTTGCACTTTGTCACCACTTCATCCTCCAGCAAGACTCTGATTCATTTACAGTTACCTCCAGACAGACTGAAAGTCTTGCCCTCTCCATGCATGCATGTTCTCCATCTGTTTAGCCTATAAACACTTACTTGTAAAGTCTATTCAAAGAGATGATGCCTTTATTAGGAAAGTCCAGCCTTCCCCAAGGACAGCTAAATCCATCACTGAGGTTTCTGAGGACTTCATAATGATAAAATGTTTCTCCCATCCTTGCTCCAGTCATTCATACATCGTGTTGTACTCCCTAAGAATATGATGTACTGCCTTCTCCTCGTTATCCTGCTCTTCACAAGATGCAATGCCCGATGTAGGCCTGAATTATCACACCTGTTCTAACCTGAACCCTGCCATCTCTTTGAAGGGATTCATCTCAGCCCTCTTTTCTCCACTTCCTCCCACCTGTCCTGTCCTTACATCTGCCTCATTTTCTGCTGCACTCTCCAGCATTCCCATTAGGGCCTTATCCCTCACTCAGGTTGGGCACAGTCCCTTCCCAGCAGCAACAAGCCAACACTGCCATTCAGACATATCTTGTCTCAGCTGATGTCCCCAGTAAAACCTACCACCCCAAAGGACAATCTTTAGAGTCCTGCCAGCCCCAGTGAAGCAGAGATAAGTCATACATCATCCAGGAGCTTCCCTTCCACGCGCAGCTCCCACGAAGCAATGCTGCCATCGGAGTCATCGGCGTCTGATTTTGCAGGATTAAATGTGTTGGAGATGTAAAGCCTCAGTTTCCGCTTTTGCTGTTACACACATAGGCAGGGGAAAAGTACATATCCAGTTTAAGTTCAAGATCTGAGGAAGCCGCAGGAAAGGTGATAATTACACATTTAGTAGAGAATCTCCATGTTTTGTACAGTTGCACTGGTTATATTAGAATTTAAGGTTCTATTACATGTAAGAAAATACACTGAAGAGCTGAATCTGAAAATTCCTTTCAAAAACTCTTGGCTATACAAACATGCTAAAATTCACTGTAAATGGAGGAAGACAGGAGGCTGCCAAGCCTGAGAAGTGCTACATCCTGTACTTCCAGATTAGATGTTTGAGAAATCATTGTGAGAAAAGCATGGTATGATGTCCTTTCTAGCTTCAACCTAGCTAGATTGCTAAAACTCAGCTGCAACTCTATTGCAACATAAATGTCTTTCGTAGTTGCATCAGTTCAGATTTGTAAATGGCAGTCACAAATAACAGCTCATGCAGCAAACCAGCTGCCGGGCACATCTCTGCTCATCTGCATTCTACCATCATGCAGCTTCTGGTAATAATCCTCCTGCAGACACACCTGAACACACCGACACACACACATGCCAGCTGCCTCACGCTCCTCTTCACCCCACCTGCCTTCACCCCCAGCAAACATGTTGCAGCTCCACCTTGCTGGGAGACCTGAGTGAAGGAAGGCACCCTGCTTCATTCCTAATATCCAGGTGCTCAAGTCTGTCAGAGATACAATCACGCCTATACATTGTCATTTTTACAGACCACCTGAAGGTTCCCAGTCAGTGTAGTGGCTTATGGCTGTGTCATTTCTCAGTGCCCTTCCTCCCATGCACCATGTGGAAAACAGCCATTAAGTCTGATGCATGGATTCCAGAAAAGATTGCTACCAAAAACTACTTTGGGACACTAATCTCCAATACCTATGTATAACACAGTGTCAAAAAGGCTACAGTTATCAAGTTAACACAGACAAAACAACATAAGAAAGGAACAATCTTGTAAAGCTTTCACACATACATAGGAGAGAAGGAAGTTACATACAGTAGGTTATAGAGCAAAATCTGACACACAGGAATGGGGAGGGCAGAGATGTACGGCTGAAGTGCAACAGGAAAATTACTACATTTTGCCGAATCTGGAGAAGACAGTGACGGAGAGGTTTGACAGAAATGGAGTGTCAATAGTACACTTTGGCAAGGAACAGGATTTTCCAAAGTGCCATCAGTGCAGAAAATGACAGCTTTACACAGGTAAGAACAGGCAGATAGGCAGAAAAATATTCCTGCAAATCCATGTTTTCTCCATCCTTTCCCACAGGATTTCTGTTGCCAAAGTGCTCTTCCATATTATAATTATTTTAAGGACCCCAAGTCTCTATTTCATGTGGCAGACTTGTGAAGGACTTCACATTTTTAAATTCACAACTCTTCAAATTACCCTGCACATTTTATGCATCATTACTAAATTTAATCCACCTGGATTACTTGCAGAACTGTAGCGACATACACAAGCAGGCTTTTACTTAATAGTTCCTCATAGATACTCTCCTGGTATTTCAGGTTTATATCACTGATTCCATTCCTTCTTCTTTCAGTTTCCAAAGACATTATCTTAATTCTCCCATTTACCCTGGAAACTCCTTCTCTTCTCATATCTCCCCACATCCAGCTAGGAACTGTGTCTGTTTCCTCACAAGTCCGACATTTCATCACTAAGATCATTCTCTGCAATAACATCCTTATTCAAATCTGAGTATTTTAGATGTCTCCCTTTCTCTCTAGCTGTCTTGTCCAGTCCACCTAAAACCAAGTTAGCAACAACACCCCACTGAACTGTGAAGTATCGAGCTCCTCTCCTCCACACTTTCACTCTTTCCCTTTGATAGCCCCTTACCACTCCTCTTCCAAGTCATGCACAAGGCAGGTGCAGCTTACGTTTCAGAACTGGTCTCCTGCTGGCTTCCCTATACTTTCCCTGCTTTGCCAGAGTCTGAGTCTGCAAATCATTTGGTTGTTTCTCCTGCATCTCCCTCTTCAATTTAGAGTGTTTGATCTTACACAACAAATTCTCTTTCTCAGATTTAATTCTTTCCTGACTGTAACACCTATATATGAGCTGACTTCCACATCAGAAAGGAACTTAGAATAATTGTGAATAAAAATACTAAGTAATGGCTATCTCTAAAATTCTCATTTGTCCTACTTGTTATGTATCTTGCTTTTACATCGAAAGCCATTTAGCCTTTGACTCCAACACGATGCAGACACTACTGACAACCTGTCTGTACCGTGGCATGCTGTCCCTCCAGGCTCTGCTGGGCAGAGACATTGAAATGTCCAACCTGCACCCTGGGGACTGTCTTCAGATTTTGGCCCAAAAGGTATTGCAAATTTCCAACACTATTAAGGCAGTGATGATCTCTTAAATGCAACCACAGAAAGATCCTTGCTTCTGACTCCTCGAGGAACCAGTCACTTAGGGCAACCGTACAGCTGCAAGAATACTTCAACACCAAATGGGCTTTAAATCTAATAAAAATTTTCATGATAACACAAAACAGAATAAGGGAACATAAAGAACAAAACCCGACATTTGCTGGGTAAAATAAAATAAATAAAAAAAAATTCTGCAAACCAAATTTTCTCTGCTCACATGTCCTTGGAAAACAGTTCGTTTCTTCAGGTTTGATCTTATTCCAGCAACTCTGTGACTCCCAGGGTTCAGGCATGACCTGCAGAGTTAGCCAGACCTGCCAGAGATGTTCTGGAGAGCAGCATAAGAAACTGTGAAAGAGGCATCTGCCCATGAGCACTGCTTGAACAGCCCAACATGCCCTGTACAACACTGTACTGACCCAGACACATTCAAACCTCAACTACCTTTCTGAAGCTGCTGCCATCATGTCCACATCTTGTTTGTTTCCTGCCACTCCTCCATTTTTTTCTGTGTTTCCCTGCTGCTGCTGCTCCATTTTTCTTTTTTTTCCTGCCCTTTCCAGAATTACTACCACCTCTTCCTTACACATCTAGTGACACCAGCACCACTGGTTCCTTGTAAGAGCTACCTGGGAACAGTTCTGCTCCCCAGACAGAGAACTGTCTCCTCTTCCAGGTCCACAAACTAGACAATGGCACTTGAACTTGCCCTACATACCCTTATCACGAACACGCGATGCGTACTTTGTGCAGTGGAATTTAAAGAAAATAAATTTAGAAATCCCTTGCAAAATTTCAGAACCACGGCTCTACAGCCAGAACAGTTACTTTGGACCCTCAAGCTCCTTCTCTCCTACCATGACTATTCTCCTGCCAGCTGATTTAAACTACCATCAAGCCTGTGAAGCAAGACCCTTGGCAGAGACCCAAGAGTATAGTCTGAATCCCACCTGAAGGGATCTATCCACTGAGTAACAACTCCAGCATGCACAGCTATACTGCTATCATAAGGATGTCCAGTCTTGGAAGATGCCAGTTCAGAGATGAGATATAGTCAAACTGAGCTCAAGGAAGAAAGACACCAACATGGTGCTGGGTGGGGTTTTAGAGTCACTATATGGACCATAAAGTCTCTTTGGCTGCTGACACACACCCAAAACCACTGCATTTGGTTCACTCTCAGTACCCCTCTGTTCCACAATAATGTCATGCTCATATCCAGAAGGCTCAGAATGACATACTCTTCCATGTCCAGTTAAGCAACTCCATCTCATCCAGGCAGGAAATAATAAAAGTTATGAGCAACTTGATTGCTTTGCAGCTTAAATAAAGCAGTGGCAAGAAGCCACTGCCCTTCAACAAATTCTGCTAATTTCTTAGCCATGCACTTTATCACACAGACCTAATATCTGCTCTCCTCTCTATATGGTGGATTCCCAGTAGCTGGGAGCAAAAACTAAAGAGAAGACTTACAGCTCAAGGGCAAAGAGAAAGCATCACACTTCATCTCTTCAGACACACCAGAACTTTGCTACCCACAAAGGCAAAGCTAAGCAGGGGGAACTTCACAGAGACCTGATCAACATTGTGAATCAAATCATCTCTTGTCCAAAAATCAGTAAATGCTTGATCTCCTTGCTCTCTAAGAGTAAGATATGGATCTTTGACTGCTTTAGCAAAAGGAACTTTAAATAGCAGTCATATTAAAATGAAAAGCCTTCCCTTAAACCCACTGTATTTCACTTACAATTTCTCCTTGAGAAAATGAAAAGGAAAAAAATAATCATATGCAACAGATGAGTGGTCATGTCAGCAATGAACTCCTGCAAAGGTCTCAGCACTGCTGAGAGAGCTCACATGAAATCAAACAGGTCTGAATGGGAGGCTGACAGGAACGGTGGAGCAGCACAGCTGCAGATTGCTCTCTCTCCAAGTTCTCCGATGTCATCTTCACACAAATCAACACAGCTTTAAGTTCAAGTAAATGAGTGAAATGCTGGAAATCTGTCAAATCCTTCAGAAAACTTCCCCTGGTTTATAGTGTTACTTTTTTTTTTTTCCAGTTTCCATTAGTATTGAATCCCTAACAAGTCAAATCAGGAAGTGAGTATCTGATGATCTCATGATCTGTGTGCTATCCCCCAGACAAATCTCCATCAACTGCTGAAGTTAAAGTTTCCTTCAATGAATTCTCAGGCTGGACACCTGGATGTCCAGGATGCTTCCAGGGAAGTTGTGCTTGGGATTTCAAACAAACAAAGTTATTAGCAGATAGTCTATTGCTGATTGACTCAAGAAAATACGGCTGCCAATCTTATAAGCAATATTATGTTAAGAGCTCTCTAAGTATATCTTAAGGGTGAATTTCTATGAACCTCAACATAGCATAAAAACCTCAAGCAGAAAGCACAGAAAAGATTAAAATCTATGTTTCTGTCTTTGCATATAGAGTAACAGTTTCCTGATCTCACAGAAAAAAAAACTTTTTAGGAAGCAAAATGAACAGTGGTAACATGGAGACTAAAAGTCAGGAGACAGAAAAAACAATGACCACTGTCTGATCATTATAAAAGACCCAAGTTAAACAAAGAGCATCCATATCAGAAATGGAATACAGAGGCATCTCACTCAGAGCAGCAGCAAGATATGTCAAAATTTGCAGAGGAAACAAAATTAGTTAGGTAACTCCTGAAAAAAAAAATGGACAAGAACTTAAAAATGGCCAACCCAAAGCAGCAAAATCAGTGACTTGGTAGACTATACAAGTATCATAAATAATAAAAGGAACAAGACAATATTTACTGAGTTCAAAATTGCAGCGCATGAAAAACACTTGTAGACAGTTCTAGAAAAGCTTAAACAACAACAACAAAACTCAAAAAAAGGTGAAACATGCTACAGAGGAATAAAATGGAAATTAGTATGCACAACAGTCTACAAAATCAGCTGTAGCAGCTTATTTGGTAGTTGTATACTGTACTCTCTCAGGAGAGAATGAGGAGTTATATAGTGACAGGTAATAAGAAGAAGCCAGGTGCACTGAAAAATTCTTCTTCTACAGTGATCAGGAGGAATGAATTTTTTACCTGAGAAAAGAGAACATTAAAGAACCTGAAAGACATATTTAAAACTTTGACTGATTAAAGAAGATTCGGTGTTCACATTTTCCTTATCTCATAAAGCAAAAAAGCAGAACATATAAAATTATGCCACAAGACAAGCATTTCAGAAAAAAAAACCAAATCGCTTTCTGGCAACAATCCAATATAAATTCCTCAGTCATCTTAAAACCTGAAAGTGGGGAAAAAATCTCAATTCACAAAACTAAGGAGAGAGCCATTACGATGGTATTCTGATGCTACTACTTGTTTTTAACCTAAAAATGGAGAACCTGGAAGCAGATAATTTAGTTCGGAAACTGCAACTATACACACGTCTGGTAAACTGAATGTCCCACACCAGCTCACTGCAAAAGACTGACAGTCCCTGGATGACAGTCTCCGGTTTGGGTGAGACCAAAGTACTGTCTGCAGTGCCAGGACTTGGAGTAGGAGCCTTTGCTTGTGACATGGGTCTCATCCCTCTTTCAGTCAGGAGACCCTGGTTCAAGCTTTGGGATGAAAATCATCCCAGTCTTAAAATTATGTTCATGCCCACAACTGTCTATCTCAAGCTTACACAATGGAGAGAAATAGGCACTTTCTAGGGCATTACTTAGCCATATTCATTTAAACATCCACTTCCGTATGAGAGGAATTGTGCCCTGAACACTATTGCCTACACCAACTTAATCTCTCAACTGTGAAGGGAGCTGAGAGAGACTAGCTCACATAAAAATGAATAAAATGGGTATGTCTATACTTAGCCAAATAAATCCCACTCCCAAAGTCCACCATGGCCTTAGAGCTGCATAGATTTTTCAGTAATTCATTCTTTTTTAATGACATCTCCTGGTCTGGAGTTGAGTGTACGGTTTCTGTTTCTTTCAGGCCATGGAGCTTGCTGTATCTATCAAACAGCCCCATCTGCCTGACTACCTCCCAAAAGTTCTTTCTGGAATTCTGACCATGTGGGTCTTCCATGAAGTCAGTACAAGGACTCTTGCTAATGCTGCTCTGCAGACAAGGAATTCTGAGACTCTCATGACAGATGCAATCCAAGAATGCAGGACTGGCTGAAGAAGAGTAGAGAACACAGCAGTGCCCAACCAGCAGAAAACTGCCAAGGCAGGATCTAAACTGGAAAAGCTGGCAGCTGAAGAGGGCTGCTGACAGTGGTCAAAGGAGCTGACAGGTGGGGAAGGCCACTTCCCCCTTCAACAGCCGCACAACCCCCAGGCCTCCTCACTTCTTGAGCCATCCCACAGCTGTCACCTGGTTCAACAGTGCAGCTATTCTCAGGAGATCCAAGTAGGATCAACAAGCCAAACATATTTTATGCACTGTCCTCAGGAAAAAAATGGTTAAACCACTTCCCCCTAAAATTTCCCCAGAATGGTTAGTCTTCAGACAGAAAAAAAAACCCAGCCTGAGCAACACTAGACACTAAATCTGTGGTTCCCTATGACTGTTTCTAGCTACAGCTCAATCACTGTGACTAACACTGTAACTGCAATTACAGCTGATAATTCTGAGAAATCCTGCATATTCCCTACATAATTTCACATACCTCAGACAAATTCATATTTCTTCCAGGATTACAGTCCCAGTTTGAGAATCACTGTTTTAAGGCAAATATTTCAAAATTACAAGAGCTTTGATGAGAGATGGAAACACAGAGAACTTCCATTGCTGTTATCAATTCTACAGCTATAATAAAATGAAAATACTTAGCATTAAGAAAAACCCAAGTTTATCTAGGTTTAGCTCTATTTTGACATGCTAAGACTGTCTATACATGAATTTGAAAAACATCTGTTTGATCATTCTCTAGATGTTAACTGAGTAACTGATACTTAAAATGTGTTTGCTGAGCCTTAGATGGAAACAGAAATTTCTGTCTACAGTTTCTGTAGAGTGTTGCACCTCCTACACTCTTCCCTATCCCAGACACTTCAATCTCCATTGCACAGCTTACAGCTGGGACCTTGTGTACCTGTTAAGTCCCTCATTAAAGAGTTCGCTACACAGTAAACAATTTTCTGCTGATTTATGAATTCAATTCAAAGTCTTCAATCACTTTTAAACATGGCCAGATTCCTAGCTAGTTTAAAAGAATGGTGTTCTACTCATATCAAGAAGGTACAACAAAATATTTCTTCTGAGAGTCCAATCTACTGTGTACAATGCTTTTTAACAATGAACTCGTGATTTAGACCATCCACTATTCAGTTTCCTATCTACCTAGGTATGTTAATGGAACTTAATTGTTTCTTTTTTTGTTGTTGTTTCACATATATCAACTGGAAAAACATCAAGAGGTAAAAGCCTTCCACATTTTATCAGATACCTGTACAGTGACAAACACAATGGAATATTGACCTTTGTTGGGCTGACTCCCATCACCATGGTACAGACAAGAAAGACAGCTTTACTTCACAGCAGACATACAGTTACAAAACCCTTCATTCTATGGGAATTACTAGGTGAATGAATATGAGCTACCCCATATAGTCACAAGAACTTAAATGAGACATGAAAAGAAATTCTTCATAACCAGAGTGGACAAAAGTTGTAACAGACCGCCTGACGAGGCTGTGAAACCTCCATCCTTACAGATTTTCAGAACTCAACAAGGCCTTCACAACCCTGTTTTTAGCAGAAGGTTGAACTAGGTAACTTCAGTTTCCTCCTATCTAAACTCTTCCATGATTCTAATGAATAGACCCAGAAAACTTAGAAAAAGACCATTTCAGTGGATATTAGGAAGAGTGAAGTGCTGGACTTGATCTAATAGAAACTGCAGAAAATGTTACCGATTCTTTTCTTACACAAACAATAATCTCCGTAAGTAATTCTTCTCCATTGTACGCTCTGTTATTCCACAAATTCCACTTTTGACAGAATTTGAATTGGAAATGTAATACATACCTTCAGCACACCCCTCGAATACCTTATTTTCTCATTTTTTATAATTTTAATACAAAGTTCCCAATTATTCCCCTTATTAAAGACTTTCAGAAGCTAGAGCTGGTAATAGCCACAGAATTTTCTCTACCACTTTACTATGCATGCTGATTCCCACCTGTTTGCTCTTAGGAGCTTTGTCTGACCCATTCCAAAGCATTTCTGTTAATGGGACTTTTACTGGAAAGGTATTTCCACTATTTACCATGAGAATTATTTTCCTCCCCTGCCTGACACAACCTACAGATTTTTCACAACCTACCTTCATTGGCCTCTTCAGTGCTTCCTGAATATCCACGCGCTTCCGCATAATGGTCTGGTCTAGTTTGCGTTCAAAGGCCAAGAGATCCATGTAGGCCTGGGACTCAGGAACCAGCTCCCGGATCTGAGAAGGAAGCAAGGAATATCCAAGCGCTGGAAGCACGAATCTGCCATGTTGCAGAACAGCAATATTGACACATTCCCAGCCCTCGGACAGACGTGCCCAGAGAAGTTCTCCCTCCCACAACAGTTCCCAAACAGCGAGGCAGGTCTCAGTGGCATGGGACAAGCATAGACTGAAAAGCGGCAACACAGAACTGAAGCTAATGGATTCTGGAAGACCCCGCCTGAATCCACAAGGCCTGAATCATGGCTGTTTTCTTCAAGTGAGGCTTAGCTACCGGCAGCCAGGGAGCCACTACTCTCGGTAATCCAAAGTACAGTGAATTTGTCCTGTTCAAAACTAGAAGAGTGCTGCATCTCTCTAGACTAAAAGAGGGGGGGGTGTTCACGATGATGTTTCAAAAACAAGTGTTACCCATTTTAAGCAAAAACTGTCATGCAGGATTACAGCCCTTGCCAGCACATCTTCCTGGCTGAGGTGCAACTGACCTTCACGTCAAAGTTTCAACACGACCAGCTATCAGGTGTCAACTTACGACCCTGCCAACTTTTATTAGTATTTTAATACATTAGTTAACTACATTAGTTCTATTGACAACCCCTCTTTTTATTTTCTCTTTTGCAAGGAAGTTAGAAGAGGAGGGGATATGAAGTAGGTTGGAAGGAAGACCTAATAAACTGAGCTTAGAAATGGGTAAGTATATCCTTAAATGAAAATGTTGGCTCTTGATTTGGAATACTTCATGCAGGCGAACCATAAAAAAGGTACTGTTAGTAATTAAAATAGATCTACCAGACAACCTTGTCTATTTCTACAATATTCACTCTAGCTTTCACCTATGTAACTAAAATATTTAACTGTTATAATATTTCCATAGGAATTAAAAGTGAGTTGGTATTCCTGTTTTGCTTTGGAATCAGAATTAGTTACAGTTAAAATTACAGTTTATATCTGGTATAAGACACAAACACCTATGTGAGAGACACCAGGCATACACCTGTTCCCTGTGTTCTGCAAGGACATGAGAACTATTGCACAAGGTCATGCCAATAGCTCTCCTAGTTTTGCGTCTCTGACAAGGTTTGAAAGTTGCTGCCTTTTAATATCCGCAATAGTCCAAGGAAGAGCGTTCCAGAACCTCACCAGGCAATGTGGGAGGAAGTACCTCCTTTTGCTCATTTGGAACCTGCTACCAGTGAGCTTCATTTGATGCCATTTCCTTGCACTGCTGGAGCAGTGGTGGGCAGGCATTCCCTAGGCACCTTTCCCACATGTTTTACAGGTTTTTGTCATCCCTTTCTTAATAATTTTCTTTTCCAGCCTGAAGATGAACAATTTCTCCCTGCTGTATTTCAACTGATTAAGATTATCAAATAAATGTCTCTTTCAACCTACTCTGTTTGTTTTGAGATGGTAGAATACCTGCTCTACTTACAGCAAGATTGATATTTTGGAAAAGCAGAAACAACAGAACAAAAAATTCTGTCCAGCTTTAGCAGAACCATTATATTTTTAACTGCTTATATGCTTTCTCAAAGTGTTAGCATCAGCAGAATAATAAAAGAAACATGAGCACTAAGAGCAAGCATTACCCTGGAAACATCAAGGAATTGACAGACAGCTTGCAGAGTAAAGGCAGCAAGGCAGTGAGTGCAAATCTTTGGACCTAACAAAACACCCCAACGGTTTCTTCTTGTTCTGCACAGATGAAAAGATTCCTCAGCTCCTTGCCTGAGGAAATCAATCATGGTGTGCTGCAGTCAATTAAAAATTCTGGACCGAGAAAGTAGTTTCAGACCTTTAAAGCCAAATTCCATCAGAGTCAGTTCGTGAACCCTCCGGGCACATGGTGAAGCAGAGAGAGGCCTACAGAGTCCTTAAGATACAGCCTATACAACACAGGTAACACAACCCTTCCAGCTGGTTCAATGGGTACTAGACCCAGGATCTAACAAAATCTCTAGTAAGTTTGTAGAAACAGCAGAAACGTTCAATAAATATTTCTATTCCACACTTTTACATCTTTTACCACATGAAAGTCAAAGGGTTTTTCCTATTCCATTCCTATAATCAAATTGGATGTTAAATATTATACGATGTAAAAAAGCATGAACACTTTAAAATCAGCCAAAGACAAAACTGCATCTAATTCCTTGAACTGCAAATGGCCACAGGCTGGGAGAGCATTTGAGAGAAGAATTGTACTTGCTGTGTTTGCATTCTTCTCTAGGGATGTGTTATGGTCACAGCAAAGATGGGATTTTGGCTAGATCAAAGGCTCAGTCAGGCCAGTTTTGGCAGCTCTTACAGTCTTTTGCTTTCTCATCCTACTAATGGAATAATCTTTTGGAGGCATGATAGTGTTCATGTGATAAAGATCTGTGCAGCCTGCCTAATTCCTTCTTCTTGCATGGTTTACCCCAACTGAAAAGTTCATAGCTCCATGCAAGTCTACACTCTTCTACAAAAGTTCTAACTATAAATGTGAAAAGAATATTTCAATACTTAAATTCTCCATTCCAGCCTTTATCTAGTCGAAGAAACTCCAGAAAGCACCTAGCATCTTGTCATCCAAGGTTTTGAAGCATATATAGCTACTCTTTATCTTATAAAAGTAAGATGGATAACTGGAAGAGATTACTATTAACATTAGTAAGACAGTGCCTTTCTAGAGGCTGGAGGTGTTTATCTTTCTATTGTGAAAATTAAAATGTTTCAAACTTCTAAAAATTAGTAAAAAGCAATTATTACTAAATTATGCATTTTTATCCTTGATTTCCACAGGATTTTTTAATCAATGGTGACAAAAAAAATGGCCAACTTGCAAGTCTGGAAGGAATGGCCTGATGGGAGAGTCTCTCACAATTTCCTTATAGAAGCAGCACAATGCAGGGGTCCCACCACACCTGCCTGCAAACAGATGTGCAAGGCTTGAGAGACAGATTTAGAAACCAAGGAACAGCTGCAACACCGCAAATTTTGGGATACGAACATCTTTGGACAGCTTCTATGGCTGTCACAGTACGACAGCTTGCAAGGCACTGACAGCAGTCAGCAGGCTGGGGAAAGCAATGAGGAAGCCTTCTGCAAGAAGACCAGTAGCAGAAGGAAAGCTAAGGAAAACCCAGGTCTGGGTCTGGTTCTGCTGCTCATGTCAAAAGCCACAGAGAAGGCTGTGGCTTTCCATGTTGTCTTTGGCTCCATTGCTCCTGGTTACGCCCTGTCCTCAGGCCTCCCAGGGTCCTGAGCCCAAGTCAGTCAGGGCAGCAGGGCTGTTCACAGGAACCCTGACAGGCCACAGAAACAGGACAGCAGCTCAGCATGGTAAAGTTCAGCACAGGAAAAATTCTGCTCCTGGGACAGAATGACGCCGTGCAGGGGGACAGGTGGGCATCAGCAGTGTAGAAAACAAGCTGGCAGGAGAGGACCTGGGGGCCCTGATGGACAGACAACAAGTGCAGAAGGAGTCTGTGGGGTAAGGCAGCCATAGCAAAGGTCAGCTGCAAAAGGGGCCGTATTAGCGCAGGTGTTGCCATCAAGCCTGGAAAAGAGGCTCTTCCTTGCTACGCCACGCTGGTGAAACTGGATCTGGACTGGTGGGCACAGGACCACAAAGATGGGACACTCTGGAGCGAGGCCCACAGAGGCTCAGCGGGATATTGGGGGCTGGAGCACAGACCTGCCGAGAGAAGCTGCAAGAGCTTCTTCAGCCTGGAGGGGAAAAGGGAAAAGGAGATCGCCTGGGCGAGTGCGACTGCTGTATGGACTGGTGAAGCACAGACAGGGCCAGCCTCCCCTTGGAGGTACATGAGATTAGGGTGAGAGGCAACAGAAACTCACTGCAGCATGGCCAACTGACTCCCTATAAGGAACTGGTTTGGAAAAAAAAAAAACCCTGACAAAACAAACAAAACACGTGATGGTATTAAAACATTGGAACAGGCTGTCAAAAAATGCTCTGGAGTGTCCATCCTTGGCTGGAGATATTCAGAACCTGTCTGGACAAGGTCCTGAGCAAGCTGACATAATTTGAACCTGTTTTGTACAACAGCTGGCCTGCATAGCTTTCAGAGGTTCTACTTTTGTGTACCTCCAAGGTCCCAGAAAAAGCCCAATAAATAAAATTGGACTTATTTCAGGCAGGAACAATTGGAGCTGCATTCTTCACTAAGCATTCTGCCTAAGCAGGACAAACAAAACTGTTTCAGCCATCTTGATCTTAAAAAACCCAACTCACTAATAAATAGAGATTTGGCACATTCTTTAGAATTAGGCTACCCTAGAATTCCCATCTTTGAGAGGGGTAACAAAATCCAAGACCTCTTACTCCTCCATGTCTGACAAGCTCAATTTGATCCTGAGCTGTTTTTTTACTACCTATGGCAGATGCACACAATCCACACATTTCACAGGTATTCTTAAATCTTAGGTGGCAGTGACTGAAATCTGACTTGGCAGCTACCGGACAGTTTCCCCACTAAGAAACTTTAGCCTATAGCTTATTGACAAAAGTGTCTCTACCACTGAGGCTTCTATGGTGGTCAAAGAAAGACAGCCAAGGGCCGACACTCCTCATAAATTGTAACTGTGACACCCTGCAACCCCTAAGAGAGAGTGGTTTGAGTAGGAGTTCTGACTGACTACCAGAGGGCCAGTAACACAGTCCAGTAAAATGGCAAAAGCAATCCACGTTCTTGGTCCTCCTCTTGGAAGCTGGCAAGCCATTGCTGTTGCTAGGTCCCCTCAGAGCCTTCCTTCAGGATGAACAAGGCCAGTTGTCTCAGTCTTTCCTCATGTGCTGATCCAGTCATTCAATCAACCTGACAATCATCCACTGACCTCAGTCCAGTTTGCCAATGTTTTTCTTGAATTCAGGATCCCGAAACTGGACACAGTGCTCTAGCAGTGAGCTAACAAGTACTGAGCAAAGAAGGGTAATCAAGTCCCTCAGTCTCTTGGCTGTGCTCCTGGCCACAGAGCTGTGGATGCTGTTAGTCATTTCTGCTGACAAGGCAAATCTCCTGCTCAAGCTCAGCTCACTGTCCACCAGTGCCTCCAGGGTTTCCAGCAGTGCTGCTTCCCAGCCAGGCAGCCCTCCTCTTTCCCAAGGAAGAACATTTGACTTAGTTGCATTTCATAAAGGTCTTGCTTGTTCATTCTTCCAGCTTGTCCACAAGCATATCGACTGGTTTCCCCACCCAGTGATTGGTGCCATCTGTAGATTTATAAGCATGCACTGCACTGTCTCCTCCAGTGGCAAAGATGCTGGACTGAACAGCTGCCAGGACACATCCCTGCAGTACTTTGATGTCAGTGTCTTCATGGACAAGCGCAACCGCTAGCCACCTTCGCAGTCTCATCACCCAACCACATGGCTGTCAACCCATTTAGACCAAAATGTCCCAACCTGGATACAAGACTATTACGGATGAGAGAGTGGCCTTGAAAGGACACTGGCCAGTTCCCTCAGATGCAGCCTGCTGGCTACCATGGAGCTGTATGGGTCAACCTTCCTCAACTAATCCCTGGCCCCATCCCTGTCCACTGCCGGCTGTTCCTCTTGGATGTATTCACTGATCACAGGGCATGGGAGGCACCATTAGTGCAGACTGAACAAAGAAGGCTTTGAGTGCTTCAGACTTACTGTCTCTGTCATCACTGGATCACCCAGCCCACTCACCATGGGGCACACATTTTCCTTGGTCAGCCTTTACTACTAGTGCAACAGTAGAAGCTTTTCTTGTCCTTGATGCCCCTTGAAGATCTCAACTACAGCTGAGCTTTGACTTTGCCAATACCATTCCCTGTATGCCTAGGCAATATTTCTAAACTCCTCCTCTGTAGCCTGCCCCTGCTTCACTTCTTGTACGTTGCCTTTAGATGCTGGGACTACCTCTGTTAGTTCCCTATTCTGGGCTCCTCATAAATCTGCTCATTTTCCTGCATTTAAAATAGGCTGCTCTTAAAGGTCCTTAAAGACCTCCCAGCTTCCCTGAGCCACTTTGCCCTTCAGAGCTGCTTCTCAAGGAACCACACCTACCAGTTCCCTAAATAAGCCAAACTCTGCTTGTCTAAAGTCCAGGGTTTGTACTTGACTACTCTCCTTCCTCATTCCCTGCAAGATCTTGAATTTCTTTATTTCACAGTTGCTATATCCAAGGCTACCACTGATTATCACACCCCTAACCTCTTCTTTCTTACAAGTGAATGGCAGATCCAGGTGTTCCTCACCTCTGGTTGGCTCAGATGGAGAAAGAGGTGGACAACAGCCATGCAGTGACCAAACCACAGCAGGACAGCTATTATGGCATGGGATCTGTGCAGAGAATTCCACATGGTGGTCAGTGAACAGCAGCAGTAAAAATTGACTAAATATTTGCATAAAGGACAATGAAGAAGAGAGGATGAAAAGGAGAGGACAGGTGTACAAAAACCTGTCAGCACAGCTAGACAAAAAGTCCTCAGGAATTTGGGGCTGAGTGAGAACAGCAGCCAATACAAAGAGACAAGCATGCCACTGAAGGAGGGGCAGTTTGCTGTTTCAAAGTTGCACTCCACTCAGGAAGTTAAACAAGGAAAAGCAGAGACAGGCACAGCTATGGAGCCAGAATGGTTTTCAGCTGAGATTCTTGCATCAGAATGGGTAGGCAAGGAAGCCAGAGAAACAGAATAGTGGATCACATTCACAGTTCCTGGGAAAAAGTGCAATGACTCAACACTAAGAAAAAATAAGACTGACCAGAAGTAATGAGGAGGCAAGGCCTGGAGAAAGAGTTGCAATCCGAGGTGCAGTCACGTGTCCCTACAGACAGTTTGTGGTCTGAGGTCAAAATTTAGGCACAACTGCTAAACTTGGGTCACAAAGGTAACATCAGCTCCAGAGATTTAGGTCCCCAGCTATGAATGAAGATGCCTGTGAACTTCTCCAAAGCTGAATGAGGGTTTCAGTGACAACCAGGTGTGAACAAGGTAAAGATGCAGAAGTGAGGAAAATGGGGTGGGAAAGAACCTGCTGGACAGAGCTGGAGTTAATGTTAAATACACTATAAAAAATATTAAGCCTTGTTATGTTACAGTATGTCAACCTGAGCTTAACCAAGTCCTTGTGTTCATTAAAATTGCATTTTAGACAAAAGATATGCAGTTAATATGATCAACTTGTATTTAAGTAAAGCATTTGACATATAGTCATAAAGGGAACCACTCCTTAAGACTGAAAAATGGGGATTGGAACAAGCAAGACCTGGCATAGCAAAAAAGTGTTAAGCAGAAAGTACCTCATGGACCATTCATTAATAGTTTTTGTACAAAAAGGAGAAGTACACTAAGAAAACTTAGTAATGATAAACTTCAATGTCACTGTCACCGCAAGGCAGAGGATAGTACAGAGGATGTAGAGAAGCTCAGAACTGTGTAATGGAGATGGGATGGAATATAGCATTACAAAGCACAGGATAGAGTCTAAATTCTGCTCTAATATGGGAATTCATCAGTTGCATATGAGAGAAAGCAGAAATACTTGTATTAGCCAATCACAGAATGACCAGAGGCTATATCAATGTGGAAGGGCCATGAAAAAAAAAAAGCACAGCAATACCAATTTGCAGTGCTATTTCCAGTAAAGATAAAAATGCAGGAGTGGCATTCAAGCACTGGTGGTACTGGTAATCACTCCTACTATGCATAGGTCTGGTTTATTGAGAGGTAGATTTAAAAAGGTTTGAAAGAGATTAATTTAATCTGGAATAGATAAAACAAATGACTAAGAGGATTTCAAGAGGGGAGCCTCTCTTACTTGGCAAGCTAAAAGCACTTCCCTTGCAGAGCCTAGCAAAACAAAAAAACCCAAGCTGCCAGACCAAAAGTATGTCTCGAGTAAGGAACCTAACTAGTCTTGAGGTGGCAGTTGTGTCATGGCTTCCATGACACAGGGAACCAGACTGGAAGTGCCAGGATGTCCCATGCAGTTCCCTAACCCAATCTTCCTATGTGCAGTAGTTTGCTGGGTTGAATTTTTGATATGATTATATTCCTGCAAAATTAAATCCTTCTCAAATAGTTCACCTGGAGCGACTCAGTGATCCTACCCAACCAGCACTATGCTCCAGGACTACAGCACAGGCTTGACCAGAGAGCCTGGAAATCCAACAAGAGGTTCCCCGTGCCAACTGCCCGAGTCACTATCATAGTGAGGAACACTGAGAACCCACCTCCTTTCCCACTACTAAATAAGATCATTTTCAACAGTAAAATGTACTTAATATCTTCCCCTCTCCCCTTCAAAGTTCCCAGAAAACATAAGCAGGAGTCTGCAAAAAGTCTGTGGGTAACAGATGCTGACTGGCTGGAAAACACTCCAGAGGTAGTTCCAGAAAGCTGGAAGTTTTACCCTGTGTTTCACATGCACTCCACAGCCAGTGGAAACCCTCCACTTGACAGGACAATGATGTGCACAGCATTTTTTCATCCCAGAGACGGTGTAAGGGATTTCTGACACACTAACTGCAGCCTAACAGAGTACGTTAACCCAGAGGTCACATCATTGATACCAGCACTGCAGCTGCACTGATAAAAATCCCACTGCAGAAAAGACCTCTAGCAATTGCCTTATTACTCCATCAGTTAAAGCTATTGGCTGGCAGCAACAAAGATACTGAAAAGCAAGAATATGTGATGACAGCATGGTTTTGAAAGCATCTGTAGAGATTTTTGACATACCTATATAAGGCTCTACCTATTAAAGAATTATCATGGACTTGGTAAACAGAGTCGGCAGTCTTCTGCTGGCAAAAAAGTCTGATTACCTCTGAGACCTTTTAAAGGCAACAGGCAAAATAAAAGCCAAAAATAAAAACACTCCCACAACCAACCAACCAAACCAAACCAACAAAACAAGACCAAAAGTGCCTCGAAATGGACATGTATTTCCAGCAACAGCCTCGCTATACAGGATGTACCATTGTCTGCGAAAACAGTTCGTGTGGAACAGACAAAACTCAGTACACAAAACTTAGCTTTCATTATAAAAAAGTACAGACCACCAGCAGAGCAGGAATGAGGCTTCAACACAATTACCAGGGATGCTGCAAGTAGTTCAAAGGTCTTGGGTTTAATGGCCGCTTAGTCCTTTCAAGCAACATGAGATCTAACGGCTTACATATGAGAGGCTCTGCTTTCAGAAGGTGGCAGGAACGACAAGAGAAGAAGTGATAGTATGACATCGGGAGTACTAAGGTTGGGCTCACCTCTTTGGATGGCTGGTAGTAAGCACCTGTGAAATGTCACAGAAGAGACTTTGGGGCCTGCCAGCAAGTTTGGGCTCACACTAGCAGTGGAGCTTGAAAACTCAAAAAGGATATGGAGGAAAAGGACACACCTGTCCAAGGGATTCTGAGCCTAGAAAAAGCACCAGCAGTCAAAGCAACTGAGACTAGGATGTGACAAGGGTGTGTGTTTCAAAGCCTTTTGGGACCAAGCAGGTTCTTGGGGAACTGTACTGAAGAGTGTAAAGGAAAGGAAAAGTCTGGGAATAATGACAGAGGAGAACAGAAAGAAATCCCAATGTTTAGAAAGTAAGTAGATGATGTAAGCATTGAGGATCAAACATAGGCAGACACCAAAAGCTAGACATATCCCCAGGGATAAGAGAATTAGTAACTCTCCAGACAATACAGACCCCTTGGACTCTGTTGTTTACACGGGTTCACTCCAGTCCTACGGTGACACAACCACAAGAATCACAACCTGGCAGCTCTACTGGGCCAGAGACCTGAGTCTGAGCCCACTCCCTCAGGTACAGCCACACTCTGGACCAGGTTTTGAACAGCCTCAAAAATGGATCAAAAGCATTGTGGAGACCCGAGGGCCCCAGTGCCAAGCTGTCGCTTGGCAGCCCAGCACCACGGTCCCTCCAGCAAGCGGCAGTGCTGGCTCGGCTAACCCAGGCACGAGGCCGCGCAGGCCGGGCTGCTCCACGCTCCCAGCCCCCAGCCCAGCCCCAGCCTGGCTCTCCAGACTTTCACCCACTGCCTACTTACTTTTTAATTAGATTTTTAAACAAAAAGTGAAAGAATTTTCTAAAATTCCTCTAATTACACTACGATGCTGAACTGATTGTGAAGGGAATAGGAAATGAAAGCGACTCACCCTCTGAGGGAGAATTTTGTCAGCCATCTTCCTCCTCTTGGCACTGTACATTTTTTAAAGAAAAAAACACGTTACCATGGTGACAGATCTAGGAGTAACGAGGCCACCTGCTAAATTATCCTGACATCTCCACATGCTGGTGCACAGCTGTGCATGCATCAGCAAAAGGGTCTCACCCATGCCCAGGACCTCGTACCCCTTCTCTCAGCAGCCTGGGGAGGCAGTTAGGTAAGAACAAATCAGGGCTGTCTGTTATGCATCCTGGAAAGAAGTCTGTAAGTTCTTTGATCACAGCATCTTCTGTGGTGCAGGGCAGCAATGTATGCAAGTGCATGTGCACACGCTGCTTCCAGGTACAGACAAGCATGCAGGAGGACAGTCTCACGCGTGGTGTGCACAGACACACCTATGTGTATGCACATCTGAGCGGCTGAGTGCCTGCAAATGGCACAGGAACTTGCTCAAACAGGCAACACGCATTTATTCAATCCTGCCCAAAATTAAGTGATGAAGAACACATACATGTATGTGCGTAATTCACATGATGTATGAAGACACATACATATGCACACCCTTCCTTCCTGATATACATACACACTTGTTTTACTGTAATATATTTGCATGAGCAGTCTTCTGCTGGCAAAAAACTTTGATTACCTCTGAGACCCTCTAATCTTATAAGGGCAACAGGCAAAATAAAAACCAAAAATAAAAACACTCTCACAACCAAACAACCAACAAAACCAAAACAACAAAACAAAACTAAAATTGCATGAGTGATGGACAAAGGTAAAAGGCCTTACATTACCGCATTTCTTCATCTTTCTGAACACACACATGGGAAGATGTATGTGTGTCTGCAGTATGTATACGTACTGTGTCCATACCCATACATAGGCACATTTCTACAGCTCTGCTTTTAAAAACACAATTGTACTCATGTGCATAAACACAAATGTGTATGTGCCTGAGAAATTGTACTGTCAGGAAGGTTGTCAAATACACTGTCTTTTGAATTCTTCAGATTCTAAGAACTGTTTGTGCCCACCAAACCTGTCACCCAGCTTTCTCTAACAGGGCCCAATGGAATTCAGGTCCTATTCTTCATCTCTTTAATTTGTGAGGCCTTTATCTTAAGCAGGAGATGAATCACTCCATCTGTGATAGACAAGTGGGAGAAAGCAAACCACCTGCTGCCACTCTGCCAAGTCACAAGGACACCCCTCTCCTTACTATCTTCATACTGGAAGTCTGTCATCAGCCGTGTCCACATAAAAGCTGCTTCCACACACATTGGTGTGGCCTACTCTCTTCCTGCGTTTGTTAATAATAAGCCAGGTCTGAAATACCAGATTCTTAGACTCTTTCCCATCCCCACATAAGCCAAAGCCGAGGCACTCTTTGTGCCCAGAGGTGCAGAGGGCAGAAAATTCAGTTACACCCAGCTTAATAGGTGAACAACGTCCCTTTAAAAAAGTGTAGGAATAATGGGAATGGAATGTTACATAGTGTGAAACTCCAACACCTTCCACAGCTCACAAAATCAAATCTGCACTGAAACACTTCACAGAATCTGGAAGCAAAGGCTGAGCAAGCCCCAGCCTCCCAAAGGGAGTGGGATATGCATGTACCTGCAACAATCCCACAGGCTTGCAAATAAAAAGCAAGAAACAAACAAAGCAACATCCCCAAATAATTTGGGTCTCAACCAGCTCTTCAACAGTCTATTACAGAAATGAGATTTTTGTCTCCACCAAACCTGCCAAGAAAGGACAAGTGCAACCTTCTTGGCCCATGCTAGAAAACATGGAACTCATTTACCCTCAGAATTGGACCCAAGGTGACAGAAAAGTGTGCCTGAAAAAACAGAATGAGAAATGACATGGAGGTGGAAATGAAAAAAGGGAAAACATTCAACACATTATCTGAAGGGAAGGCATAGCAGAAGAAACAGAGAAGCTCTCTGAGTACCCAGGGAGCACTGCTGTGAACTGGGCTCAAGGCAGTAGAGATCACTGCTGGGTCCCAAACCAGAAACACTGAAGTTATGAACAGGGGAGAGGAACTTTCATGTGTGAGTTAGGCCAACAACTTCTAGAAAATATTGTCCTTTAATGCTCCCTGGAAACCAGTTAGTGACTAAAGTTTGCCTTAATTATCCAGCAGGGGCAATTTTTCAGGTTATATCCACCCTAGTACCTGAAGGTTGAGCATCATTTTGTGCAGTTTCCTGGAGAATCTCCTGGGAGGTGCTACAGAATGTGTATTTTGACTGGTGCCGGGCAAGGCCTCCAAGACCCACATGCACTGCTTGTGCTCACGTGCTGCACTCACACACATTCCCTCTGTGTTCAATCTTTTTCAGTTGTAATGTATTAATACTCTCAAGATCAGGGTCCTTTCCAGATGCATCCCAGATACAAGCACTCCCAAGTCTGGCTTGCTGATACCAGGTATATAACCTGGTCAGAGCAGGGCTCCTGAAGAACTGAGCTTACAGAGTCATGTTTTACCTATAACTGAATTCCGTGACACCACCAGAACACTGCCTGAAGCTGTATATGCACCTATAATGATTTTGCAAAAGGTAGCCCACACAGATGACTGCACGCTATGTGTGTGCAGATCACACTCAACACTCAAGACTGATGAAGTCTAATACGTTGCAAAAAGAAATTAGCTAACTTAAGAGAGAATGCACTCAGCAATGTATAAGGTGGGCATATTTCAAAAAGAAAGTTCCTCATAGAAATCCCTCTAATTCTATGAAATTACTTCCACTGCATATTTATTTACTTCATATGTAAAAACACTTGGGACAACTGTAAATTTTATGACCACTCTTCTGAGTGAACATAGTACAAGCATTCACGTGACAAACCGAAGTTTTTCCACTTGTGTCATTTACAAACTATTTCGTTAGCCAGACAGAAATCAGAGCAACTACACAGAACAGACAACAAATAATACAATAATTTTACCATATTAGAAGAGAACTGTTCATTAATTCTAAAGGCTAAACATACTCAACAGATTTATGGCCTGACAAACCTGCGAAGTAAAAGCAGAGTAACTGCAAAACCAGACACTATTAAAGGTCGGTTTGTTCAAGACCATTCACAAACAACAACAAAAAAAAAAGAGTAAAATTTACCAATGTTTTTCCTGCTTAAAAAACTGCCAACACATATATCTTCTACTCTGTCTCATTTGATCTTAGAGGTCTTACTTACTGCTAAACAGGTATCATCTTTGCTTCCTCAAACTGTCCTCCTGTGTTTTCTTTCCAGAACACTTACCTCCTAGCTCGGTTCTGAGTGGCTTGCTGCTGCTGCTGCACCTGTTGCTGCACCTGCTGCTGTTGGACCTGCTGTGGTGCAGTGCGTTTTCTTGTTGTTTCCATCACAGTCTGGGGCATCCCAGGTCGCACGGATGGGCTTCCTACGTATGGGGTGCCCGGAGGACCCATGGGAGCCCCCTGATGGGGCATTCGAGCTCCTGATGGCATCCCAGGGCGCTGGAGGAAAAGTAAAACAGAAGGAAAAGCCAGTTTGGTTCCTGTTTCTGCAGCTGCCAAGACATTTGTACATCATGCGACACTGGCCCCAACAGATTCCCAGTTTCGACCATCCTGATAAGCACTGAGCAGCAACACAAAGCACATGAGCTCTGTGACTAGTGTGTCTTGGATGTCATGAAGAGGCATTCAGGGATAAAGTAGACAAGAAACAGGGAGGTAAAATACTAGGCTTGGGAAAACACTCAGCAGTCAGTGGCATATCCAGACCAGGTTACAGCTGAAAGCTCTACCTTCAGCCTGAAGAGAACACCCCGTGGCAGCGACACGCAGTCCAAACTAGTGCAGCTCACATGCTGCTCAGAGCTGCGAGCACGCTCCCACTGCACATGCTGCACTGACAAGCAGGCAGCTCTGATCAGCTGGGAGACAGAAACCAGCACAGGCAAAACACCAGGATAAACATTTTCCATTAAGAGCCTTCTACTTCACCTACACCAGAGAGCAGTGTCAGTTCATAACGCAACATGAATCCTTTAAGAAAAAGGTCATGTCTCTGATCAAGCCTTTAAAACAAAAAAAAAAGAATGAAATGAATGTGGGAGTTTGTCAGCAGCCCCTGTAGGCATCCTAAAGCCCTGGCATTTATGTTGACTTCTGCATGCTCCTGAGAGACACTCTAGGTCAAGTCACAAGCTTAACGCTGCACAAGACAAACAGTAAACCCAATTCTGAATTCTAGAAGTTTATAGTCATCAAGGAAAACCACCAGAAAAATAACTGCCACCTCTAAAATGCAGTTCAAAACAGAGAGACGAGCTTAGTCTCATACTGAGAATTATCAATATGTATATGTCCACATACATGCAAAAATACAGACACACACTCTCTTGGCATTTGAACCAGGATGAGAAAAAGAATAACCATACAACAAAAGTCCTTTGAAAGTCAAGTCCGTCTACAACGTCTTTTAAGGAAGCCAAGAGGCAGTGGCATCCATTATGGATAAACAATTGGTTAAAGGAGAGAAATGAGGCAAAAGTAATTGGTTCTGAAAATAAAAGGAAGGCACATGTAAAATTCTGCTGGGACTTCTCATTTTCAGCATATTTAAAACAACCTGGGGAAAAAAAAAGAACCAAAAAAAGCCAGGAAAAAAGCAAGGAAGTGAAAAAGTTTGTTGGTAATGTTAAGTTACTCATGCTGGCAAGGATGAAGGCCAGTTTCAAGAGCTGCAGAAGGACTTTATGAGACAGAATGAACACTCAAGAGGAAGATGCAAATGTACTTCAATACATATTGAAGTGAACTACAAAAGGGAAAAAACAATCCAAGAATCACAGGCAAAGCAATGGGCCCTAAGCTGATTGCTGCCCAGCAGAACCAAGGTCTTGTTTAAACACACACTTCCAGAAAAAAAATCGGTTCACTGGTTACTAGAGGTCAAAAAAAGTCATTAAAGAAAAGAAATCGGAGTGGAGGGAACAGAGGCTATCAGAGTGCCACTGGCCACAGTGTGTCCACAAGTGAAGGTTTGCGTGCAGCTCTGGCTCCTGCAGCTCAGTGATGGCAGAGCAGAGCTGAAACAAGGATAATGGCACAGAAGTTCTTAACACAGGGAACTGCATCCATGGAAGTAAAAGTAAATACATTGTGACTTTTCATCTGGAAAGAAGTGATCCAAGGTGATCTAAAGGGGCATTTGCCAGAGCTCTGCAGAATCAAGCATGGCCTGGGGAGGGCAGTTGGGTATCGACTGTTCACTGCTCCTGCTAGAATAGTGAACCCTGGCCATCAGCAGAGGGGTCAGGCTCACAGACCACTGAAGGGATGAGCTTGTCACACTGTGGGTATCAGCCTGTGGAACCCTCTTCCAAAGGGGTGCTAAACAAATGGAAGACATACTTGGTTCAGTAGTTGCAGACTGAGAAAATACTTGGGAGAAATACACTACTGGACCCCAAAATGAGATGCACGCACTCCTGAGGGTATGCAAGCCAGTCCACTGGGGGCGGGAAGAAAATAGTTTGTGCACAATCAACATATATAATTATTTTTTAAAGTTTACTTCATATTTATCTCATAATTTCTATTGTTTCTAAATACATAATTATGTATTACAATAAAACATAATTCTAAATATAATTTGGACCTGCATCTCCAAATTAACCACCCAAATCCACTGTAGCTCCCAAAGCCCCAGCTCAGTGCCCTCCCTGATCATCACAAGTCTTAGATATTCCTCACACTTGTATCTATAAAGGAAACTGGAGAAAGGAGAGGAATGGATGATCAGCAGAGAACCAATATGGGCTATAACTCGTATGGACAGAGAAGCAAGGCAGGAGGCAGGAGAGTGACCAGCACAGGAATCCACGCAGGTGAATTCAGCAAGCGTTGACATAAGAAAGCAAGGGAAGGTATGGCCATGGAGAGAGCAGCAGGCAGCAGACAGACTAAACTGCAGCTTTGTGCAAAGCTCCAAATGTCTTCTGCCATGAGCCTGGAGCCCCAAGAACAGCTGGAAGGGAACAGTGCTTTCTGCTCCCATGTATGCACCCCCACCCTCTGACCCAGGCAGAGTCAGCAGAAAGAAATGGCCCAGAAAATGCTTCTCTCTTGAGCCTGCATTTAAGATCTGTCATCTGTCAAGCCATGCATTGTGGCCTCCTTCCAGCAAAGGGCAGACCACTGGGCCAGCTGCTGCCTGTCAGTCAGCCAGGGACATCTGACAGTCACTCAGAAGGGCCCAGATCCTGAGCACAGCCATCTCACGGAGACTGACTGGCCACGTGGACAAAACTGAAGGCCCATTTTGGTGCTGCTCTAAAGGGCACCTTAGGGCTTGAAGAGCAAGGTCAACAAGCTAAATCTACTCAGTCTCAGTCTTATGTCTTTGAACTTACTTCAGTTTCCTTTGTTAAGCACTAAAATAGAGAAACATAGAGAAAGGACAAACATGAGAAAAGAGAGACAGCTCTAGCAAAAGCATATTCCATCTCATTCCTTGACCGCCTCATTCCTTCGCCTCAGTTCTCATGTTCCTATCTCCGCTATCACTCATAGATAAAATATTACTCACTATGCAACTGTGCAACTGCCTTCCTGCTGCAAGCCCACCAGACTCCCAAGATACAGAAATACTTTATCCATTTGAACTTTTATAGAAGAACATACAAGCAGCACCTCACCTTATCTAAAAGCTTGTTTTGCTCTCAAATGCATGTATGAGACAAGACAGTGATGGACAATACATCAAATTTTTCACAATAGTGACATTAAAAAAAAAAGTCTTCTTACTAAAGAGTATTCCAATACCATTATGGCTTTTGAAAGAGATCTTGAAGGTGCATCTATCTACAGGTTAGGATCTGCCTATCTTCCTCAGCAGGATGGAATCTGTCTTAAACAAGAAGCATTCATGGGAAACGCTGCAGTGCAAAACAGCACTGATAAATCCTCCTTCTTGAGAAATCATCTGCCTGAGACCCCCATCCCTGACCCATCTCTGTTTGTACCCACAGTCCTACCTCCTTTTTACCTCCATTCATTTCATTTACATGTATTAATCTGCACAAACACCTCACTGGACAGAGGGCAAAACCACTGTGGGTCACAGGAAATGAGGAAGCCCACAGCCTGTCCTCAGTTGAAGGGACCACTCTCACAGCTCTGACAAGGTGAAGCAGAGAGCAGAGCAGAAGTGCTTGCAGAGCAGCAAGGCAAAGACAGTACAGCGCACAAAGGCACATCACCAATATTTCATGCATGTGTACTGGTCCCCCACAGTTCTGCTGATTGCCTGTATACATGTGTGCACGGCTACAGCTGTTCACACCTGAGCATACTGTCAGCGCAGCAGGATATCACCTCCCTGACACCTGCTGCCATATCCCTTCACTGCCTCCCACGGACCAGTTTCTGAAGCCACATTTGGCTTGTCTACTTTCTTCCTTGCCTCAACTTCCTGTCACATCAGAGCTCTGCCTCTGTCCTCTTTGTCATCCTTAAATGAACTTCTGTCTGACAGCAGTAACAAGACAACATTAGAGCAGTGCTTTTCTACATTCTTCTACTGCGGAGTCTTTTCTCAGGGGATATACATCACAGCAGTCAAAACACAGAAGTAGAAAAAAGGAGGTTTCCTGTCTGGACATACCAGTTAAGAGGAAAATAACCTGGAGAACTGACAGGTGAAAGTAAAAGCAAGTGTCAAGAAAAGTAAAGCAAAAACACCCACAAGAGGCCTCAGAAAGAGACTGCACAGAGAGCCAAGAGTTGCTGCATTGCAGTTGAGTGCTGAGCTGCATTTACAGCAATCTCCTGTCCTGACAGACTCCATCCACCTCAGCACCACACAGGAGGCTCTTATAGCTTGTGGGGAACAGCCACCAGCTTCTTGTTAACAGAGACACTGACAGATTTTGAGAGTAACTATCACCACCAAGTACACAAACAGAATATTTCTTAACTAAAAAGGAGCCTACAAGAAAGATGGAGAGAGACTATTGACAATGGCCTGGAGTGACAGAACAAGAGGGAAGGGCTTCACACTGACAGACAGTAGGTTTAGATTAGAAGAAAATTCTTTACTTATGAGGGTGGTGAGGCCCAGGTTGTGTCTGCCCCATCCCTGGACATGTTCAAGGCCAGGTTGGATGGAGCTTGGAGCAATCTGGTCTAGTGGAAGGTGTCCCTGCTCACGGCAGAGGGGTGGGACAACATGGATCTTTAAGGTCCCTTCCAATCCAAACCATTCTATGATTTCTACAAGGCCTAAATATAAGCCAGAGGAGATACCTCCAGACAGCATCAGGTAAGAATGAGTAACTAGAAGCACCTGGAACTCTTAAGAAATTTAGACTAGACTGATACTATCTGATGGCAACAAGTTTCTGACTGCACAAATAGCTTCCCAACTGGATGTGCTGTTTCAAAATGGACCCTTAGAAGTACGACAAATAAAACTGGTACAAGGCTTCTCCTCCTTAGTTACAGATGTTACTTCATGAGTTCCCCTTTTTAATGTCTGTGAATCTTTTAGAGGCTTAGTAAGCTGAAACACCAGTATTGCAATTCTTGCTTCCTGCCATATTCACCTTCCTCCATTTCCCGGAAGCTCTCAGTCAGTAAATCCAAGTGTTCCAGGTACCATGCATTTTAATATAATGTTCACAACAATCCAAAAGTCTTTAACTTAGAAACCATCCCATTTACAGAACTGTGAATTGTAACACGAGACAAAGTTCAGTTCTATTTCATGCGGGTCTGTTCACAGCTCAGAATAATCTGCCACCAAGCTCAAGTGGAGCACTTGAATGCAACAAAAAAACCCCTCAAAATAAGTCTTTGGAATTGAAACAACAGATCTTACAGACCAGATTTGAGTTCCAACAGCTTTAATAGATCTGATCATACGACTGCTGTGATCTAATGTATGGAAAGGATTTTGTGTGAACAGCTACCAGAATGCACCTCTTGACTTTTTGAAAAGGATGGCTTTGGGAGGGAGAGGAACAACAGAGCTCTGCAGCACCATGACTAGCTTGGAGAGAGAAGAGGCTGGTCAAGAGCTCGTTGTCTCTTCCCTTACAATAATCAAACAACAGTTGGCAGGATCAGATAATTCCTTAAGCAAGATAAGCTGAAAAAATTCCTGACACAAAACACTGAATGCTAGAAGTTTAGAAAGGTTCCAGAAGACATCATTAGACTAACCTCCATAAATAAAATCCATATAGATGCACTGCACAGAGGGCAGCTTTGGGTCAGAAAGCTCCCAAGCTCCAAATCAGAGAGAATTCGTATGAACCATCACTAAGGTTTTGCCTTATTCCTGTACGTCCATGCTGCCTTCCACTGCCCCATTCTATGTGGGATACTGAACTAAATGATCCAGTCTGACTATTTTCATATTTCTCCAGTTTTTTGGGGTTTTTTGGGGTTTTTTTTAGAAAGAGAAGAGCAATTCAAACATCTAACAGATCCATTGTATCCATACACCTACATTCCTCAGCAAATCCAAGTTTTCTTAACCAGCAACTGAAATTTGTTTAACAAGCCCATATTGCGCAAAATCACACTGGTCTCTATTAAAGCCTTGGTTGACACGAATGTTTTATTTTATTTTATTAATTATGTATGAACCTTTTTCTATTTGACAGCCTGAAATCAGTCCATGGCTAGAAAAGGACAAAGCTTCAGTCTCTACCAGCAGCTTGCTCACATAGTTGAATGCTGTACAAGGTTTTCACTCTAACTGTCCCCTGCAACTACCTTCCCAATCAAGCTCCTTGCCGTAAGGTCCCTTGATTTCTTCCAGGCTCCCCTACTCGCCTCAAATACCTCCTTGTTTACCACACAGGGAATATGCACACAACAAACCAGGGCATCCATCCCAGGCCCCGTTCCCTGAGGATGCCCTCGCAGAGAGAACCACGCAGGGAGCCCTGCGGTAGGAAGTGGAACAAACTGTCCCAAACCAACAGTTCACAAATCTCTTTTCTAGCCATTCTAGTGGTAGCCAGCTTATGCTCTGACAAGACAATATCTATACCCATGACAAAATAAAAATTAGTAAGATATTTTTCATTAGGAAAGCTCTACTTTTTTAAAACCTGGCCATACTCTCTTCACCTCACTACTGCCAGTAGCGATCTCTACAACCCTGTGACTGGCTGGGAGAAACAATCACTTTTACTCACTTAAAACAGATCACCATTCAATTTTGGGAAAAGATCTTTAGTTCTTCCCATTCTAATAAAACCCCCATAATTTTTATAATATACTGAAATATGAGTCCTTGAGGTCATGCAGCTCTTCTTCATCTCAAAGAAATATCACCAGTCTCTCCATCATCTTTGATAGATGTTTATTTCTTTAACCAGTACCTAAGAGCCTCCAATGACAGAGATTTTACAACTTACATAATCAGTCTCTATACTTACATATTACAAATAAAACCAAAAATAGCCCTATTCCCTTATTGATGAAGCCTTCAGAGGTCTCCCACTACTACTGTCCTCCAAGTTCCCAGTCTTTTGGCTTGTTAGTCATACAGATTACCAAAATCAGAAGAACATTCTTGTAAGTATACGCCATGGATTTAAAATTGCTTCTGTGTTATTCCCTGCCCCACTTCCCAATCAGGCTAACAGTTCACTTGATTTCTTATTAGCTAGACACTAAGCAGCTCATAGGCCATCCAAGCCTTTCTCTTGAATGGTGACATTGCCTTTAAACCCAGTAATGTATCAGGAGATGCAAGTTTTTTTTATGAAATTCATTACTCATCCCTTTTTCCAAATCACTGATAAATCTCTTATAGACCCTCCACAGCCATGAGACCTGTTCGTCTGTTCTAACACCGACAAGTTATTTATCATATATATTAAATATTGGTTTACATGCTGGCATGCTCTGACACTCTGCTTTCACCATTGCAAAGACAGTTTATGTATTTACCATAAAATCCTATGACCAGATTTGAGAGATAGATAGGCACACAAAAAGGACTGAGGAGAAGCATGGAGTCACATCAGTGATAGACAGGTTTGTATGAGTTAGCCATCTTGGAGCGTAACTAATATTAAACTGTAGAGTTTAGCAGGAACTACGAAATAACACCTATTAGCAGAAAATAAATATGGATAAGGACTTATATCGCCGCAGAGAGCTTCCTAAGCATAGCAAAGAGGACAAAGACCAAGATCACTATGGGAAAAAGAAGGTGATTGGAACTGACAGCAAGTACGTTGTAAATACAGCTGTGACTCCAGACTTAAGAAAGGCACATAGACACATAATGTAGGGGTATCTGGTGGATAAAAGGCAAGAAGACTGGCTTTGGAAGGAAGATAAAGTGGGAACAGGAAAAGGACACAGAAGCAGATTTAAAAGGTCAGAACAACGGGAGAAGAAAATGAACCTCTCAGCAGGTTCTTGTGTGCAGATGACACAGCCAAGGTCACCAGCACATGGCACCAAGCGATGGTTCCTGCAATCAAGTCACAAGAGGACAGATGTCTGGACAAGAGTTTTGACAAGACCTGCACCACGGACCCTCTCAAGACTAAACAGGTAGATACCCGTTTGAGTAAGAAAAAGAAAAACCAGAAGAAGAAACAAAGAAAAAATCAGGGGAGGGAGACAAAAGCAGGATCCATTTAAGGGATCCAGCCAGCAATGAGGCCTGTGCTAGGGACTAGAAGATAGAGGAAATCAAGGAAAGGAACGACCTGCAGCAAGACTAGTAATTTGTTCAACAAAATATAATTCAACAGCTGGACACCTAGAGAGATATCATAAAGACTGCCTGAAATGTACTACTGGACAGCAGAAAATGCATTGATAAAAAGATAATCAACATAAATGTGGCGATTAAAGCCCTATTTGTCCACAAAAATGCTAGAAAAAGAGAGGAACAACAACAACAAAAGGGCAAAGTACAGGATGAAGCCTTTGGGGGAAAAACAATTCCTCCCACAAAAACGATGTGCAAGACACTGATGAAAGAGAACAGGAGTAAAAGCACAGTAAAAATAAATAACTGAAAGAAATTTAACCTTTTTAAAAGCCCAACTGCTAACTGGAGGTGTAACAAACTATCAAGGCCTCAAGTAGGAGGAGAATGAAGCATCCCACTTGGGAGTTTTAACCTCTAAGACATTTCACCTTTCAGGGGGATCCAATCTGCCTGGGACAAATGAGAAAGAAGACATTGTCTAAGCTGGCAGTATGGAAAAGCATAAAAGCAGGATCAGGTGCACAAGAGCAAAGGGCAAAGTGACCTCAGCAAAGGAACATATGTTTCCAGAAAGACCAAGTGAATCCAAGAGCTAACTGCCCTTAGGAAATAGTGCAGAATTATCCCGTTCATTTAAGCGTCAACAAAGCAAAAAAAAAAAATTCTCACAACATTCTACCTCTGGTTGCTTCTCCCCATTTTTAGGGAGTGGAAAGAAAATATTTTTCAATAACCAAATTAAATAATGTTATCATAGATAGAATAAAAAAATTAGTCATTTGAAGAAGAAATTGGTCCCTGAAATTAGAGCAGAATCTGACTCCAAGAAATTCCACTAAAGTTTAATATACAACTTGATTTTTCAAGGAATTAATTCAGATGTTGACACACTCTGAGTAGTAATAAAACACAGGAGCCAGCACTAGGCAAACTCAAGGTAATGGCTGGCATGGCATGTTCTCTTATTTGGTAAGATACAGGGCCTGGAGAAATCAAATGAAGTTATAAGTTTTTTTCATCTTTTTAAAGTAATGTAATAGTGACTGCCTCAACCCACGTTTTGATCAAAATGAACCTGAGATGAGGAAGAAACTAAAGGAAAGAACAAACCAGGCAGCAAAGCAGAACTAAGGGAGATGATAATGAAGGAAAGGAGAGGGTGATACAAGAAGTGTTCAGGCACCAGAACAACAGCCAAGAAGCCCCAGCCTCAGCAACAAGAAGCAGGAAGATGACAAACATATACAGATATTCCAGACTAATGCATATATTCAAATAAAATGTCACTAGCAACAAAACTCCCAGGGCAGAAAAGGCAGACTTTCCTAGCATCCAAGTTGTGCTATATTCATTCCAGTATAAATTAAAAATTTCCCAGGCTTAAGAGCCCTGCATGCTGCTTTCACACAAAGGCCAGCTAGATGTGGAATAAGCAAATTCACATAACTATTTTTGCTGCTCTTCTTGATACTAAAGGAAGAGCACTGGTGTGCAAATGCCAAGGGAAACTTTAGAAAAGGCAAAATCATCCCATCTGCCACCCTCCCAACTGGCTTCTGGTTCTGCTCAGACACAGTCATCACGATCCAGACTACCTTGATGAACCCACATGTCCACAACAAAACCACTGCTACCACCTGCACACCCGCTCTCTGTCACCCCCGAACAGCCGCCAATCTCGCCCAGCCTGCTCCTGTACACTGGCACCACATCATGTCTTCACAGCTCTCACCAATGCAGAATGCCACCTCAAAGTCCTTAGCCACGCCAGTCCCACCACATCCAGGATCTAAAGGACACACGCAAGATCCTACACATCTGGAGTAAGCCTGAACCATGGAAACAACTCAATAGTCTGCCATAAGCCCCACAGGTTTCTACGATCTCTGTACAAGAACCTTGACCTCATGTCTTCAAAAAGGTGTCACAGGAGGTGCCAGAATCCTCAAGAAAGAAGCACTTGGGACTATCAGTATCCAAACAATATCACATTCCTTGGGGCTCTTTAACAGCCTTATTTCTGCTCAATGTGTATCAATGTTACAAATCCAAATGTTATAAATGGTGACTGCTCTCAGACACTAGAGTCATTTAAAGAACGTTTCCAATGGCAGCAAAACAGGGTGAGCATTTCCCCTTAAATGGAGATCGAAGACCTGATTCTTAAACAAAAGCTGGAACATTTTTAAAGACCTGAAGGATTGCTTTAATTAAGCATGGCACCCTGAAATTCTCTCGTAGGTGAGTTTCCATAGACTGCTACAGATCTGCAGAGCTAATCTCTTCAAGCCCCTGAAAGTCACCTGTTAAGTAGCCAGAGGATACACACAAGCCAAGACTGGAGACAAGAACCAGAGGCAGCACCCCAAGGCTTCATCAGGCTCTCATCAGAATTGTTTTTCAAAACACAAGTTTGATTACAGAACAAAGTGTCCTACAAGCCCATTTGGGTTAGATCCAGTGCAGATTCTGCACCATGATCAGGCTGAAAAGCATGCTATTCACCATTCATGGAGAATCACAGCAATAAGCACAGCACACATCCCCCCGACACAAGCCTGTATTATCAATGAATCGGTGCATAGGCGAGGGGCTACACAGACCCCGGTGTTCCCCTGGTGAAGCAGCTACCAGCGCCCCAGGAGTACACTGCAGGAGCCAATCCAGCCCAGCACAGAACCTCCAGTTTCCACTCATCCCTCTATTCAGAGCCAGCCAGCTCACTAACTTTCCCGACTCACCACCCCATGGACCAGAAACTCAAAAAGTTTGCTTTTCGTAGCTTTGCGAGCCCCTCCTGTAACTTCATCTGTAGCCATCAGGGTCTGCTCAGCCTCTCTCACTCTCTCTCTTCCTCTTTCTTTCCCTTTTCTGCCTTTTTCTCCAACTCTCCCCTCTGAGTCCTGCTGGGCTCTCACACTTCTAATAGCGCGGAGTGGGGAGGGGGCCCCTTCAGGGCCTTCCTGACGGCCCACTCGCGCTCAGCCTCAGCTGCTGCATTCCTCCACTGATAAGCCAGAAATAGTTTGTGCTGCCGGGCTCTGTCTGTTTACTCTGCAGGGACAGAAAATCCAGCTTTTTAAACCTCTCTGTCCAAACAGCAGAGATAAGCAGGAGGCAAATTGAAAAACACGTCTCAGTTTTCCGTGGTGGTGCTGCAGCCTCACCTCCTCTGCATCAGGGATGGGAAATTCTGGGGCAAGGGGAAGGGGGAGGGGGCAACTTCAGCACTGACACAGAGCTCAGCACCTCACAGAGATGTTTTCCCATTAGAAAATGCAGCAGGCGAGCAGTGGTTTTCCCTTGCTCCCACTGCTCCTCCCGGACTGCATTTCCAGGCCCTTTCCCCAGGGACCTGGCAGGGAGCACACAGAAACATTCGCTGGCAGCATTTCCAGCATGAGAGACGAGAACTAACCCCTCTGGACAAGAGAGAGAAGCAGCGGGAGGCCGGAGCTGGGAACAGGGAGGGACAACATGTGGAAGCGAGGGGAAAGAAAGAGTGTGAGATCAGAGGAGGAAGGGGGTGGGGGGCAGCATGGCGGCACAGCTCCCACGGCTTGTTTCCAGTACTCTCACTCCCACTGCCTCTCCCCAGTGACCACTCTCGGGATTCTCTGGTACGACTGTGATGGATCCACTAGAGACCCCAGGTGACTGACAGATGCAGACAAATTATTAACACCACAGCTCTGTAAGAGATCAGCAGCTCACTGCTTGTCACTCAAAGCTCTGCACGACAGTGTGTGACATCCCAAGACACTGCTGGGAACATGAAGCCCACGGGGGAAGGAGAAGAGAGCAGCAAACCGTCCCCTTCGCGGCCCTGGGGTGAGCGTGGCGCTGGCAGCAGGGCGGCCATTCCACAAGCAGAGTGTGGCTCCTCCGTGATGGCTGAGCCCGCAGTGATGGCCTGGGGCACTGATCTGCTTCCCGACAGTTCCACGCGCCCGCGGCTCACAGGCACCGATGTTCCCTGGTCTCCCTTAACACAGCAATAGGCGAGATGTTGCCAGGTTACAAGAGGGGTTTATTCTATTCCTCTGCTTGAAATTCCTGTCTAGGGGCTGTGAATTTTCTGGCAAGACTGCAAACAGAACAGAATCAGATCAGAAACAAATGAAAAATATTCTACCCTCATCCAGTAATAAAAACAACCGCAGAAAAGACACTGCACTGACTAGCAATGAAGGGCAAGCCATGAAGATCACATGGCCTTCTGAACATGGGAATGAAGACAATGACCTCTGCTGATTTTTAGGGTCACCCCAATCTAAGTACTAGTGTGTGGCAACAGCCCTAAGAATCACAGAAACTTAAGGAGGGTGAGCATTGTTATCAGTTCCCCTTCTCAGCCCCTCAGCAGGAATATGCCAAGCAAATCAACATAGCCCTGCCTTGTTCTGTGCTGGAACAATTCTTCAAGTTCTAGCTGAACTAAAGTCACATATAAGCTGGAACCAACTGCTGCATGTCTGGTGGACATGCTAATGTCAGGTTAACTTAATCTGGAGGGGTTTTCCAACCTAAACGACTCTAAATCCTACATGCCAGCATGACTGGCAAGGCAGCATCCAGCTGGTATCTGTCATGTTTTTTAGACCAGAGACTCACGCAGAAATGTTGGCTCCCACCATGTGAGCCCGTTCCCTGCTCCCGGCAGACACCGTGCATTTCCCTCACAGTCTGCACTAGCTATTGGGGCCGCACTGGCCGGCGGTCCCAGCTGTCCCGGCCCGTGCGGCTGTTCCCCCCCTCGCGTGAAGCCGTGCGGGCCCGCACCGCGTGAAACGGCACCAAGGACGGGCCGCAGCGGCTCCTCTAGCAGCCGTCGTGACGGGCCCGGCGCGCCCCACGGCCCTGCCCGCCCGCCCGGCGCGGGAAGGGGCGGCGGCTCCGGGCTGCGGCGCGGCGCGCGGTCCCCCCTCGCGTCCCCCCGCGCTCCGTCGCCAGCACCATCGGCACCGAATGGCAACGGCGCGCCCGGCACGGGCAGGGCGTGCGCCT
>VXBT01011615.1:63593-82857 GCA_013400235.1 Oriolus oriolus
TTTGTCTCTGTCTCTGAAGGTTCCAAACATTATTGTGCAGAGGTAGAGAGAGAAACTTACTTCCTGATTATTTTAAACGTAATCAAAGGCAACAGCAGGGATGCTAAAAGATGGAGAAATAGATAAAATATAGATGTAATATTATAGGATACAAAATAATTACTCATCAGAATTCTCATGTCATCAACCGTACTAGTATTTTAGCCAATTCTGCACAATGCTGTTTGACCTCATGGTAAGCTGTCTAGTTCTACCATGCCTTTACCTCCACTTTTCCATCCTCACCAACCCTCTTTACACTGAGTGTGCAGCAACAGCTGTGCACAGCTTCAAACATCTGAGCAAAGAACCAGAGCACTGCAAGCAGCAGCCACAATCCTCATCCTCTAGCCAGGGGCCAGAGCAAAGCTGCAAAGTGTGAGAGGTTAGCAGTAAGACTTTGGTCCTGGAAGGAGAACAGTTGGGAATACAGATTTAATTTTTCAGAAGTGAAGGAAATAGAGGAATTCTTGGTGGGTAATCCTGAGGGAGCAGAGAAAAAGACCTATCAACAACTACCCTCAAACCAACTGCCCCCCAGTCCAAAAAGTGTTAAGTATCTTCATGATACTTGGTGGTTAGAATGATGGCTTTGGGATGTGTTTGGTAAGAGCATCTTAAAGATTCACCTGCTGTCACTCACTGACAGAAGAGAGCTGAGGGAACCACTGGGTCAGCAACTGGGAACCCCTGGTTCTTCCCTGTGACGGTAGTGAGGCACTGGCACAGATTGCCCAGAGAAGCTGTGGCTGCCCCATCCCTAAAAGTGTTCCAGTCCAGGCTGGACAGGGCTTGGAGCAACCTGGTCTACTGGCTGAACTGGGAAGCCCTTTCCGACTCAAACCATTCTACAATTCTCTGAATCTATGTATAATCAACAGCAACCATGTCACATATAATAACCCTTTCAGATATAAGTTTATTGCACAGCACTTTAAATCTTGGTATTCCTAGGGGACAGCTGCTAACTCTTACCAACATTGTCCTTAATGATCCTTTGTGTCTAATGTTGATGCTTTGAAGCATTTCTACATACCAGTCACATCCACGTTCACTCTTAGTTTTGTCAGATTAAACAAGTGAAACTGTTCTTTGCATTCCTAAAACTTTGTGCCCATTTCTCATCATTCCATCTTGTTCCTGTCAGTCCCAGTTAACCTGGCTAGAATAAGGGCAGACAGAACTGTACCTCCAGTGTCCAGGCCACATCCTCGTGTGCCATTAAGACTTTTCTCACCAGCAGAAAACCATCAAACCTCGCTAGGCTCACAGCTGCCTTCCATAACATCCTGACAGTGACAGCTCCACATTCTCTTGAAGGTGAACTGATGTACTGGGCTGTTTCTCGTTCTTAAGCACTGTCATTAGATCAGCTTCTGGCATACAGTGCCTACTCCTGTGACAACGCCCCAAGTGCATGGCTGTGCACTGTACTGTCACCAGCTACCAGCTGGTTTCTGTGTAGTTCACAGTCAAGCAGTTCTTCCCATATAACCTGTTCTCTTCTGCTTCAACGACACCTATTTTGCATCATCAGCAAATTTAAGTATTACATTGCCTATTTTTGTGCCATGGGCATTAGTGAAAATATTAAATGACACCAATCCCAATACAAATCCTGAAGAAACTGCAATGTCTTTTGTGTCTTGTTTACTAAGCTCCTTACCTACTTTGCAGTTCTGCTATTACCTGTCTTCTGAGTCCCAGCCAGATTTTCAGATCACACTGTATCAAAGGCTTCTCTCAAGTCTAGACAAGAAAGACATTTATTCCTTTGTGTAGAAAATTACTTATCTGAGAAACAGTAGATTAGTAAACTTAGGCTGCATATCCTTCTCATGCTCAGTTATTTTCTCTTCAAAAATAATTCTTGAGCCTTGCATGGACTTAAGGCGAAGCCAGTGCATCTGCCTAGAGTACTCTTGCCCTTCTGTATTGTCAGAAAACCTACAGGATTTCCTGTTTGTTTGTCAGGAAAACCAAATTTAAAGTCCATTCTGATTAATACTAGCAATGCTAAGAATTATGTCCTATTCTCACTGAAAATAATTTGAAAAGTATCTATAGTTTAAGCAAATCAACAGTCAGTAAAAATGGACTGAAGGATATATTAATATGCACAGCTGCCCAAGAATTGAGCACTAGGAGGCTGGAGAAAGCACAGAACCAAAGAAGGAAAACAGAGCAATCTTGGCATGGACTGTCTCATAAATCCAGCTCCCACTTCAACTGGACTGGAAGGACAACTAACAGGGGAATACAATCACACTGGCCTTAGATCATGATGGAACTGAGAGCAAGCAATAGTGGTGATCATAAAAAACCTGCATTGCCAGACAAGGCCAAATGTCTTTTAAAATTATTTTATTTGGCAGAATAATTACAACAATTACAGATTACCCCAGAACAGTCAAAGTTAATCTCAAATGGTACATCATTACAGCAAACAATGGCTTTGGAAAAAAACAATGGCAGCCAGTGGGAAATGGCAAATGTGACTTAGAGGCCATGTAGTAAAACATTAACATATGCCTGAAATTCTTAACAGGAACATAATTTGTATGTAACATCACCAAAAAGTTACAAACAAGTAATAAAAACAATTGGAAGGAAAGTGACTGCTATGGACTCCAAGGTTGGTTGTTACATACAGATTTTTTTACCTCCTTCAAAGATCTAAAAGAGGGAAGCAAAATATATGTAGATTAAATCCTCACACGAGAAGATTTTGGAAAAATTTCACAGCCAGTCAGGAGACAGGATAAAAAACTCAACTTGGCCTAAAGTGTTAGACAGGAGATTTAAGCTGGAAAAAATCAAGCTGGTGGAAGATAAATCCTGAGGTGGAAGAACTGTGCTATGTCTGTGCAGCAGGTAGGATGGTTTGCTAATCCTTTCAGCTTCGATTCACCCAGTACATAAACGCATGTATGAAATCACAGGACTGTGAGCACAGCAGCTCGTGGCACAGAGACACGATTACAGCACTTGGGCTCCGGCTGGACTATGGGCTTTCGACCCATTCTGAGCAACTGAGTATTGCAGAAGTGGAAACTGTCTGGCTTCAGCACAACACAGTGGTTTGGTTTGTCCGCTCCTCTCCCTCACCAGAGCACAGGCACAGCAGCCTGGCAGCTCCCAGCTCAGAGCCACAACCTGCCTTTGGCAATGGGGTCACCAGGCACACAGCGTGCACAGCAACACACTGCATGAGATCCCAGGAAAAAACACATCTGAATGATAAGGCACACAAGTGGTGGCACAAGTTACTTGTTAAATCATCTTCAAAACGTGCAGAAGAAACACAGGCAGAAGAAATGTAAGTTGAATCATTATGGCATTCAGTGCTTTTCAAAACAAACAGAGTTTACACTGGAGAACTCCCAGGAGAGGCGCGTGTTTGTGCATGGCCATGACCTGTCAGAGTGAGAAGAGCTGTGTATTGTACTTAGTGTCACATTCTCTGTCACATGTCACAATCCTTCCCATTCTTGGGACTCAGTAGTTTCTGGTGTCTGAGAGTATGAGGAGGTACAGCTAAGAACAGTGTAGTCTCTGACCTTGACAGTTTACAGATGGAGTTAAGAGATGAAAATAGAAGGAGCGCAGTGGAATAGAGAACACCAGTCATCCCGACAGGCATGCCAGCTGTCTGGCTACACTTGTTTGGAATAGCCACCAAATTCCTACCCTGTGCACCTCATCCTTGGCACCTGTTTTCTGATCAATTTATACCCAGCCTGCAACTTGAAACCATAGAAACAATGCACTTGTGGGAGATTTTGACTACTTTATTGTCTCTTGGAAAATAACTATGCTTCCTTCTTCAAAGAGATTCCCTAGTGTTCTGATGCTACAGCCAAGCTGGTATATATACATATGATACAGCAACACCAAACGCTAACTATAAATATGATGCCAAATAATAATACATAAATTTCTGCTAAGGTTATAGAGAGAAAGGCTTTCTAAATTGTTAGTTGCAAGTCTGAGATACCATGACAATTAAAACAGTATTTCTTTAAATCCTTTTATTTAAGATGTTGGATATTAATCTCCAGTAGAGTATTCACCTAATCTATTCAAGCATAAAACAAACCTAAAAAATCAGTGAAAAGTTTACATAATTAAAAGTTAATCACTAATATTCCAATAATAGAAAATACAGGGAGCCAAGAAATAATCCAACACAAAAAAAGCTTGTCGTATTTCTGTTCTTCAGAAAATCTTCTTTTGTCTATCACATACCTTACTCCTTTCCTGCTGCATTTGATCTTTAGCAACTCTTCCACTTGGCTGACTTTGTTTTGACAGTTACTCTTTTTTTTCATTATCTGTTTCTCCACCAATTTCTATTTGAGTCAATCCTTCCTCTCCCCAGTTCAAGCTCCTGCTGGTGCACATCACAAAACCGCAATTCTGTCTCTTCTGAATTTGGCAAATACATTTTTTTTCACTTGGATTAAAACCTCTTGGAATGCCACAGGCTAAAATTTGCTCTGAAACTGTCTATATGCAGTATAGATACTGCATATAGATAAGGTCCCAATTCTGCATCCCTCTGCATCTCATCAGCCTTATGCATTTGCTGATTTTACCCTGCCCTGCATCCACTTTGCCATGCAACTCCAGGATGCCTTGTCTCTTCCACAGTGCTGCAAAGAGTCAACAATCACAGTTCCTCATGAGAAATTATTAAATCAAAAATCAGTTGCAGACCTACATTCCTCTGCTGTTCTGGCCTTATTTTAAGGCTTAGCATTGATCTTCCCTTATACTTCAACTCCATTTGTCTCTCAAAAGACCAGTGCTGTGAACCCTCTTGCCTGCCTGCAGAAACAATAGGTCTCTGACATTTCGAACCAGACAAAGCCCTGAAGAACACCCTCAGAAAATTACTGTTCTGTCTGGCAGCTGGTGAAGAATGAGCCACATATAACTCCAATAGTTAATATTTCAGTTCCTGATCTTGTTGCAGTCTCCCTGCAGCAAAGCATGTGAGAGAGCAGGAACATGTGAAATGCTTTTCCTGCCATTTGCCTGTGGCTGGAGGACAGAAGGCCCTCACTTACTCTCTTCAAACTGATGAAACTGTGACATATTCTCCTGATTCCTATAGCAACAGTGCTGTATCTGCTCCCAGACTGACAGCTCACCTCTCCCTCCTCACAGAAAATTTTCAAACATCCACGCTGTTAGTGACGCTCTCTCCGGTCCCTTTTCGCCCTGAACATGCACTGAATTCCAAAGTAACTGACAACTCACAGGACAGGAGTGCTGTGATGGCTGGAGACAGACTCTTTAGGAAGGGCAGACTGGGGGGTGAGGAGGAGGAGCTGCCCTTCAGCCAAGTGTGTGGCTGGAGCACACAGAGCTCCATCCTGAGATGGACAAAGAATCAGATGAGAGCTCAGAGACCAGAGTTAGGATCAGAGTTATCAGGCAGACCAACATGTAGTGCGTGGTAGGTGTTGGCTGCAGACCACCTCCTGAGGAAGACGTCGTGAGACCACAGACAGCAGCAAAAATCCCCATGTCCACAGTCTCTGGTCCTCATGGAAGGCTTCAACCACCCCAGTATCTGCTGAGCGGATAACAGAGCAGGGCACAAGCAGTCCATGAGGCTTCTGGGTCTCACTGCAGATAAACTCCTAACATGGGCAACTGAGGAGCGGACAAGGAGAGGTGCTCTGGACATGGAAGAACTGGTCAGGAATGTGAAGGTCAGAGCAGCCTTGGCTAGACCATGAGATGATATTTCAGGAACATGAGAGGATGGATCAGGGTAGAAAACAGGATCACAGTCCTACAGTTCAAAAGAGCAGTCTTTGGCCTGTTCAGGGATCTTCTTGGAAGAATTCTATGAATTACCGCCTTGGAAAGAAGAGAGTTCCAGGAGATCTGGTTGATCTGCCTTCTTTGCATCTTTCTTTACTGGCAAGATTGGCTGTCAGGAATTCCAGGCTCCTAAGACCAGTAAGGACGTCTGAAGTGAGGAAGATTTGCCCTCAATGAAGGAAGACAAGGTTAGGGAATGTTTGAACCAGATGCACATACACAATGGGTGAACAGCTTTTTACTTAGAAAAGGTTGCCCAAAGAGCAAATTCACTCCATCACTGCAGATATTCAGAAGTTCACTGAACTTGGTACTCAGCAAATTGCTCAAGCTCACCCAGCTCTGAGATGGGAGGTTGGAACAAATGATCTTGAGAGGTCCCTTTTAACCTCAACCATTCTATGATATGATGATTCTACTCAGGAAGGACTTAAGCATGAAAAGTAACTCAATCAACTTGCCCAATCAACACGCAGTGAATTCATATGAGGAACCACAGCCTGGATACTGGAGCAGAAACAAGGCAAGGACAGAACACCTGGAGTGCCTTTACCTGAAAGCATATATGCCAGTCTAGAAGCAGCGATTGAAAGTGCTTTTTGCCTTAGAAGGTATGTATTAGGGGGCAAAACAGTATGACAATGAAGGCAAGTAATGCATTTCTATTTTGCTATCCTTTAATGCAGGACTAGGAAGAAGCTACTGGAATGAAAAGCAGGCTGTTGATGAAAAAAATTAAAACAAACACTGCTTAGTAATACCTACACACAATACATAGAAAGGCATTCAAAATGCTGCTTCTAAAATAATTTTCCCAGTTCATCACTTTGAAATGATCACTGTTCCACTAGTGCTTCTGCATCCCATGCCTCATATTTAAAAAAGATAAAAACATCAAACCATGCTTACATCCTGCTTTTCGTGCTAAATATGAGTTGGCTCCCTTAGAAGACTATCACAGTGGGTTTAGAAGAAGTGGTGCCTATTATACATAATTTGCTTACTTTATTAGCAGTTCTTATGTGGTGGACCTAGTGCAGATAGGCCTGTCAGTGCCTCTGCACAATTCTCCTTTTAGACACCAGAAAGGGCTGCTGAGATGCAGACTCCTTGCATATACTTTGTTTCCTATTTTTCAGATTTGTCTGTCCACTCCTTTGAAAGAATCAACATCAAACACTCTCTGATGCCTCTCTGGATAGCAAAAATCCTGCTTTCCTTATGGGGAGCTGCAAAGAAGTCTTTAATGCTGGCAATTAGTGACTGAGGAAGGAACTCCCCAGATGAAACAACACTGCACAATTAATCTGTTTTACACAGGGAGCAGGAACAGTACCACACTATTCCAGTTCACTCCTCCTTGTGAGCTGCAGGATCAGTGTCCACAGCCTTTGCTCCAGGGAGGAGCAACAAAGAGCTGGGAGCCTGCGCTGACAAGCTCTGCACAAACCCTCCTTGAGCACCCCTCCAGTCCATTGCCATGGGAACAGATAGATGCCTTCCTGTTGCCAAGGAGACAGCCACTGCTTTTGGAGACTGTGCCCAAAGCATTTCAGCATATTTAAGATCATAAGGAGTTTTACACAGTCATAATCACCTCCCCCAGTTAAGCACATCAGTCATTCTCCCATTCCTATTTTCAGAATGTATTTAAAGTGTTTTGCTATAATATGTCAGATTCTCTCTAATATCTGGTTTTGATATCAACACTTAAAATGACATTGCCAACCTACACACCTCTGTACGCCTGTTTTTTCTCCTGTTGTCCTGTTGCTCTTCAGTTCACTCTCTCTGATCTAATGTGCAGTAAAACGGATTCCTGCCTCTCCATGGGTTTCCTATGGTCTAGACCTGCACTTCTAGAAAAGCTGGCTGGCAAAAGGCAGTGTCCACCTCTCCTCTGTCTTCGCCACTAGTTTTAACCAGAACATGTCTGTAAAATCAGCAGGCTCTGTACACTGGGAGCCTCAGGGCAGCAGCGCCGGACGGCAGCACATGGCAGATTCCTGCTGTGTTCCTGAGTCGGTGCGGGAGCAGCTCCACACAGCCAGGGTCAGCATGGACACTGTCCTGGCAGTTCCGTACTGCCCCTCTGCGGCCGCCTTGGCCAGTTCACCAGGGAGAGGTCCTGCAGCATGGGACCTTAGTGGAGCTGGGATCTGCACTGCAGCCATGCGGGAGCAGCAAGGTCGTTCCCTGGGCTGCAGGATGCAGTCAGTGCCCACTGCACTGCTGGTGCCACCCAACGCCGGCAAGCCTTTTCCCCACCCTTCTGAAAAGACTGCACTGATACTTAAGATTTGCAGTTTGAGAAGGGAGTGTCAACTGAAACAGGGGCCTGCTGCTCCATATACCTGATGTGGAGAAGGAGAGACAGCTAGAGACTGGGCTCAAAGGATCAGTGGATAGCCTGCCTCATAATGGGGAAGCCTTGAGGCCTGGCATTTCTGGCAGCAGAGAGAGCCCTTCTCCACCCTTTCACCTCAATTTAGAGAGTGAATGCAGTGCAGTGCGCCCTAGGAGTGAAGGGGAACATGGTCCACTTACTAATCACAGAACAGAATTACAGAATAATTTAGGTTGGAAAAGACTTTCAAGATCCTCATATCCAACATAAGTCCAGCACTGCCAAGTCCATCACTAAGCCATGTCCTCAAGTGTCATGTCTATGTGACTTTTAAATCCCTCCAGGAATGGTGACTTTCTTGAGAAGCCTGTGCCGGGGTTTCACAACCCTTTCAGTAAAGAAGTATTTCCCAACAACTTGAGGCCATTTCCTCTTGTCCTGTCCCTGTTCCCTGGGAGCTGAGCCTGAACTCCCCCGGCTGCCCCCTCCTGTCAGGGAGTTGTGCAGAGCCACAAGGGCCCCCCTGAGCCTCCTTTTCTCCACCAGGCTGAGCCCCTTTCCCAGCTCCCTCAGCTGTTCCTGGGGCTCCAGATCCTTCTCCAGCTCCTTTCCCTTCTCTGGACATGCTCCAGCCCCTCAATGTCCTTCTTGTCATGAGGGGCCCAGAACTACCCCCAGGACAGGAGATGGCTCAGCAGTGCCAGCACAGGGACAGGCACTGCCCTGGGGCTGTGCCCACACCAGTGCTGGTACAAGTCAGGTGCCACTGGCCTCCTGCCCACCTGGGCACATCTGGGCTTATGTTCAGCTGAAAAAAAAACCCCAGCACCTACAATATTTTGTGCTAGTTTTAAGCCTGTTGCCTCATAATTTCATCACATGCCTGTATCTTTTACAAATCCTAAATCTATTTGTGCTTTGCCTTTCCTCAGTGGTGGCTGATGATCTCCAGCACTTTTACCTTCATATGTCATTTCTCTAAAGAATTCTCACAGGTCTCCTCTGATGGAAATCTCTCCACCTCTCACTATCCTTATCACTTTTTCTAAAATTCTTCTAGTTCTACTAGTCACTGCATCTTAAGGGATACAGAACTCCATTCTCTCTTCAGAACATAGGAGAGCCATGGATTTACACAATATTACAACATTAACTTCAGCTTTCCTAATTAATTTCCTGTAATATCTAACATCAAAATTTCCATTTTAATCACTACTGTTAAGCTCATGTTTGCAGAGAACTCTCTATAAAGATGCCAAGATTTCTTTCCTGAGCCAAAAGAAATAATTTTAGCAACAATGTGGCTACATTGGTAGGTTTATTTTCTTTATGCAGTTTACATATAAATTCAGCAACCTGGAATTTATTCTGCCCTCTTATCATCCAGTTTTGAAACACTCTTCCCCAATCCTAAGAGACAGGTTTAGGTTCTACCGCGCCAAATAACGTCACATTATCATCTAATTTTGTTGTTTCGTGATTTAGATCTTTGGAAATCATTCATCCTACGCTGAGCACCAATGGGGAATCAAAAAGGCACAGAAACTCAACATTTATTTGTCCTTCTACCACCACCTTCAGCAACTCCAGGTCCCAGGGATGGCACTAATTCAGCTTAGACCTCCTGAAAGCTATGCCTGTAGTTCCCTAAAGGCTCATCAGTCAGTGGAAGTCTGCTCTTGGGCTTTGTTCCCATTATCCCTTAACTAACAGCCTCGTGTCTCTCTTTTTCTGTAGCACTTTCCCCATTTACTTATTATCCCCTTTGCACGGAGAACCTCCTTGACTGCCTGACCTTAATGAACAAGAGGTGTGCTCTCGCCTTGCACGTACCCTTACATTTCTTGGCAAAATTCACCAGGAAGTGCAAATTACTGCCCCTGGGGAAGAACAACCACAGGCATTAGGATGTGCTGGGGGCCACTCAGCCTGAGAGCAGTTTGTCAGACAAAGACCCTGAGTGGAACACGAGGCAGCAGCAAGGGTGGGGTACCTGGGCTGCACTGGGCACAGTGTGACATCCTTCCCCTCAGTGCAGCATGATGAGGCCACAGATGGAGTGCTGTGCCCAGTGCACTCCCCATGGACATACTGGGGAGTGCAGAGAAGAGCCATGAAGATGACAAAGGGACTGGAGCATCTCTCCTGTGAAGAAAGGCCAGGAGTGCTGGTACTGCTCAGTCTGGAGAAGAGAAGGCTCAGAGAGGAGCTCATTAACGTATATAAGTACCTGATGGGAGCATGCAAAGAGGATGGATCCAGGCTCTTTTCAGTGGTGCCCAGTGACAGGACCTGATGCCAGGGGCACAAACTGAAACACAAGAGGTTCCCTTGGCACATCAACAAGTGGTATTTTACAGTGACAGGTTGTTGAGTCTCCCACCTTGGAGATATTGACAGGCTGTCTGGACATGGTCCTGGGCAACTAGTTCTGCTTTATGACCTCCAGAGATCTCTTCCAACCTCAACCATTGTATGAGGCACTACTTTTTCTTACTGCTTACGAGGAGTTTTCTTTATTGACTATTTCCCTTATTAGCTTTTATATTCTTTAGAAACCTTGCTGAGAGCCATTTTCAAAACGCTGAAGTGCAATGTGCTGACAATCCCACTTTTATTTACATGACCCATCAAAGAATTCTAATCCTAATAAAACAGGGACACAATGGAGAATAGAACAGGAACATAACAGACCCATGGGGCACTGTTTGTCTCTACAGAAGACACGCTGACTCCTCACCTGCAGTGGCACACTTACACACCAACTCTTCAAACAAAAACCAGAACTCCACTAATTACAACTTTGTGTGCAATTTACATTGTTAAAGATATTAACAGATGAGGATGGCTGCAACACTTGACAGGAACATTGACTCAGAAAATAAAATCTGAAAGAGTTATGAAGAGCCTGACAGAAGACATTACAGAACACGGTATCAGTCAGAACTGTTTTTTATCACACTGCAGCCAGCGCTGGCCACATCTCTAAAAGCATACAGCAGAATTATAACCATACAGATATAGAAAGACTAGGTACAAAATAATCCTCTTATGGAGAGGAACTGAAGCAGAGTGCCTGCTTATATTGCAGAGGAGGGGGGAAATATACAGAATGAAAACTGTCACCATGATGAAAGGAGCACATTGTCTTGTAACAGAAGAACTTGAGGACCACCAACAAAAATGGAGGACTAAGTTCAAAATGAATGAAATCTTTTTCATGCAAAATAGCCAGCCTGGGGCACGAACTGACATAGGACTTGCCAAGAGACATTGAAGATGCAAAAAGCAGCAACCAGATAAGGAGCATCCAGTCTTCTCGAACTTGTAAACCACCTGGCAAAATCCGTATGTGTCAAACATCCATAAAACACACACCACCATTTACTTCAGAGGATGGTGGACCAGAGGTACCAGACAGTCCACAGCAAAGCTGTGACAGCAGGTTTCTCAGGTGCCCTGTCTCAGGGCACACTGCCTTGGTCCCTAGCTGGTCTGTGCACTTCCTAGGGAGATGTAGGGATGCTGTTCTTAGCAGTCCACACTGGTTCACTTCCTTACTAAGATAGGTCTGGACTACCAAGCACAAAACTGGCACAAGAAGTACTTACAAACCACATACAAATACCATTGGACTAGAGACTTTCATTCATACAAGAATGCTAAGTATTAAGAGAACAAGCAGAGAGGCTGGCATGGCCTTTAGAGCTTCAAATACTTCCTTGCCCCAAGTCAGCCTTGATCTGCCAAAACCCTTCTTAACAGATATTTCTCCAAGTTCTTAAACTCTCCACTGATAGAAAGTCTACAAGCAGTATATCGCATTGAAATTTCCAATGGTTAACCAGCTTGTCTTTGTGGAAGGTATAAGGCTCACAGTAAGGACCAATGGAAATCAATTAGTGCTCAGTAAAATATGAGTGTCACATGATCCAAAAGTTTCTTTTAGCCATAAGATCCATTAATGTGTAAACAACCATGATCAATGCAGATCAAAACCTGGCTTCATGGCTGGTGTTGATGCCAGGGCTTCGGCTTCTCCAGTCATGGGATGTTCTTTGATGAATACAGATTACTAAGGAGAGACAGGATTCACCATCAGCCAGTTCCCTGAGGACCCTGGCATGTGTTCCATCAGGTCCCATGGACTTGTGTATGTCCATGTTCCTCAGATGGCCTAGGTCCTGATCTACTCCTACAGTGGCAGGACTTCATTCCCTCTGTCCCTACACTGAGATTCAGGGACTCCAGAGATTTGGAAAGAGCAATTACAAGTGAAAACTGAGCAGGAAAAAAAGTTGTTGAGTACCTCAGCCTTCTCCATTTCAATCTTCACTAATCTCCATCTCATTTATTGGGGGATACAATTTCTTTTGCCTTCCCTGTCCAACCAGTATACCTGTGGAAGGAAGCCCTTATTATTATTCTTCACATCCCTCGCTAAACTTAGTTCCAGCTGTGCCTTAGCTTTCCTGATCCCATCCTTACACTCCCAGGCAGCAACCTTATGTTCTTCCCAGGATGTGTGTTCCTGCTTCCACTGCCTCTGCATTTCCCTGCTGTGCTTCAGTTTGAGCAGGAAGGAGGTCCTCACTCAGCCATGCTGGTTTCCCACATTCCTCAGCTCAGTTTCTGAACATTGGAATCAATAGTTCCTGGGCTCTAAGAAAAATGCCTTTCAATAGATGCCAGCTCAATATCCAAATGGAAATCAGGATCCAGTGACGTCTCTTGGGGTTCCGTACTGGGACCAGTACTGGTTAATGTCTCTGTTAGTGACACAGACAGTGGCACTGAGTGCACCCTCGGTGTGTTTGCAGGTGACACCAAGCCAAGGGGTGCAGGTGAGAGGCTGGAGGGCAGGGATGGCATCCGGAGGGACACTGACAGAGGAGTGGGCCCATGGGACCCTGATGAAGTGCAGCAAGGCCAAGTGCAAGGTCCTGCACCTGGTTTGGGGCAATCATCTCACCTATCCCAGTATAGACTGGGGGATGAGTTGACTGAGAGCACCTTTGTGGGGAAGGACTTTGGGGGTGCTGGTGGATGAAAAATAGAACAGATCCTGGCCACGTGCACTGCCAGCCCAGAAACAACCTGTGTCCTGGGCTGATCCCACAGCATGGACAGCATGTGAGGGGGGGGCATTATTCATGTGTGCTCTTGTCAGACCTCACCTTGCTCCACAGTGCAAGACAAACACGGATCTGTCGGAGCAAGCCCAGAGGAGGCCACGGAGACACTCTGAGGGCTGAAGTCCCTCTGCTCTGGAAATGGGCTGCGAGAGCCAAGGGTGTCCAGCCTAGAGAAGAGAAGGCTCCAGGGGGATTTTCTTGAAGCCTTTCAGTATTTAAAGGGGGCTTGTAAGAAAGACAGAGACTTTTTACCAAGGCCTGTAAGACAGAACAAGGGACAACACTTTTAAACTGCTGTTTTAAAGAGGGCAGTTTTAGATTAGACGTAAGGAAGACATTTTTTACAGTGAGGGAGGTGAAACACTGGAACATGACTAGGTGGTCTGTGAAAGGTCCCTTCCAACCCATACCGTTCTATCCCTCTGTGAACCACAGTGAATGAGCTTTGTACTTTCTCCTGCAACTATGCAGATCAGCCCCTGTCCACACAGAGTGTGATCAGCCTTACAGCCCATTCAGTTACTATGTGGTTATCCCTATGATCTCAAAGAACAAACAAGAATGAAAACCCTTATGTAACCTTCCACTATGTCCTCTTTCTACCATGAAACTGGAAAGCATAAAAATCTGCAAGTAACATTTTAAAATCATTCCTCACTGGTCTCACAGCTGCAAACACAGCTCTTGCTTTCCATCTAGACACCACCTTTTAACTGTAAACTCTGCTGTTGCCATGAATCGTAGATATTTTTCCAGAGGAAAATGGCTGGTTTAAATATTTAAAAATAATAAATTTATAAATTTTCAATATCATACTTTGTTGGGCCTTGCAATTTCACCAAGTGAAGTCAAATTTCCTTCACACCATAGACTCATAAAATGTTAAGGGGTTGGAATGGACTTAAAGATCATCTAGTCCCAAGCCCCTCTGCCATGGGCAGGGACACCTCCCACGAGACCAGATCACTCAAGGCCTTATCCAACCCAGCTCTGAGCACTGTCAGGGTCGAGGCACCCACAACCTCCCTGGGCAACCTGTTCCAGTGTCTAACCACCTTCACAGTAAAAAACGTCTGCCTAAAATCTAACCTAAATTTCCCCTCTTTCAATTTGTATCCGTTACTACTTTTCCTATTACTGCAGTTACTAACAAAGAATCCCTCTCCAGCTTCCCTGTAGCCCCTTCAGACGCTTCCACACAACCTTCTCTTCTCCAGACTGAACAGTCCCAACTTTCTCGGCCTGTCTCCATAAGAGAGGCGCTCATCAAAAGCACATTTACAAATCAAAGGCCACATGCTGAAAAGTTAAGTTTACAAGATTTCCCACTTCAGTGTAATAGCTGTGCCTGTAAATATAAAAATATGTAACTGGTAAATTGTGTTTTCTTCTCTGCAGTTTAGGATCTTGAAAGGAGCTGAACTACCTTTAAACAAGTATTTTTAAAAATTTATTCACAGGCAGAAAGTGTGCCAAATTTGGGGGTAAAAGATACAATGTTGAATAGAATCTTACACTGACATTCCTGGAGCAGGCAAATTCTTCTAGCTAAGGCCTTCAATTAAGCCATGGTGCTAGTTCTGTTCAGAGACAAATGCTTCTATCCCTTGCTTTGGGCACTGATCACAGACAGACACAGACACCATCTCTGTGCTAGTACAGAAAACAGAGAAGGCTACAGGACTGTAAGAGGCCAGAAAGGAAAGGATAGGAAGTTTGTCTCTCAAACACTGGAATCTATGAATGCAGAGTTTTTTAAAAAATGGAAGGAAGACCAAAACAGCTTCCCATAAAATTCATGGGGTCCTTGTGCAGCACGGAGCTGCCAGTGCTCTCAAATACATCCAGGTACAGAAACGACAGTATCATTGTCACTTCCATGTTTACTCAGTGAATATTGGAAACATTTGACAAGGGCATCTCAGGTTGTCAATTCACAAAAATCAAACACACCTCACTTGATGACCTCTGAGGAACATTCCCTGAACAAGACCTCTTAGCCAGTGTCTGCACTATGAAAGCACTATGGAGAACACAGCGCAACCTTGTGAGCTAGATGAAAAGGCATGTAAGTTGTAGATATCTGCTTGTTTCCATGCACTCAGGACATTTCTATAAAAATACAAAACCTGGATAACTCCCCTGGTATAACACCTGAACTCTTAATACTTTACAGTTTAAATTAAGAACCATTCAATTCCTTCAGCTGCATCTTTCCAGAAAATATAAGCTGTTCAATTTAAGGAAAGAACACCAAATTTCAGGTGTTAGCCCAAGCACTCTGCTTGGAAACCACTGTGGCAGCACTGGATGAGGAGAGAGCGCTGAGTGATAAAGAGGACTGAAGGTTAACATTAGCATTTTCATCAAAAAACTGACGAGTTTTCATACATAAACTCTTCCAATTCCAGTGAGAATTGTTATAACCTAGGCTGTTTATTTCCAAAGCAAAATAGTATGCATTTCTTCTACCACACAATTTACACTACCAGTGAGGTGACATGTGCAGGCTGTGAAAGGTGAGAAGTCACCAATCCAGGTGTGGCAAAAACAGTCCCTTACAGGCATGCTGTGTACTGGCTGGGAAAAGAGAAAGGTAGCTACAGGTGGATATTCACCGTGGAAGCAACAAGAAGAATGTAACTAACGATAGAAAATTAAGATCTGAGTGGCAGATTTGAGCACCTTATCATGGAGATGACCAATGCCCATCCAGCAACAGCAGATACAGAAGAAGTCTTCCTAGCTGGGAAGAGCTAATTTAAACCTGCACTGAGAAGCATGGGAACCCCACAGATCAGTAACCACCTGACAAGAACTAATTATATTTACCTGTAGTAAATGGAGTAATGATTACCACAAAGAATACCTGCTACTGCTAGTACTACTACTCCTCCTCTTAGCAACTGCATCCTCTGACATCACTGCCTCTGAGCCAGTCCACTCTGCCAGATCAGCATCTTCCTGCCAGCACTAGCACAAACTCTCACAGAAGTAACTGGCTATTCAAAGGACCCATTTAGGTCAGCAGCAGCAAGCTGGCATCTTAGGATTTATTTCACAACATAGTATTTCCCATTTGTCCAAAGGCAAGCATCTCCAATACAAAGCACAGACACATCCTTCCTGACTAAAACAGGTCACCTTTCAATGAGCTAAAACCTACCTGTATCAGACAAGGCAGCTGAACACCTGGAGTCACATCTGTGTAGACCAAGAAGAAGGAAGAAACTTATCCTATGGATGGAGCAGGAGACCAGATATTACGTCATGATGAATTAGCAGGAGATGTTCTCATTGACCTTAAGCAGGAACAGCTCTAAGACAGCAGGCTGAGGATGCATTTGGATCCAGCTCTGAAAAGAGAAAGTACATACTGGGTGAGAGTATGTATGGTGAGAAGTAATGTACAATAAAAATAACATTTCCTAGAACTGCAACAACCCATGTGACACTTCATAAGCAGCACAACTTGGGAAAAAAAAGAGGGGGGAGAACAGCAAGAAAGGGAAGATGAGACTGACATAGTGGTTTGGGACTTCTCTGGAAGTGCCTGCCCAGGCACTGGCCCATCCATGTGGGCTCTTCAATTTCCCCACAGGACCCAGCTTGTATTTGTGGAGTCTGGAAAGAACATGAAGGTCACTGCTTGCATATAACATGTCAACATATTGAGCAGGCTCTGATAAGAACCACAGGGTGAGTAGGATTAGAGTGGATCCCTGGAATTTGCCTGTCCCAAGAAGCAAGGGCATCTTCTCACACAAACGTTCTCAACCTTGGGAAGGCAGGCCAGTTTAGGAACATTAACCAAGTCAGCTTGCTTTCATCCTTAAAAAAATCAACTCCTGAAAGAACTCAAAATCAACTTCTACCAGAACACTCCAGCATTTTAGCAGGCACTGTTAGCTGCCCCAGTAGGATAGAGAGAGTGTGGCAGACTGGAATAACTAATGATCCCAGAGATTTAGGGCATAGTCAGGCAGCTTCAGTGTCTGCATGCTATGACAGGTCCCAAATATGATGAACTAGGCTAAGAAGGAAAAGTGATGTGTTCCTTGGGAAGAGCTGAGCCAGCTGCACCTGCACATACAAAGCCCTGCTGCTCCTGACAGCTCTGTTCGGTAGCTGATGAAGAAAAGCGGCATTACAGCAGAACAGGTGTGAGCACCAGCAAACACAGCATTCTCAAGCATAAGCTCACACCTAGACATGCAGACAGAAACAACTGTTCAAAGAATGGATAGGCAAGAAAGGGAAGTATGAGCATTGCAGTGCCAGCCTGGGCAGTGCCGGGCCACATGAGTAGAGTGGGCAACTCCACCAGGGACAGGACCAAGGCTCTGGATCTAGTGGGGTCAGAAAAAGGGAAGAACAAAGAAAGAAGATCATGGTGAATTCTGCTGAAACAGAGCTGTAGTCAAGGAAGGACAGAGCCCAGGCAAGCAGGGGCTGAGGCAAACACCAAAGTGGAGGCAGTGCAAGTGAGAAGGGAGAGTGCATGAGGTACAGAAAGGAACATTACTGCAGTGCTGAGGAAAAGGAGGAGAGCAAAGCCTGTGTCCTCACCCTGCCTTAGGGCAAGGCCGAACTGCAAGTTCCTCCTCACAGAGAGGTCAGGGGAGTCAGCGAGGGAAGAGGGACTGGCTTCACTGGTCATGTCCCCATAGAAAACAGCAGATCGTTGATTGCTGCTGAGACAACACCAAGGAACTGGCTATTTTCAGAAGCTGCAGGACTTCCTTGGATGGGCAGTAGGATGAAGGCAGTCTCTCCAAGAAGGGCAGTGCTGACAGCACAAGGCAAGGATAATGCACACTCTCCCAGATCATGCTAATGGGTGAATGACCTTGCTTGTTCCTCAGTCCCCCATTTCAATTCTACCTCAGTTTTTCCCAGCAGCAGCTTGCACACAAGGATCCTCCACAGGCCACGGTGATGGAGGAAACAGAGAAGAGTTCAGGCCCCAGGGAACAGGAGGGAGGGAAGGAGCAGCAATCTCCAGCAGCAAACTCCTGGTGCCAAAGTGAGATGGTCTGCATGCGTGGGAAGTCAGAAGATCTTTCAGAAGGCCACGCACAACATCAGTCTCCCACAGACACAGATCTCTTAGTCCTGAGAGAGTATCTGGGACCATGTATCTCCCTCTGAAGACATAACTGAGGGGCATCTTAGAAGCAGCAAGTCAAACACTCTATCTCAAAAGAAGCCATCTCCTGTGTGAAGGCTGGTTATTTCTGGAGCACCAGAGACAGCAGTCAGTTAGATGCAGGGCAGCACTGGGGAGTCTCCAGGAATAGGGTGTTAAGAAGAGGACCCTTCTCTCCAGAGGATGCATGGGCCAAGTCAGGGCAGGATGGGCAATTCCAGACGAGTGATGGTGCCTGCCTCGGTAAAGCCATTCCCTGCTAAATGAGACCCTCCCGAGGGGGCCTGCAGCCCACATTCGGGAGAGGTAAATGAGCACTGGGCTCCCCCTTTCTGCCTGCCTCTCCGTGCGAGCCGAGTTCCTGCAAGGCAGCAAAGCCGCCGGGGCTCGGCGGAGGACGCGGGGCCCGCGCTGGGACACCCGGCGGGGGCCAGGCGGGCGCTGCACCGCGTAAAGCCGAGTCCACGGGAAGATCAGAGAGCGCGGCGCGACAGCCGCCAGGGTGTTCCAGTCGCGGCTTCGCGGGGGAGCGAGGGCGGCTGAGGAGGGAGGCACCGCCGGGCGGTACCGGCGGCGCGGGGTCCGCCCGTACTCCACCACTCTCCCGGCCGGGCGAGCCCTGCGGGCAGCGCCCGGGCGGGCGCAGCAGAGGTGTTGCCTGGGGTCCGTGCCCGGCCCAGGGGTACCGCCGGCGTGGGCGTCTCGCAGATGCCCGGGGCAGGGCCGGGCCGGAGGGCGGCCGGGGCGGGGGGGCCG
>VXBT01011615.1:83309-95022 GCA_013400235.1 Oriolus oriolus
CTCCCGACCCGCCGCCGCAGCCTCCGCGCGCTCCACAGCGCCGCCCGCCGTCCCCGCTCCGCATCATCCCCGCGGGTCGCCGGGCCCGACGCAGAGCCCCCGCCCAGCCCGGTGCCAGCCCGGCCCGCGCTGCCCGTACCTGGCTGGGGCCGAGCACCGCCTGCTCGCAGCGGGGTCGGGAGCGCTTCCGACCAGTACCGAGCGGAGCTCGCACCAACGGCGACGGGGCCGGGGTTCACCGGGAGGCAATGAGAATTCTAGTGGCGATGGGTATGGTAGTAACAGGATGAGAGAGCAAACAGGCCAGGGGAGCTCTGAGGCACGTCCAATCCTTCAAATTCAGAACTAGCCCAGAGCTGAGATCCACTGTCCGCACTTTTTTCCTTGTGTTAAAGAGCTGGTGACTACCGGGAGGGTGAGGATGAGGGTACTGGGCCTGCCAGGCTACGCATCTGTGGTGTGGTGTCATTTCTAACAGGAAAAGGAAAATTGCTTCTTAAACACCCCGTGGGAGATCTCTATGATGTGCACTTGGACAGAGTAATTAAAAGGAACCCTCAGGGTGACTTGCCAAAGCCCTGCATCCATGGGGATGAGGAGGGAAGTTTGGTCAGAATGAGCACTGACAGTGAATAGTTTGGGGTAATGCTCCAAGGAGCTGTGAGGAAGCAGTGAAAGCTTCCTCACATCTCCAGCTCCATCTGCAAGGAGCCAAGCAAAACTGCCAGCTCCACGGACACAAAAACAGTGTAAATCTAAAAGATGAAGTAAAATATTGCAAAGATGACGAGGTGGATTTAAGTCTAACTGGGTGTTTTTAAAGAGGGACTATATACATGCTTTTGACTTCTTCACTGCCTTTTTTGTGTCACACTTCCATGCTTTTTCCTACAGTTATTTGTACCAGCAAAACACTGTTGCAAATGGAAAATGAGTTTCTGTGGTACCTGTCACCAGAAAATTGCCCCCTTTGAGAATCCATGAGCAAGGGTTCAGCATGCATGCTGAGAAGATAAGGTAAGTGCTTAGTACATCCAGGAAAGAGTTTGGAATGGCAATAGGAGAGGGTGACTGCCTTGGCTGAAGTACAGATCTAGGGAGTGGTGAGCTCAGGGACAGTGGGGCATGAAAGCACCTGGTATAGTGGTTCAGGCCACAACTCATGGCTTGAGACCAAGCTGGCAGCCTGCACCTGCACATGCTCTGCAGTGCTGTACAGAATATTTCACAATGGATGCATGACAAGGCAATGCTCAAAGCCAAATAGAAGACAGCAAGCTCCTACATAAAGAACTCTTTGTGCTGGAGTTAAGAACGGAGGAGTCTGCTAAGCAAGAATACCTTGCTGTAGCTGGGGAAATATGCACCTGTTACGGTGAGCATCCTGTTCTCTATCTGCTCATCTCATCTGACCGACAGCAGCTCCAGAACTTCTGTGGAACAACTTCAACCATCTGCAAGTGCCTGGGTTGCACTCTCCAGTGTGCTGGGAATTGGCCTTGCAGCACTTTGGGGTGAAGCAGCTTGTGAGCTGTGACTGAGTGAAGGACCTGCCCAGACAGACCTGAACTGCTGGTCAGGTGTGCCCCAGGGAAGAGGGGGGAGACCACCCTGGGCAGATCCCCCAAGGAAGATGGGCTACTCATCCAGGTTGCATGGCAGAGGCACATCATTTACATTCCAGTCTTGGAGAAGACTGATGGAGACCATGATCAGACACTCAGAATCTGAGTTCACAACATCTGGGTTTGGGGGTTTTTTAAGTATACTCGTTAATTTGGGATAGAGTAGCAGCTCTGTCACAGATGAAAAAGTGGAGAGTCTATTTTCACCTGTTACTTGAAGCTAAAAATGCAGCTGGGACAGAAGCTTCTTGTGTTTGTAACATATACTGTACATCCTTCTCTAGGATCAACAGATTATTCCCACAGGGTATGTCAGCCAGTCTAAAACATGCAATGGAGGAAACTACCATCACAACTGAAGACAAGGAAGAAAAATATCCATTGCTGTGGACCCCAAAGAAAGTGAAGTATACACAAAAGTAAACACACCTTGTGCATGTTGGGGTAACCAGAGACACCACATAATGGTGTGCATTTCTTCAGGGCTACAAGGTCAAACATGACAGTCATGGTAATTTGTCTTCCTGGCCGGTTCATGACCCCATTGTAGTATGCAAACTCAGTATCATGATCCTCACATAGTTCATAATTTCTGGCTGAGCTAAAGCACATCCTTGAAAAAGATCTAGTCTTTTTTAGTACAAGACACAAAAATGGTGGCACAGAGTCAAATCATAAGCACACCTGACTCATTTACCCTCTCCCTGACAGCGGCCAACACTGTCTGCCTAGAAAAAAGTCATAAAAATAGGCTAGACAAAGAGTGCTTCCACCCTAGCAGCTCTCCTAGGTCTTACAGATTTGTAATTCAGAGACCTGCCGTGCCAGAGGTTTTGGCTTTGTGTTTAACAGCCTTTGATAGATTTATCTTTTGCAAATTTCATCCACTATATAGTGACAGTTATGAAATTTAAGGCCATGAAGGATTTACTCTACCCCCTTACATTTGATAAGGACTTATTCTGCCCACTTACATTTGACAAGTAATTTCACATTTGCCTCCAGTGATCTGTGTTACACAAATCAAGTAAATTGTAGCACACGAGAAAAGTTACCACTGTAATTTCACTAGCCACTCACTTTCAGCACTGAAAGCATGCACCTGTTTTCCTTTGGAATTAATCTGCTGCAGTTTAAAGCTGTTTGTTTTGGTGTAGCTGTCATGCCTTACCCCTGGTCAACTAAAAACTGCTTTAGTATCCAGTGTTTTCACTTAGTACATGTACTCACACACCCTAATCAGATCATCCACAACCTTCTAAGAGTTCATATAATCATAGAAAGGCTTGGGTTGGGAAGGACTTTTAAAGGCCATCTAGTCCCACCCCACCATGGACAGGGACATCTCCAACACGTAATAAGGTCAGTAAGGTCACTTCAAATCCCTTTCAACCTGGCCTTGGCGATTTCCATGGATGAGGTTCTTTGGGCAACCTGTGCCAGTGCTTTACCAGCCGTGTTTTAGAAATGGTCTCTCTCGCATCTAGTTGCATCTATCCTCTTTTAGTTTAAAACCATTAAACCCAGTTTAAAGCCATTACCCTTTGTCTTACAGCTATGAGAGTTCTGCATCTCACATTGTAAAATACTTCTTGCAATCTTCAGATAAGTTTTGTGAACCTCAAACGTTCTTTTTATTTTCTGTTCCCTAGAAGCCTTAAAAAATAGGCTGTGTGCTATGCCACCAGGGCCCTTCTTGCTGTCTCACATCAACAGCATCTGTTTCCCCCAGATCTTCTACCTGTACAGATCTGTTATATCATGTCTTAAACCTATACTTTACTGGGCTGGGACAGCACCTGGATTTTAATGTCTAAAATACTGGGTCCAAGAAAAATGAAGCTGCTTACACTTTAATACAGTCAATTTCTTTACAGACTTACCTTTTTTTAACATGCAGTCCTCTCTGGAGGAGTGATACATCATCTTCCCCAAGCATTTAAGTTGGCATTTGACTGTTCTATGACAAAAATCTATGTGAAGAGCCTTGCTCTACTACACACTCTTTTCCACTATTATCTTGATGACTTTTTTGCATTTTTTAACATAATCTGCCAATTTTATTTGTAGAGATCTTGTATTTGCTTCCCAATAATCAATTAAGTGCCAAACAACACTGGCTGGAGAACTGTTCCTCAGATAAAAACCGGAATCCCCAGCTTATGGATTGGGGCAGTTTGCTAGCAGTATTTCCTGCCTTTCCTTTCCCACAGAGCTGGATTTTAAAAAATAGAAGAATCAGCTTCCAGCTTCCCTCAGCTTTCTCTCAAGATACAAGAAGCTCTTAAGAATTTTAAGTTCTGTGTAGTGTTGCATCATCATCTGACATGCCCTGACACAGGCAGAGACTTGCCAACAAGTTGGCAGCAACATTCCTGACCTTTTGGTTACATCCATCAAATCTCACTATCCTGTTTCCCATGATTCTCTTCCTTCTCTAATGAGGACTCACTAATGATTCTTGCTTGCCGTATGTAATTTTAAACCCTTTCCTTTAGCAGCTTGTTTTACATCCCAGACATCCCCATCTGTCACATCCCCGACAGCTCTCAGTCACAGCAATTCCTGACAGCTAATTTCTGCATCTGTCCCAGGTTAATGCTCAGCTTGGTGGCATGACACCCACTGTGTCCCTGTGCAGTAGATCTGCTGCTTGCTTAGCTTCTTACAGCACCCAGTGTTCACTGCCAGTGCTTCCAGATGTGTTATGTAGAACAACGATCCAAGGAACTCTCCTTGGATATTACACCATACTGAAACCTGCAATTAAAAGCTCTGCATCCTCCCTGACACCAGGATGTTATCTTTCATGCACCGGAATCTCTTTTACATTCAAGATGAGCACACCATCCCCAAGGCAAGCAGCAGCAGGGTTTTCGCTCTGTCCATCTCTGCCATGGCAAGTGATCCCACCTGGCAGTCGCTACATCCCAAGGAGACGTTGACCCCAGCACACACAGGCCTGTGCTGCTCACAGGGTAACAGTCAGGCCTGGGTTTGCTGCAAAAATCCCTTGCCCATCAGACAGTCTCAGCCATCTCATCATACAGAAGTACCTGTGGGCAGCTCTAGGTCATGCCCAGCCATTCTGCCACTCACGTGGCCTGGCCTTTGCCTAACAGTGAGGCAAGAAATCCTCATGCAAACATCCTTTCTGTCTGACAGCAGGAATGACGAACAGAGCTGTTTTCTTGCACTCTTATAATGGCTCTAACGGCACAAAAGGGAGAACCAGCACTGCAGGTGAGGTCTGCAGGGCATGCTGGTTGTGGATCAGAGGCCCACTTGGGGCTCCCCACATCTAAAGGATATAAGATGATGTATGCTATTCTGTTGTGCTAGCTCTAACACATCATATCTTAAATAGCACCCTACACAGTCTGTCTCTTTCCTACTTGGATCATAATGGATCAGGACGTCCCCATGCAGAACAACCATCATAATAATAAAAGATTTCCCAGTTAGTTGCTCTTGTCCTCATTCTGTGAACGTGTGCTTAGCAACAAACACACATCCTGATATGGCACTGCAGAGATCTGTCTTCTTCCCGTGTAAATGAGGCATGCCTTACTTGTTAAATAAGCAAATCTGAGATTTCTATCCAATTTGAACCAACGTTCCTGACTTTGAATACTTATTTTAATCTTTTCTAATTTTTCAGCATCTCTTTTGATGCCAACACCAGACCTTCACCTCGCTCACCTCATGAGATGAGTGTAGCAAATACAAGCTCTCTCCTTCAGCAGTGACCCTGCAGCGATGAACAGGGTCAGTCACACTTGCCAGCTTACCACATAAATTCACAAGTTCACATCAGGGTTTTGGGCTTTGACTTCGGGGATGTTGGCTGGAAAGATGATGCTGGAAAGCTGAAAAAGTAAAAGGATTAGTGGGGTCCTGATGGATAGCAAGCTAAACATAAGCCAGCAGCATTCCCTCGGAGCAAAGGTGGCCAACAGCATCCTGGGCCGCAGCAGAAGGGCTGTGGCCAGCAGGTCAAGGACAATGACCTGTCTCCTCAGCACACGTGAGACATCCCAGGAGTGCTGTGTCTAGTCTGGGCTTCCCAGTACAAGACAGACACAGACATACTGGAGTTAGTCCAGCAAAGGGATGTGGAAATGTTAAGTAATGGGAGTGTTTGTCCTAACAGTGAGACTGCAAGAGGTGGGACTGTTTCATCTGGAGAACAGGCTCAGGGCAGTCTCATCCCTGTGTGTGTGTTAGTAACAGAAAAGTGTAAGGAAGACACAAACAGCTGCTGCTCAGTGGTGTCCAGTGATGCTGAGAGAAGCAATGGGCACAAATTGAAATGCAAGAAATTCCATTTAAACAGGAGAAAAGTTTTCAACTGTGAAAGTTACTATCCACCGGAACACACTGCCGGGAGGGACTATGGAGTGTCCATCCCCAAGACACTTAAACAGGAACCTCTTTGCAGCTCTGGAGGAGCCAAAACCAGTAAAGTGAAAGTAGTTGAATAGCTGTGTCCAGATAAACCAGACGAGCTGTGTTTATACCTCTTGAAGTGAAAAGCATAAACACACAGGAGGGTGCAGCAACAGCCCTGAGAGTAGCACAGTCAAGGTAACTTTGTCCAAGTACACAGCTCATACTCACTCTCTCCCTGCACTGCTCAGCAGAATTACATAGCTTTAAGTAAGGTCGACTCTACAGCTTGTTTACCTCCCTCATCCAGAGGCTGCAAAGTTTACAAGTGACCACATTACTCTGCCTGGAAAGAAAATTAAATTTATTAAAAAAAACAAAACAAAACAAAACAAACCCCCTCCACTGAAACAGCCTCACTCCATAGCCCATGTGCCTCAGAGTGGGTCTGGGAAAGTCTTCCTCCTCCCTTGACCTCACATACCCTTCATCCATGGCAAGGCTGGGAAGGGGATGGAAAGTGCCGAGTGTTAAGGTGCTGAGAAGCTCTTGATGTTTCTAATCTCTCAAGTGCTGTTGGCCTGTTCCTGCTCAAAGAGGGCCATGGCTAAATGTGAGCGGGACGCGAGTCCTTCCAAGTTACTGAGCACACAGCGGTGGTACAGCTCCTCACTGAGCCGGGGATTGCAGCTTCTCAGTGTATATTTCTGCACCAGCCCTGGCTCCACAGCCCTGAACAGGTGCAGGCCAGAATAGTGGAGGAAGACATCAAATACCTCCATGCTCTCCAGCACCTCATCTCGGTCCAGGATATCGGCTGCAAGCTTGGTACGTGCTGTCATATAGTCAGAATTATAAAAGCAGGCCTCAACAAAGGAATGTCTGTCAAAATGCCCATCTCTCAGGAAGTCAGTGTTGGAGGATGCTGTCTGCTCACCACGGTACACTAGTGCAGGGTTGAACTCCTGAAAATGCACAGGGAAAAAAACCTGCCAATTGCTGATGGTATTCATGCGGCAGCGGTTCAGAAACTCCATGTTGATTTCTGTCCAGACGCTGGCCAAGAAGAACAGTGTATCCACGGGGTGCTTCTTTGAGACTATATCCATGAGCTTCACTTGCGATGGCACCTCTGTTTTAACACTAATCCACGGGATTTTAACTTCTGCATAGCGTTTCTCTAGCTCTCCTACCATGGCTTTGACTCCAGCAAAAACATCCACCTGACCAACTCTCTGGGCATCGTAGGGATGGTAGATAAAAAGCAAAGTCAGCAAGGCATTATCATGAGTGTCTAGTGTGTTCATAGCAAACATATCCAGGAAGTTTGCTACAAAATCCAGGTCCTGGACTGTCAAGGGAAGCACCAGTTGCACCCGTGTGGCCTCTGTCACATATGGCATGGGAATAATTTCCACCTTACTTAAGGGTCGCACCAGGCTCACTCGCTTGGCCAGAACATGACTGTGACCCTTCTGGGTGGCGGCCTCCAGGAGCAGGTCCAGCGTGTACTCCATGCCCCGCGTGGGGTCGAAGCGCCTGTAGCCATTCAGCAGCTGCCGCTTGCTGAAGCGGAGCAGGGGCTGATAGCGATGGTTCAGCTGCTCAACCGCAGACTCGATGATTTCACTGACGTCTGCCTTACTGGCTCCAGAGAGCTCACACTTTGGGGAGCCATCAGGACAGGAGAAGAGGTGCTGTTCCGTGAAGTAGTCCCAGCCAATCACCTCAAAACGGGACTTTGGAAGGAATGGGGCATTAATGCCCACAGGCCAGGTCACACCTGCCTCACCTGCAGGGGTCAGTGCTGTCAGGTTCCTGATCTGCATCTGTGCAAACAGAGAGCACAAACTGATCTCCACCACGTTCTCAAAGAGGTCCAGGCCAGCTCCTCCCCAGGCCCACCTCACTACCTACAACTGTACATGGGCAGTATCACACCAGCAGTTCTGGGTAACATGGTGTCAGAAGTGCTATTTCTGAGACAAGGGACTGTAGCCTGTGTCTGGCTAACAGTTGCCCACAAACAGAAGCAATGATCTTCCTCCAGTGTGCTGAAAATGAAGAAAATCTGTTTGGTCAAGGAGTTTTTGCAGATATCCCTCACCACATACCTGGAGGTCCTGGATCTCCTGATAGACTCTGTCCAGCTGGATCCTGCTGAACTGCTTGTGTAGCCGGTACATCAGTGTCATGTCAGAAACAGGGTGCACCGCGAGAGCTGCTTGAAACTCCTCTTCTTCCTCCTTCTCCGGTTCAGTATTCTTGGCCAGTTCATAAGTGTGATAATGCTGGCCCTGAAGCAGACAAAAGCCAGAAAGACTGGCATGGAACTCGAGTTCACAGAGCAGCTTTTCCTCACCCCAGACACACATCTGCCCCTCTTTCCATACTGACTGTAGTAAGAAGAAAAAAAAAAGGGGTAAGTTGTCCCTCCCACCCTGCACTGCATTCCCACTTGCTTTTTGGTACCAACATACCCTTTATCCTGCCTTCAAAAACCTGTGAATCAGCCCTGCTAGTAGGCCAAAAATTAAATCCTGTGCTCTCTCCCTCAACATCCCAGTTGTGATTCTGGGCCCCCCACAATGCTGCCATAGCACACAGCCCTTCCTTCCTCTGCAACTCACAAAAAAGCCACTTGGCTATGCAGCAGAGAACAAGTAAGAGTCTGGGCTCCGTTAGGCTCAGCTAACACAAAACCTGAGCAGAGAGGTAGTACCTGGAGCTGGGAAACACAAGTGATGCCAAGGAAATCAATGATGCAACGACCCAGCCACTCATCTGGGCGCACACTGAGGATCTCATTGCGACAGCTGTCCAGGTGTGGATGGAGCTTAAGCAACAGGCTACGGGACAGCAGGTAGCCAAAGCCCCCGTGGCAGTAACGGGCCTGCTCATCTCCCCCGATGAACTCTTCCACTCGCCCCAGGTACACATCTTGGTTAATACTCAGGTGTGTCACCAGAGCCTTGATCTCTTCAGCTTGGGCATAGGTGTCATCCTGCATGATGTAGAACCAGTCATAGTCAGAACCAAAATGTTGATGGATATAGTTCATGGTCTCATACATGAGCCAAATGGGCCTCTCATCGCCGTGGGCCACCAGCACCATGCCATGGGGCACCTTGGCACTGCGCAGCCCGGTGAAGTACAGCAGGCGTGGGAAGTGGTGGGCCACTGTCTTGTTCACTGCCACTGCCAATGTGTTCAATGTGGCCTTGGAGGTCAGCACAGCCACAAATAGTCTTTCATGGAATCCCAATTCTGTCTGGATATAGCGAGTTCTGTAAAAGAAGTACATACCTACATGACAAACAGCTGGAGAAGGAAAAAAAAAAAATCAAAGAATTATGGTAACTTGGGATAAGTCTTTAACTGCTGGAATCTACCCAGGGTGAAAAAGTCAAGCCTAGTCATAGAGCTTTACGAGAAGACTCACTAGTGAAAAACCCATTTTGTAAAAACACTTGCTTCCTTCAAGGCAGCTACAATCTCACATTATCTATCTGAGCTAGAAAACTGTGCCAGTGCAGTTAAAACTAAAATACCACAGAGCTAACCACTTGAAGCTTAGTACGTGGTGCAGCTTAGGAGACATGCGCAATAAAACCACAGGAGTGATTGCTGAGGAGTCTCTAGTGCTGATGGCTGAGGTGTGCTGTGGTGCACCAACTGCACATGGGGCCCTGGGTGCTGGGAGACCACTGAAGCCCCAGACCATGAGGCAGCAATGGGTAGTGGTCTTTGGCCTCACAAATGGCACAAAGCCCTGCAGGACCCAGTGAACAGTGAGAAGACTCCAGACGGTGACCCACCACTGGACCAAGAGGCACATGAGGAAGAATATGAAGAGAGTACACAGAGACTGTGAGGGTACAAACGTCCAGGGGTCCCTTCATTTAGTCCCTCTGCGGAGGTACCATCCTGAGCTGTTATGGTGTTGCTGCACCACAAGTGAAATAAAGAAACCAAAGGGACTCTGCTACAGGAAACCTGGGGCCAAGGAAGCTTGTCTGACAGTATGAGTATGGTGTGTGGAAGGAGCTGAGCAAGGCACCTGTTGGGTCATCAGAGCTGTAGCTGCAAAGGAGCCTCAGTCCCAGCAGTGACAGCCTAGGGCAGTGCCAGTGTGATGCCCAGAGTAGCTCCTGGATGGCCAGGCAGGAAAATTTCCTTAACACATACACTGCTATTAATTGATCAAGATTTTCCTACCAAGGAGGCCAGTTAAAAAAAGTTTTGAAGAATAATTTAACATGTTCTATTAAACATTAGTAACAAAAGAATCACAGAATCCCCAAATGGTTTGGGGTGGAAGTGACCTTTAATATCATCTAGTTCCAACATCCTGCTACAGGCAGAGACATCTTCCACTATCCCAGGTTGCTCCAAGCCCTGTCCAACCTGGCCCTGAACACTGCCAGGGATGGGGCAGCCACAGCTTCTGTGGGTAATCGCCGCCAGTGCCTTGCCATCCTCACAGGAAAGAATTTCTTCCTAATACTAATCTAAACCTACTCCCTTTCAGTTTGAAGTCGTTCCCCCTTGTCCCAGCACTCCACATCCTTGTTAAACCATCTCCCTCCATCTTTCTTGGCTGCTCCCTTTCTGGTACTGTAAGGCCAGAAAGATCACTGTGAGGCTTCTTTTCTCCAGACTGAACAATTCAAATTCTCTCAGCCTTTCCTCCATCCCTCTAATCATCTCGGTGGCCTCCTCTGGATTCACTCCAACAAGTTGATGTCCTTCCTGAATGCAGCACTGCAGGTGGGGTCTCACCTGAGCAGAGCAGAATCACCCTCCCTGTATTGAAAAGAAATAGTCTCACTCTTGGGCAATTTTGCTGCCTTTTTTCCCCTCAGGGTAATTTCCTGAACACGTCCCTTGCACTCCTTAAGGTAACAATCTTGGTCGTTGCCTTGGTGCACCGTGCTCTTACTACACAAGTTATTTCAAACAGCAAATTCCACCTTGAACCTGTTCACTCACAAGAAAATTTAGAACTTCACACGAGAATATTTTTTGCTTGAAAGAAATCCAGGGCAGAAAAAACGTAACTTACCTGAGCACTTTTTTGTAAGGCTTGTTAGGGTCTCTGTAGTACGGCACAATCCGGGGCCTGAAGTCCTCGTGGCCTGGTCCCGGCCTCCCCTCCGCTGCCTCGGGCGGAGCCCCACGGGCGGGCAGCGCGGCCGGGCCCGGTACCAGACAGCGTTCCTCAGCCGCGCTGTGGCTCCAGGAGGCGCGCAGGAGGCTCAGGCTGCAGCCCAGGGAGAGCCCGAGCAAGAGAGGCAGCGCGGGCCGCAGCGCGCTCAGGAACGCGCCCAGGCGCATCGCGGCAGCTACGGCCAGGCCGAGCTCAGGGGGCGGCCGCAGGACATGGCGGGCGTGGGGCGCTCGGGTGGCAGTGGTCCTGCGAGACGGCGGCCCCGGCACTCTGCTACCCGCAGGCCGGTGACAGGACAGAGGGCCGGCTGGGGTTGCGGGACGGGGGCGTGCGGAGAGGCGGCGGCTTCAGCCCGGCCGCGCTCTGCCGCTGCCACCTCACCTGCCGCATCGCCCCGCGCGCTTCCGCTTCCGCTCTACTCTCGATGGTCCCTGGCTGCCGCTCTGGTCAGCTACGCTGGCGCCTCTATGGTACCTGCGGGGGTGGGACCAGGCAGGCGCGCAGCATGCCGGGAGGCGCGGCGGCCGTG
>VXBT01011615.1:95259-138077 GCA_013400235.1 Oriolus oriolus
TCGCCCCCTCTGGCGTAGCTCCCACCCGCGCCATGCCCTCCGACCTGGCCAAGAAGAAGGCGGCCAAGAAGAAGGAGGCGGCGAAGGCCCGGCAGCGGCCGCGGCGGGTCCCGGACGAGAACGGTGATGCCGGCACGGAGCCGCAGGAAGTCCGGCCCCCGGAGGCCAACGGGACGGTGCTGCCAGGTGAGAGGGTGGCCAGTCCTGTGTCTGCCCCGCGTGTCCCAGGGCGGGGGGCCTGGCCGACGCCGTTCCCGGCCGGACCATGTGCGCTCGGCTGTGTCCAGGGTGGGCGAACCGCGACATTGATGTTCTGATGAAACACCTCAGGCATGGGTTGCACAGAACCGGGCGGCTCCCGTAGATGCCGTCCGGACCACTCTGCCCTGAGGCAGCAGGACACCCGCAGCCCCTGGGCGCTCCGCATGGGCCATGTGTGTGAAGGATGCCCGTGGCCCTCGCTTGAGGCATGGCAGTGTGAAGATGGAGGGGGCTGATGGTGTTTTCCCCCTCTCAGACAGACACTGTCTCGATCTTCTGCTACTTGGATGCCCAGACCTGTTTGGGTTTTCGTTTCGAGTTTTCCTTCCTGCTGCAGAAACCACTGTAGCGTCTGAATTAATTCTTTTCCTACTGCTACTACTCTGACTCTCTGCTCACCTGTTTTTCTGAGACGTACCTGGTTTGCAGAAACTTAAGAGCCTGCCTCTAAAAGAGGTTTTGTGCCTGTTAAAGAGAGAGGCTTTGCCACAGGGAGCTGTTGGTCTTAAAGGAAATAGGCAGGTAACGCTTACAGAGGGAGAGTTTAATTTTGGGCCTTCCTTTAGCTCACCTGGCAGCCCGCGAGATTCTTCCAGGCTCAGCTCGCGGTGCGCTGTGCCAAGAGGCAGTCGGTGTGTGGCACGGAGTCCCGGGGGGCGGAAGGGCCGCTCCTGACCGTGGGTCCCAAGCGCGCCTCTGGGCGCTGGGGCTGGCGGGCGGAGGCGCGGGGTCCGGGCGGCCGCGGTGCGCTCGGGGGCGGCCGCGGCGAGGGGGAGACCCCGGCCCGAGCCGGCCAATCGCCGGCCTCTGCCGGGGTTCATTTGCATACCGCCTCCCTATTGGTGCGGGGTTGGGTGGTGGGCGGAGCGGCGGAGGCCGGGCCGGGGTCCGGCTGGGTATCGGGAAAGGCTCTGCTTCCTCGGGGAGTGGGCCCGGCCCCGGCCCTGCCGCAGCTCGGGCAACGTTTGGGCAGCGCTCTCAGGCACAGGGTGGGATTGTTTCGGTGTTCTGTGCAGGGCCGGGACTTGGACTCGATGATCCTTGTGGCTCCCTTCAGGCTCAGGAGATCTTATGGTTCTATGTGGGTCGATACCGGCATATTTCTTACTGAGCTATTTACACATCAGGGATAAAACTTCCTTGCTCACCTGTTTCGTTCCTTGTTGTCACTGCTCTGTGGCACTGCCCAAAGGGGTCCTGTATCAGTGCCAGTGACGTTTTTTGCTCCTTGGCTAAGGCACATTTGCCATGGTGTTAATGGTGATTTTGCCACGAGTGCTGGATGCTGACAACCAGGGTGTCATTCCGCGCTGGCACAATCTGAAATCAGATCTGCCTGCCAAGATCAGCAGTGCCATTGGCTGCTTCAAAGGGCAGCATCTCTCACCGAGGAGTGAAGTCGGCTTGTGACAGAAGGTCAGCATGACAGGAAAGACAGTGGTGAGGCTCTGGCACAGGTGGTCCTGAGAAGCTGGCTGCTCCGTTCCTAGAAGTGTCCAAGGCCAAGTGGACAGGGCTTGGAGCAACCTGGTCTAGTGGAAAGTGTCCCTGATCATGGCAGCGGGTTTGGAATTAGATGCTCTAGAAGATGTAACACAAACCATTCCTGGATTCTGTGATTCTATTATTTGCTTGTACTGTAGGAGGAAAGGAAGAGGGAAACATGCATATGGACATAGTGACTTCTCAGAAAATTAGTAGGGACTGTTCCAATGCTGCTGCTGCTTCTCTATTCTCAGCTTTCCCTTCATTTATTTTCTAATCAATTAATTTTGTGGCCAAGCCTTTTCTTAAGTGTGCAGGGAATACTTTGTACATTCCATTCCTAGTCTAGTCCTTCCTGCAGGCAGGGGTTAGTCCCGTCACATTCAGAAAACTTGCTCGCTGTTCTGGCTGCTCACTTAGCTCTGATGGTCCTGTTTTGTTTATATGGCATTTAGATACTTAGCTGGTGGAAGTTCCTACTAGACCATATATATCTGCCTGCTAAGCTGAAAAGCTGAGTGTCATTGCATCTGGGTCTCCTCAACTCTTCTGTAGAAATGGGAGTTGTTTTTGTGGTCCTGGGCCTTTTGGTACAGAGGCTTATGGCTTCCCTTGCATTTGTAAATCAGTTACACTTCTGGTCTTCTCTACATATAGAGGTGGATGCTCTTACAAAGGAGCTGGAGGACTTTGAGTTAAAGAAAGCTGCTGCCCGAGCTGTGACAGGAGTGCTGGCCTCCCACCCCAACAGCACTGACGTGCATATCATCAACCTCTCACTGACCTTTCATGGCCAGGAGCTGCTGAGTGACACCAAACTGGAGCTGAACTCTGGGAGACGCTATGGCCTGATTGGACTCAATGGGATTGGTAAGCTGCAGGGAAATGACATGGCTCCCTGGAGCTCGGTAAAGGTGTCGTGCTGCTGAGAAGCTGGGCAGGTGCATGTGGGAAGTGCTGGAAACCAGAAAGAGGCCTGCTAGACAGACGTGGTTGGGACACAGCAGTTTCTGTTGTCCCATATCTCTACCCAGGAAGAGGAATTACTAGGATTGCTGATAGAAGCCCAAGATTGCATTCTAGGTTTGGACTGTGCTTTTGATCTTGTTTCTGTGGAGAGTTGGATGAGATGTTTTGGATCTGTTAATCTGCCTGATTCCTGTTTGCCCAATTTGCTTAGTAATGCCAGTAAACCCAACGCTGATGGTGTTGATCAAAGAACTTGTACTGTATGGAGGAGTAGAAGGTGTGTGGTTTGGCCTGACTGGGAAAACAACTGTACAGTCCCTGGAGAAAGTGACTCTACATTGAGAGGTGCAGAATATGGGTGTGATTGGAGAGGTGTGAGTAAGAACGACCATTTGGTTTAACTTTCAAGAAAACGCAGGTTGTTTAGGGACGAGTGCATTATTTTCCTCTGTATTAGAAGTCTTTGGAATCTGGGATCCTGATAGCAGCTGTCAGACCTGGTTAGACAGCAGAAAGTAGAACAGACATAAAGTTCCCCAAATCTGGGCAAGGGCTGAAGTGCAGTGGTTTCCAAAAAGCTTCTTCATGTCTCAGTCCTGTCCTTGGGGTGGTGAGCCTTAGCTAGGAGGGTGGCCTGTCATAGTGAGGCAGTGGGCTGTCCAGTTCTTCGGGCCTCTTGGGAGAAAATTCCTCAGGATTTTCTGAGGTTGGAAAGGAAAGGAATCACAGTGGGATCTGAGTGTATCTCATCTGTTTCACTGTGACATTGTATCTCACTGAATCCAGCAATTAATTGTGATTATCTGCACACAGGGAAATCCATGCTTTTGTCAGCTATTGGGAAGCGAGAAGTGCCCATCCCAGAGCACATTGACATCTATCACCTGACCCGAGAGATGCCTCCCAGTGACAAGACCCCTCTGCAGTGTGTGATGGAGGTGGATACAGAGAGGGCCATGCTGGAGCGAGAGGCAGAACGTTTAGCTCATGAAGACGGTAAAGCTTCTTGGAGTCCCAAGGGACATTTCCTTCTGTACCAAAGAAAATTTGGGTTCCTTGGTGAAGTTTTCACATGTTGTGGTACCTGTTTCCCCCAGCTGCCCTGTACTAATGGGCATGGATGACACTTCTTTGGACAAATTGTTCCATGCAGCATCTTAAGAAGTGTCTCAGGCTTGGATATGGAGGGGGCTAAATAGGGGTAAAGCAGTGGGACTGTGAGGTTTCCCAGCTGTGCAGCAGTGCAGCTGAGAGCCCTTTATAGGCAGAGGTGCTGACCGGCAGGCTCTCTTTCAGCGGAATGTGAGAAACTCTTGGAGTTATATGAACGTCTGGAGGAGCTGGATGCTGATAAGGCAGAAGCACGGGCCTCACGTATCCTTCACGGCTTGGGGTTCACGCCAGCCATGCAGAGGAAGAAGCTGAAAGACTTTAGTGGTGGCTGGCGAATGAGGGTGGCTCTTGCCAGGTGAGTAGAGTAGTGCTTCCTGCCTCCTGTGAGAATGCCTGCCTGCTCCCGATTCTGCAGAGCCACAGACACAGTTCTAAGAACTCGGAGCAGAGTTGAGAAGCTTTGGGTTACCTGCATTTACCCTATACTGTCATCTCCCCTGCCCTTGCAGAGCACTCTTCATTCGGCCTTTCATGCTGCTGCTCGATGAGCCCACAAACCACCTTGACCTGGATGCCTGTGTGTGGTTGGAGGAAGAGCTGAAAACGTAAGCACAGAGGAGTTTGCTGCTTTTGTGGGTTGTGCTTTTCTGCTTGTCAGCGTGTGCGCATGAACATCTTGTCAGCATGTAAGCAAGTTCTGCAGGAGTAACTGTATGGTTCTTGTGGGTGCATAACTGTTGCACTACCAGTGACACCTGCTTTCTGCTATGTGAGATTCTTGATGCAAGAGTAAAGAATTCAAGACAATCCTTTGTCTCCCTGGCACTGAAGAAATGAGAAATGCTGGTTTGTACTCCCAGGTTAAAAGTGCTTCCTTTAAAGCCAGGAGCAGGCCTTGGCAGCCTGTGTACCAGTACCAGTAGCGTGAGCTTTCCAGATCTGGCTCTCAGCTCATCTTCCTGCCCACCATTTCTCTGTTTCACAGAACTGTAGTATCTGAGTGTGTTGGTTTCATCTTTTGCTAGTGTGTGAGGTGACTGGTTTTCATAACAAAGGTGAAATGTTAAGGTGTAAGGCAAAAAGCTTAGGAATAGTTAGGAAGCTCAGGTTATCTGGGGTGTGCATTGAAAGAACTGTTTTGTGAGAAGGGCTTTGCCTTTGCAGAGGTTTTTCCATCAGCTCTGTCAGCTGAACCTTTCATGTCCTTGCTTTAGAAGTCAGGTGCTCTAGAAAAGAACTTTGAACCTCTTTGGAGAGGCTTTAACCCCTCGTTGTACGGATTTGGAGCAGAGCCAGATGCAGTGTGCCTAGCAGATGGGAGTCTGTGCTGAGGGGAAAGTAAGCAGCAAGGGTTGAAACTTCTTAGAAATGTGATGCCAGTGGAATCAGCTGCATCAGTGGCACAAGTCACCTGCCACACAGGCAGCCAGTTCTGGGCTTTTTGTGATAACGGGCAAAGGCTATCTAATGGTGCAGGGTGTTTTACTACAGTGAAAACTGTTGGCAGGATTTACTCACTGCAGTTGGTTGTAGCTGCTTTACTGCCAGTTTCCTGGAATATCTCCCAGGCTGTGACCTTTTTTTTCTTAATCTGATCGTAGGCAAGAGAAATCTGGTGCATATAAAGCCTTTGTCACCATCAGGGCCGACGAACAGGATTTCTTTTCCTAGTTTAGCCTCTAATAACTTATGTGGTGCCATAGGTTCAAGCGGATCCTTGTACTGATATCCCACTCCCAGGACTTCCTGAATGGCGTCTGCACCAACATCATCCACATGCACAACCGCAAACTTAAGTACTACACGGTGAGTAAACAGTGCCCCATGTAGCCAGCAGAAACAGGAGCTGTTCTCTGGGCACATCTGATGTTCCATGGTCTCTTTCCAGGGAAATTATGATCAGTATGTAAAGACTCGCTTGGAACTGGAAGAAAATCAAATGAAGCGATTCCACTGGGAGCAAGATCAGATTGCTCATATGAAGGTACCGGCCTAGCTGCATGAGCACCCTCCTATCCTTGTAGTGGCCATCCCTGCCCCTCCTCAGCCTTATCACTGTGGCTTTTGGCTAACTCTTGTTGCAGAACTACATTGCACGATTTGGTCATGGTAGTGCGAAGCTGGCCAGGCAAGCTCAGAGCAAGGAGAAGACCCTTCAAAAAATGATGGCTTCTGGCTTGACAGAGAGAGTTGTGAATGATAAGGTAGGATCAGACATGGGATTGCATCTAGAGATCTGTATTTGAAACACAGACTACAGGAGTAGAAGGGTCTTTAGCAGACAGCAGGAATGGCTGACAGAGCTGGTAACAAGAAGGAGGTACCCTTCCTGATGCCAGGGATCCCTGTACTCAGCATGGACTAATTCTGAACAATGAGAAGGGGAGGAGGAATTTTCTAAGGCAGGGAAGCAGAGTTGTTGTATCAATAAGGCTATTTTGCAGATACAGAAATCAGAAGGAAATGCCTAGGGCTCATAGGAGATGGGAGAGGATGCTCAGTGCAGCTTTTACTTGTGTAAAGAGTTCAAACCCACGTTTGTTTCAAAGGGAAAGAAATAGGGATTTGTTAGCCAGCGGATGAGCTTGCAAGCAACTCATCAGAATAAATCTGAGTGAGTTGCAAGAGGGGCTTATAAAAAGTCACAATCTAGTGCCTTGGTCTACAGCTGATGTTGGTAGTGAGGCATGGCTATACCGGAATGACTGGGCTGTCTCGTGTTCCGGGGTGTCTCACAGGTGGATATTCTGTGTTAACAGACTTTGTCGTTCTACTTTCCACCCTGTGGGAAAATTCCCCCTCCTGTCATCATGGTGCAGAATGTCAGCTTCAGATACACCAAGGATGGGGTGAGTATGGGAGTATGCATACAGAGATCACTTGTATTTCTGCCTTGTGTGGGAGTGGGAGACTTGGCTGAGCCTCCGGATGGGGCTGCAGTGTATGACTAACAGAGCAAAGTTCTTGGCAATGCTAATGCTGGGCTTGCTGGGGACAGAGCATTACAGGTGCAGTGGGGAGGTTCTGGAGACTACTGAAAAGGCATAATGTTTCATGGTTTTTGTGGTTTGCAGCCATGGATCTATAATAACCTGGAGTTTGGGATTGACCTGGATACTCGTGTAGCTCTTGTTGGACCCAATGGAGCTGGAAAGTCAACACTGCTGAAACTGCTCACAGGAGAGGTTTGCTCCGTACATTGTCTACCCTGCTCTGGACCTTTACTTTTGGGATAGTCTTCAGCAAAGCTGCACTTATTTGCCAGGGCACCCCAGTGAGGCCTTAGAAATCCTATGGTCTTGTTGCAATATAGGGCTTTTTCTCTCATATTACCTGTTCAGTCTGCCTCCCCTGTGCCAGAGTGGAGATGGCTGGATTCTGTATTTCTGGCATACTGCAAGAGGAGAGATTTCCTGGTGAAATGATTTTATCTTCCCCTTCTAGCTGCTGCCCACAGATGGGATGATTCGCAAGCACTCACATGTGAAGATCGGTAGATACCACCAGGTACTCCCTACAGCAACCCCCAGGGACAGGGAATGCTGCGAAAAAAGCTGTCAGGAATGAGGAATCTTGCCCTTCTAGTTCTGCTTCTGAGGCCTTTCCCACTGCTGCCTTTCTGTGTCTGGAGATGGGGGAAGGAACTGTTCCATGGAATGGTCTCCAGCTCATGTTCTTACCCTGTGAAGAGGCTGGCTGTGGTCCTTCCTGTTCAGTCTCCCACCTGCTATGGCAGAGCTGGTTGCCTTGTGTTTGGTGGCGGACAAGCCTCCTATTCTGAAGCAGCACTCCTGCTCCTGAAATGGAAATTATTCCTTATTAGTTCAGCACAGAGGCTGTCCTGTGGGTGGGATTATTGGCTCTTGTGTTCTGCCGCTCACCTGGTACCAGAGGGCTGTAAGGCGGGTAATGCTTAGGGCCATGAAGTGACTGGCCTGCACAGCCTGAAGCTGACTTTTCTTCTCTGTCAGCACTTGCAAGAGCAGTTGGACTTAGACCTGTCTCCCCTGGAGTACATGCTGAAATGCTACCCAGAGATCAAGGAGAAGGAGGAGATGAGGAAAATCATTGGCAGATACGGTCTGACAGGGAAGCAGCAGGTGAGTATGAGCTGTTGAGGTTTGCTTTTTGTTCATTAGGTGTAGCAAGCTTAGGGGGATTCAGAGATGCAGCCACAAGCGAGTCCAGAAAGAGAATGAATCTTTATTTACCTTACAACACCATAACATAAGTGAAAAATACCAGATGTGAGATTATTTACAAAAAACCTATCTTACTGTTTACATAGCTTGCATAGCAAAGTAAAAGTTTCCCACAGAAATGAAGGAGATGGAAAAAAACCTCTGCCCGGGAGCTTTTTCGTTTCCACAATTAGGGGAGTAGAGGTTCTGTGTTTTCTGTTGCTCTACTGATACCTGACAGCGTGATACCATATGCAGCATGGTACACCACAGCATCAAAATGCTTTTTACATCTCTGCCTTTGAAACTGGAGAAAAAAATAACCTCATGGCTCATGGGAGCTTTCTTTGGATCACAGCAATGTGTGGGTTGAAGGGGTGACCCCCTCAGACTCCGGGTGAAAAGAAGGCAAGTTCTGGTGTAGTGCTAGACCTGAGCATGTTTTAATTGTAACTTGAGCTATTTTGCTTCTGTCTTATTTCTGGGCTGAATACCAGGCAGAAGTGCTAGAAGGTTCTCAGCTGTTTGTGGGGTCCCCTTGGTTCAGACAAGAGAGTGGGTTTACCTATGGTGCTCTAAGTCCAAGCATGACATGCTGCTGTATGTGACACATTCTGTGTGTGACAGTTGTCCACATCGCTGCAGTTCAGCTTGAATTTTACATTGTTTTTGACCATTTGTCACTGCAGAAGTTGAGAGTAGTGTGATTGTTGTGTCAGTGAATACCAGTCAGACCAATTAACTGTCCTTATGCACCTTTGGCACGAGCTGGGCCTTGCTGTGTGCAGTCCTTCAGAAGCCCCTGAATTCCCTTCTTCCCTGGGGGGGAGACACTTGGTGTAGGTATAAGGCTGACTGAACATTTGTCCTCTTGTGTCATGGAGCTGCTGGGACCCCAAGGTGAGACCCAAGTGGTTTGGGTCAGGGTGGCATGCTGTCAGGTCACTGCAGAGCTGCAAGCCATGTGTGTGTTGGGCAGGTGAGCCCCATCAGGAACCTCTCTGATGGGCAGAAGTGCCGCGTGTGCTTTGCCTGGCTGGCCTGGCAGAACCCTCACATGCTCTTCCTGGATGAGCCCACCAACCACCTGGACATAGAAACCATAGATGCACTGGCAGATGCTATCAACGAGTTTGAAGGAGGAATGATGCTTGTCAGCCATGACTTCAGACTCATCCAACAGGTAAAGACAGTTGCGAGTTTTGTCAGAGCACCTTTCTAACATTTTAGTAATTAAAACAAGATGTTTTCAACTGACTAGCTCTTCCTCATCCCGAAAAGATGGGTGAGTGAAAAAAAAAATCACTGGCCATGATTCCCTTACTGTGTTCATGTTAAACAGTTACTGAGCTAGCCCAGGAAAACATTAGGTACTTAAAATAAAATAAAAACCACCACAAATGTCAAGTGCTGATCTACCAGCTCTAGCTTTGGCTGCAAGTTCAGGTATGATTTTATTTTTCACTGTGGTGTATCCCAGTAGTTCAGGTCAAGAACTACTTTTGTTTCAGTTCCCAATTTAGCAAGAAAGGCTTTTCATCTTAGTCCATGAACAAAAGCAGAAATACAGAGGGGCCTAGGATTTTCAGTTCTAAAATCTTGTATAAATTATGCGGAAAACACCAGGGAAGATGTTTCTCTGTATTTTGGTAGTCAAAATGTGAAAGTTATCAAACTTTTCCTGCCAGACTTTAGAGAGTAGTTTTTCGTTAACTTTTTAATTTTGGTAAGATTATAAAATTCTGTACTGCAAACCTCTCTCCTCCTCCCCCTCCGCCTCCTCTTCCTCTTCATGTATTTGCTCTCAGGTCGCACAGGAGATCTGGGTCTGTGAGAAGCAGACAATCACCAAGTGGCAAGGGGACATCCTCGCCTACAAGGAGCATCTCAAGTCGAAGCTGGTGGATGAGGACCCGCAGCTCACCAAACGGACCCACAACGTGTGAGCTGAGGAGCCCCCAGCCTGTGTTCTCCGTGGGGCTGGCGGTGGCCACGCAACTTGCAACTCCCGCCAGCAGGAGCGGAACTGCTGCTCCCTCTGGTTGTGTTCTAGGATTGCTGCAATACTGCTTCCCCTCGACTTGCCTTGCACCTCTGTGTCTGGACAGAGCTGTTCTCTCCTGATCTGGCTACGTTTGGGCAACTGTTTCTTTATTTAGATGATGTCCCATCTGAGCCGGGCCTTGGAATCTATTGGCTTGGGGTCATGACAGTGGCTGTCGGGGTGTCCAAGCTGCAGTGATACACGAGTGGAGACCCCAGCCCAGCTTCTCCTGCCTCTTCCCTCCCAGTTTCTGCTTCAGTTTAGATACTTCACTTCAAACTCCTCTGGCCTTGGTTTGTTTTTAACTATTATTTAACAGTGTAATTAACAGATCTGCCCGAGAGTCCATCCGTCAATAAAGAGAGAAGAACAATCTTGTCTTGTTTTGTGAGCCATGGTAGTTGGGGTGTGCTGGGCTGAGTCAGCAAGTGCTGAGCTTTGAGTGAGGATCAGCCCTTCCTGCTCAGTGTTCAGTTCCTCAGTACAACCAAAGCTGTGGCCAGAACTTGAGACACGTGAAGTGGTGAGTACTGAGCTGTGGAGGCACTGAGCAGTGAGCAGGGTCCTCAGACCTGGGGCCCCCTCTGCTCAGACAGACTGAACACTGGATTTCTGGCGAGTCACAGAGCAAGCCACGGATGCTTCTTTTGTAGATGGTGACAGACACAACTTGAAAGTGTTCTGAAGATCAAGTTTAGAGACTGAACATAGATCAGTGGAGCACCAGTGTGTGGAGCACCAGCGTGTGTTCTCACCAACACAGTGGCTCAGGTGGGGCTTTTTGCTTCACCTTGAATTGTCTACTACAATTTCTACAAATTTGTTCCTTGCAGGTTTAACTAGACTAATCAACTGAAGCTGAACTTTTTTGTTCTCAGTAACAGATTTTTGGAAAAACTGGTATTCAAACCTCACCCTGAGCCACAAAACCTTGAATAAAATACATTTTTAATTTATTATTAAAATGAATACTAAAGAGAAAGGTAGGAAATCAAACCTAATAGCTTTTTTTGATCATGAGTCATCGTTTTAATTACTACTGACACGTGAGAGTGGCAGCACTGGTCACAGGGAAGGTTCATGTAGCCCAGCAGCCCGTCCAGCAGCCCATGTTGCTGGGTGTATGGAAGGACAGGACAAACGAAGGAGTTGTGCTCTCATGCAGTGCATTCTTTGGTGCCAACCGACTGGCTTTGGATTTTTGAGTAGAGTATTTCCTTATTTTTCTTTCCCAAAGGGCCCATCCAAGTTGTGACTGCTGCTGTGGAAGCACTGTGTGTCATCTGTAGAACAAATGTCACAATGTGAGCTGCTTCCAGTAGATCAAGTAGGACTTTCGGGTTTTGTACTGGTTCTGACAATGATCTGAGAGGAGAAAAAATATGTTTTCTGGGAAAATAATGCCAATTAGTGTAAGTGCTTCCAAGTTAGTTTTGCAGAAAGGTCTAGATGGCAGTGAATGTCACTTGGATGAATATGTTACAGTGGAGGACTTGGAAATTATCAGGTAGAGCGAGGGAGTGAAAACTCACAGGGAAGTGATTACTCAAAAGACAGATGGGTCACAAAAGTTAAACAATAATAGATTAATGCATGTCTGTTTGTTCTACTCTCTAGGTTGTAGGAAGTGTTGGTGAGTAGGAAAAGTTGTGAAGTAGCTCTGAGAATGGTGAGGTCAAAGAATCCCGACTGAGGGTAGAGCTGTTTGTCCTGCGCTTCTTTTCCTTACCAAAGATTTGGCAACAATTCGTTTCACCACGTTTCAGATCTAGAGGTAATAAATGCACGATACAATCTTACAATGAGTTCTTTGGGAATGGTAAATCCTGAGAATGGCCTGGGGACTCTGGGATGACAGCCAGCATGATGGGCAGTAGTTGGAGCATTGTAACTCATGGAGCCAAGATGAGCACTGTTACTGTCTGCTGCTGCAAAGAGAGGAACTTAGATGCAGACACATCTCTGACATATAAACAAGGAGCACAGATAGATGTTTAAAGCAAAAGCAGCTGTAGCTGCACTAGAGGTCACACTAGGTCAGGACTTGTAAAATGGAATCTGTAAACGTGCTTTATCAGCCTTGATTTAACCTTGATTTGTTCCGTGGTGACAGTTTGTTGGGCTGTGCTGAAGCAGCTGTGGCAGACAGATGTCCTGGAGCACTGATCTCAGAGACAGCCACAAGCTGGGGCAGTGGCACTTCAAGCTGTTTCAGCTGGGAATTTTCTGTTTTACAAAAAAAGCAAAACTATGGATAAATTACAAGAATTGCTCCTTAGTTGCTAGGATGGTCATTTCCATAAAAGTGACCCAGCACCTGCACAGTCACTCTTGCCTGTTATCCAAAAGTAAGGTTGGCTCTAACACAGCCACAGTCAGAAATGACAGGTGCAGGCTTATGGGATTCCCTCGTGTGTGTGCTGCAAGCAGACCCATACACCACAAAACCAGCACTAGGATGAGTCAAGCCCAGCACACAGCAGCGTGTACAGCCTCCAGCACATGCAGTCTAGGGAAGCAGATGGTAATTCTCCAAACCTGAGAGTCCGAATCTGACAGTACTGCTCAGCGGATGAGCCTCCACCTTTGGTGTGTGAAGGCTCCTTGTGCCTAATGCTGAGTGACCAGTTGCTGCTCCTCCCACCAACGGGCTCCCTTGCAACTATATGGGTTTTTTTCAGAAAAAAACAGCTGTGTGTTTATCACTGTGTAACACTGTTTATCACAAACACAGTGACAACTGGGGAGGGATACAACAGCCCCTGGCTCCTTCAGCACAAGAGTCCCTGTGTGCTGTGACCTGAGACCAAGGTAACACAGCTCCTATTACAAGGAGGATGGTGGAGTGTCCCTCAGACCGGGGAGCCCTGTACTGCTCCTTGACAACACATGGCCCCTTGCAAAGCACAAGTGCTGATGTCCCCTGCTCCTCACTCCCAGTATGTCACTCCTGTTTTGAGAGTATCCCACTACCACACATCTTCACAAGCCCATTCTTCACAAATGCACTGACACGACCATTCCAGCCGTTCCTGCCTGACCACTAATGTTTCAGTTTCTGGGAGCAAGAACCTTGCTTGGCACTGACCCCCCTTGCCACTGTGACAGGGATTTGCATTAGGGGAGGGGGATCAGGTGCCTCCTGATAGGGACAGGCTGAGAATAAAACAATTCAGCGAAACACTGTGGGCTGCACAAGCAGTAGCAGAATTGCTGACTGATGAGTAGGTCTCCCAAGCTCATTCTTTGGAAGATGTGATTTGCTCAGGATGTGCCAGTATGATATGTATACTTTGAGCAACAGACTCTACGTGGCAGCACAGAGACCCCGGTGTGTTCCTCCACCAAACAAGCATACTGGCATCACCCTTCTATGAAATGGCTATAGTGGTGTCTGCTGAAAGGCTTCCTCTTCTCTCCAAAGTGCAGAAAACTGTTTGTTCACCTCTCTGCTATGTTGCTGCACATTTTTCCTGGCTAAGCCTAACTCCTGTGTCACATCTATCCCCATTAGTATAATCTTGGTTTCCAAGACAGATCAAATCCATACTAGGGGTGTCAGCCCTCCACTGCCCTCCTCCTGGCATTCCAGGCCCTGTTGTGTGCAGCAGGTGGGATCCCAAGAGCAGGCTAGGTAGCGGGGGAAATCTGGCTGGTAGGGTATTTACAATGCCATCATTTCATCTCTGGCCCAATGCTTCCCGCAGTTACTGAGTTTCCCCTGATGGCATTACCTGTTCCATAGCCCAGATGTGATTCCATTTGATTCTGGAGTACCTTGAGTACTCCAATTCACACCCTTGCACCAAAGCAAGATCCCTCCTTTCATCAAACCCCTTTTGGACCTGGGAATGGCTCTTCTCTGGTAATTCGGTCCCCCGCAAAGCAGATGCTTCTGCTCTTGCCCCTCTTTGCCCAGGTTACACTCAAACTTCTCAGGTCTGAAAGTTCAGTTGAGTCTGTCACTTCCAAGCTCCTCTCAGGCCAGCTGCTCTTCATTTAGTGGAAAGTGGAATCATCAGCCACAGGTGTGTACTTGTCCTGCTCCTTGGGGACGGCAGCTGAAGCAGGTTAGGTTCTGCTTCCTGTGCTATATAACCAGCCCCACGGTACTTGTTGGTTGCTCTGTTAGAGGTTAAGATGAGCTCAGAACCTTTGAAGAAAGATGGTTATGCTGCTGCCTCTGGGGACAAAAGATCTAAGAGGAAGCCTAAGAGAAAGGAAGCTTTTTCAGTCTATATTTACAAAGTACTGAAGCAGGTAAGTAAATGTTTCTTTTCTGCTAGAAACTGCGTTACACATAAAGTAACTTCTGCCTGTTGTATGTTAATGCTATAAAGAGTAAGGAAGAAAAATCTGGCTTTCTAGAGAGATGGGGAAAGAAAAAAGGGGAAGTGGGTACAGGAGAGCCCCAGCTGAAGCTTAGAAGTTGAGGAGGTGGATTCTAGGGACAGTAGAGATGGATTTAGAGCAGGAAGTGTTTCCTAGAGGGAAGGAGTTCTGGCACATAGCTCTGCCTGAAGAAGTAATTGCATGGAAGTCAGTATGGTAGAAATGGCTGCTTCTGGCCCTGTGAGTAGGTGTCTCTGGTGATTTTTTTTTGATGGGGAGATGGGAGTGTTTTTGGAAGTGGCTGTGAGTTTTCTTGGCCACAGTTGTCAGCATGAGTCTGTAGACAGGACTTGGAGACTGGAGTATTTCCACGCCTCACAGCCATGTTTTCCATGGGGATTGTGAGGAGGCATCTGCCACTGTAATCCCGAAGCTTGTGTAGCATTATGGGAGCCTATACTGAGTTTAAAGTGGCTCATGATTTGAAACCCTTAGGGTGGCAGCTATAGGTGCTTTGGGGTTAGATTGCCCTGTCTGGGATGGGGAGTGGGGCTCCCACTCCTTCCAGGGTGATGGGTGTGTGAGATGGTGTTCGGTTACCATCTTGTAGGTGCACCCAGACCTCGCCATCTCCTCCAAAGCCATGAGCATCATGAACTCCTTTGTCAACGACATGCTTGAGCAACTGGCCTCAGAGGCCTCGCGCCTGGCCCAGTACAGCCACCGTGCCACCATCACCAGCCGTGAGGTGCAGGCAGCTGTCAGGCTCCTGGTGCCTGGCGAGCTGGCCAAGCACGCAGTCTCCGAGGGCACCAAGGCCGTCACCAAGTACACCAGCAGCAAGTGACCAACTGGGCCCCAGTGAAACCAGCCCGGGTCCTGCTGCTTCTCCTACAGGAGTTGGTATTTGGTCTTACTCAACTGAAAAAGCAAACTCTCCTGTTGCCTGCCTGCAAATAAAAAATTCATAGAAGTGCAGATCATGTTTTTAATCTTTGCATCACAAACTGTGATGCAGTTTAAACTGTGGCCATGGGGATTGTTTGGTAGGGCTGGAAGAACAGCTGCTGTTTGAAAGCCACCACATACAACTAGGAGCAAGGACCCTAGGGTGTGCCTGGAGAAAGCTGGGGTCATTATGGGAAGCTCTCCAAGCTCTTTACTATGGCTTTCAGATTCCTGACTGATAAACTTCTGCTGCCTTTGACTTTCCTGCTGTTCTTCAACTGCTTCCTAATTCTGGTGGGTGTCTCTACCCAAGTTATTAGTTTATGCTGGTCAGAGTAGATGCTAAATCTCCCTGGATCAGTAGGATGAAGTTAGTAGTGGATAAAGGGTTTTTCTAATGTTTATAAGCTATTTTCAAAGCTGTTGTTCTTTGTTTGCTTTTTTATTTTTTCTGGTGGGCTGTGGGAATGAGTGTGAGTTTTTCCCTCTTAGCTGTTTTTGTGGTTTTTGTTGTTGCCATTGTTTGGTTTGGGTTTTGTTTATTTGTTTTTTTTCCTCTGGTGAAAACTTTCTCCTTTCCTGGGAGAGGGAGAACCAAAGCAAAATGAGCTTCACTGATAGGAAAAACAAACTGTTTTCTTTCTAGACATGTGGCCATCATCTCTACTTGCTTTCAGTGGCTTTAAAGAGAACTTTATCTTGCAGGGCTCTCAACTGGGCTAGGACTGAGTGTCCTGTGTTCTGCCTTGGACTGTCATGTTAATGACTGGTACTCACTGCCTTTCCTTGTATCCTCAGGTGCTTCCTATAGGAATGATCCAGGGCTCTGAAGCGAGCGTGAGCACGTTCTGTCTGTCCGCATGGACCCTGGGCAGCCCACAGGGCTGAGTGTTGTGTCCAGAGACATGACCCTGTGGTGGATCGCTTGGCTGCCCTGTAAGCACAGCACCTTCTTGGGATGTGTGGGGCTGTCCTGGGTTCCTGCACAGAGGAGCTGCCTCAGGGTCTGTGGTGGAGATCATAGAATAGTTTCAGTTGGAAGGGACCTTTAAAGCCCATCCAGTTCCATCTCCCTACCACAGGCAGGGGCACCTTCCACTAGACCAGGCTGCTCTAAGCCTCGTCCAACCTGGCCTTGAATGCTTGGGGTATCCATAACTTCTCTGGACAACCTGTTCCAGTGCCTTTTTCCAGGTTCACATTGGGACTGGATGCCTGGTTCTAATGTTTTATCTTTGCAGCCAATATCAGGGTAGGAGTACCAGAAGGAACCAGAGATGTGTTAAGTTCCAAGGTGACACTAAATGGGGCAATCCCGGATTTCACAAGCTTGTGAGGTGCTGCTGAGTCTCGTGAGCTACGGAGCTGTGACAGATGCTGATCTCTGATGGAGGTCAGCCTGGCTCGGTAGAGTATGGGCCAGACAAGATGTATGTGATGCTTTTAGGGAGAGTACAGGAGACAGCAGCACTGAGTATCTCGCCTTCAGCTCCATCCCTGCTGCTGTAGAGTGGGGCTGGCTGGGGGAGGGAAGGGGCTGTACTGGCTGTCCTGTCTCTTTTTGACAGTAGGACAGCATTGAAGAGCAATCTCTTCCTTGTGTCGGGCCTTCAAGCCAGAATTGGACTTGAGCAGAGGTGTGGGCTGCACTTCTTTTCCTCCCTCTAACCCTTGTGGTGGCTGTGCTGTGGGGAGAGGCTGTGTGGCTGGTGCTAGAGGCAGAGCAGCTGCAGGGATGCTCAGCTGCATGCATGGATTTGAGGCAGGCCTGGGAGAGTCCAGCCAAAGAGTGGGAGTCTGAGCAGGCTCCATTTGCATCGAGCAGGTGAGCAGCTCATCTCCTTGCTGAATCTGTTCTACTGCTTGCTAGGCCATGTGTCTCTGCTTGTGTTCTGATCCGTTTAAGGTAAGGAGAGGCAAGTTTTGCCTTGATCCGTTATTGTGGAAAGGAATTAGGTTCTAAACATACCTGAAAGTGAGATTAAAACATAAATGAGGTTAGATGTTGGGATACAAAGTGATAAATCAACTTTGTTCTTTTTCATAAAGGAAATAGAAAAGAAGGAAAATGCCAAGAATAATTATGATAAGCGCAGGAAAGGGGTTACCACGACCATGGGTCCAGAGCTGGCTTATAGAATGCAATGGGGGGAATCTGTTTTGGGTGTGATGGGTCTTTCCCTGGTCAAGTCCCTCTGAGAGCTGGCAAGCAAACTGCAGAGGGAGCAGCGCCATGGCAGCCAGGCCAGCAGGGTGGGGCATGAAAAGCCTTGTAGGAGCAGCCAGGACAGTGAAGGACAACAAAGACTTCGACATTTTATAGATTTTTGCAGCCCCTGTGGCAAGTTAGGCACCTGCTTATAGAGGGTGTTGAAAGTGGCAACATCACACCCACCTCTTAGCAACAGCAGGTCTGTGGAGAATTTCGTCTTCGCTTGCTTAAATTTCATTGGCTGTTGGTTGGGATCTGGAGAAATTTTCCTGATGTATCAAAAGTTTATTACTTGGTTGCCTGATGTATCAAATACAAGCTCTTTTAATGGTCTAAAAGAGGGCGCCTCACTTTCTAAAATAAAGCAGTTTCTGGTTTTTGTTGGAAGCAGTTCTAACTAACTTTCAAACGTTTATCTTTGAGGAGGCAATGGAGAAACATCCCTTACTTTTTACTCATTCACTACAGCTTCCTCCCCTTTCCAGCAGCTCTCCCAGCTGTGGGATGTGCAGCCATGCTCTCTGAGGGATGGAGAGTGCTGAGGAGCAGCCTGGAGTTGCAGTTCTCCTCCTGCCCTGGAGATGGGTCTCTCTGACTACCTGATCTCAGATCAATTTCTGCGGCACGGGCAGGAGCCCCGCGCTACGCAGCTCGGAGCAGGCTGCCTGGCGACCTGCAACTTCCTTCTCGGGTACCCTGGCTCTCTTGGCAGATGCCTGGCTAGCTGTGTGGGTAAGGTGCTGATTTACGGTGAGGTGAGTGGCTGTCTCCTGGAGATGTTTGATAGAGCATTGAGCACCGGGCAAGCCCCGGAGGAGTAAGCATTTAATGGTGTAGGTGCTTTATTCTCCAGTACTCAACTTTTGCATCCTGCTTCATGTCACACCCCTTTTTCACCCCCATCCCCAAAAAGGACTTGAAGAATGGAGTTGGAGATTGGCCTCACAGTCCTCTTACTAGATCCCTGCATTTCCTCGGGTGTGACAGGTAGTGCAGATGCACTAAGGCTGAAGGCAGGAGGAGGTTGTTCTTGGAATGAGGGAGTTCTGCACTGAACCTGCCCACGTTTTTCCTTTCATGTTTCCCATATGGGGGTGGGCTCATCTCTTGCTTTGCAGGGACCCTGATGCTTGTTTCCCCAAAGTAAATTCCCATGGAGCTGCCCTGGGATGCCTGCACAGGATGTCATGCACGGTTGTCTTTTCCCAAGGGCTCACCCTGTGTTTAGTTGATTGGCTTTGGTGAGGACCATGCCTCAGCTCAGCTGCTTTCAGACTGGGCTTGTGGCTCCATGTCCTCGTTGCAGTGGATCCAATGAGATCTGGGGGAAGTTGCTTTTAGGCTCTGCCACCCAGTGGGGATTCACTGGCCACTATGAGAACAACTCAGAAGTACTCGGGTTACACTAAAAGCCAAGCTTAACTTGGAGCCTGTGCAGGCTCTCTTCACGTGTCTTGGGGCTGCCTTGCTCCATGTGAGTCTGTCTTTGTCCAAGTCTGTCTGTGTCTTTGCAAGTCTCACAGCAAGTTTTTAGTGCTGCAGCACTGTCATGTTGCATGTCCCTGGCCCCCACCACATCTATGTTCTCACTAAGCCATGCATGTCCTCGGGCTGGAAGCAACAATGTTGGGGGCTTTTTTGTCCATTCTTCAACCTCTCAAAAAGAGCACTATAGTGCTGAATGAGCATTCATGAAAATATCACCAATGCCTGTGCTCTGTTTTCCTTTCTGTAAGAGAGCAATGGCTTAAGAGCATGTGCTCTTTCTCTCTCAAGGTGGAGCACCGGGAGGCAGAGCATCCATGTGGTCTGTTACAAGCGGAGCAGGTTTGAGGGGAGGGAGGTTTTCGGGCAGTGGAGGCTGGCAGCAGTGTGCAGACCTGTGTGTACTCTTCTTCCCATGTTGTGTCCCTTGGCAGCCGTGTTGCCAGGTGGCTGCTCCGGTGCATCATTAGACACTGTTCCAAATAGCAGAGGCAGGAACAGTTCAGCACTCGGAGGAAAATGAGCTGGTGATGGATAGCCCTGGTGATGCCAAAGCTGTTAAAATATGAACCTCTGATGTACAGCTGGGCTTCCAGCAACGGACTCTCCTCCTCTCTGTGCTCAACTGCACACACTGTGCACTGTATGTGGGGATGATGCTGGTCTGTGTCACCTCCCTTCTCCGTTTAGTCTGAGGTAGGCTGTTGTCTCTGAGCACAGGTAGCTTGTGGTGGCCTTAGAATTCCTGCCTGGAGGAGAGGGGTGATGATGAAAGGTCAGGCAGGCACTCCGCCATCAGAAGATACACTGTTGTCTGAAGCTCTGTCATCCCGAATGCTGCCACTGCTGTGATGGGACTGAGCATCCACTGCATCCTTGGAGCTGTCTCCATCTGTGTTCTTCCCAGCAAAGATTGCTACAGTTTGTTTCCTTGGGTTTTTTCTCTCTTTTCATGCTCTGTGTGCTCTGGATTCTTGGATGTAGCCAACAATAATGCTGCTTTCTTCATCTCGCCTGCTCAGGATTGTGCTTAGGGGTGTGGGAGGTATTCAGACTAAGTGAAAAAGTAAGTCTTACGTTGTAACCATAACTTCCAGGGCCATATAAAAGGGGTCAGGAGGCATCCTTGTTCTCATGTCCTCTCCCTGTGTAGCTCTGTATTACCTGTTGCCAAACTAGGGAAAGACAGAAAGACCTGCTGTCTGGTGAGGTGCTCCCTGACATGGAGCGCTGGAGGCTGGCTCGCTGTGCCCCTGGTGCCTGGAAGCTGCTCTGGGGCTGGAGGTCGCTGGGGTGGGGACAAAAGGTGTGTTCTCACATAAGCAACGTGTATCAGCCTGAGATCAAGACAGGTACCAGTGGTGCCCTGTTTGGCCTCCAAGGAAGAAGAGGAGGGTACTTCCATGTGGCCCCATGCAGGGTGTGGGGCTGGAGAAGAGGATGACATGGGCAGAGTAGCCCCATGAGGAATGGCTGCTGCAGGCCACACGCCGTTTTCCCATTAGTGAGTGTTTAGTTCAGCGTTTTAAATAATTGTGTCCTCGGAATGATATTTAAAATCCATTTGGGAGGCAATGAGGCGGGAAAGTGCCTGTGCCATTGTGATGACGCTGCGCAGGCCGTGCCACACATGCATATTACAAACTCGTTACAGGCTCGTTTCCACACATGCTGCTCCCTCCCCACTCAACCTTGTTCTGAAGCTCTGAAAGCATCTCCCCCACCACTGCTGCAGTGCTTGGCCCTGTGGAGACCTTTATTTGACAAGACAGGCATGGTATCCTCTGGGGTGAGAGATAAGGCACAGCCAGGTCATGGCTGTTGGGTGCTGTCTGTGGGAACAGCGGTGAGTGGGGCATGCCTGGTGATGGGACGGTTGTTCAGGTGTCCTGGCCTTCACCTGTGGTTACCTTCTGACCAGCTCTTGGACTTGTGACACTGCAAGTTCCAGACCCTGAAGCCCCAAGGCTTTCAGCTGCTGTGCTCTGGGCACTGTTGGAGGAGTTGTGTCAGCTATCCTAGGCTGGCTCTGAAGCTGAGGACAAGCCTGTGCTCTTGAATGTCCATAGGAGATGCACGAGCTAGAGGGTCTAGGTGTGAGGGAGTTGATGGAGCAGCAGCAGCATCAGCAGTGGTTCTGTGAGAGCTGGTTAGTGACTGGTTGGGAGAGTGGCCTTCCTGCTCTTTCTGTTTCTGTTCCTCTCTGATTGCTGTGTGGGTGTCCTCTGCTGTCCTCTCAAGCCATGCAAGATAGAAATCCTGTGTGGGAGGACAAGGCTCCTGGTACCATTTTATCCTTGTCCTGTTGGCCTTGGTGGTGTGAGCAGTATTTAGTCCTTATCCTCTTCTTCCTGATCGTGTTCAGGCCCTCCTAGCCAGGGTCCTAGCTGTGGTTTTTCTCAGTGCTACCTTGTGACCAAACATTAGTGGGGTGAGGATGAAAGCCCCAGGTGTACTTAAGGACATGTTGAGTTCTGACATTTCTGTCTCTTTGCTCAGTGACCTGGCTGGCTGCTTTTCCGGATAGGAAATGGATGGCTCTGATATCCTTTTCTCTGCCTGCAGCTGAGGGTCCTCAATGTCCCTGTGGACTTTCCTACTTGGCAACAGTGGGTGCTGGGCTTGGAGATGCTGAAGGCGTCTGGTTGTGTTTTGTGGGTTTGGGGTTCTTTTCTGGTTTTTTGTTGTTGTTGTTTTTTGTGGGTTTTTGTTTGTAATTTTGGGTTGGTTTGCTTGAAGTGGTTTGAGGGATTTTTTTGTTGTTAGCCATGGGATTGGGAGAAAATGTCCAGGGTAGCTGGTGCAGTCAGGAATGTGCAGCCCTGGGTCTGTGAGATGCTGAGTGTGAAGGAATTGCCTGCCCTTGGCCAGCATACAGGGGGTGATGGGGTGAAGGACACCTGCAGTCAGGGCATTCCTCCCAGGGGCCTTTCCTGGATGGTCTTGGTTGCATGAATAGTGCTGAGCATGAGTTTGGGATTCTGTTCCTGTGATGGCATTGGTTTCAGTGGTAGGAACAGCAGGAGTTGTAAAGACAGGTTGGAGAGGAACTAGGAGTTCTTAGTTTCTCCTTTTCCTTATCTCTTGGGGAACTTTGAGTACAGGAAGTCTGGATTCCCTAAGTCAGGGCTGTTGCAGTGAGCCCCTCACCAGGCTGGGGGAGGCTCTGTGAAGCTTGAATGTGGATTCCACAGTAGAGCTGGAGACGCAGCCACTGCATCCCTCAGGAAAACAATGTGCTCCCAGTCCAGCACCAGTGGGGTGCTGCAGGTGCTCGCTGGCACAGAGCAGCTGTGCTGTGGCAATGGGAATATTTGGCACGATCCCAGTCCTGGGACTGGTTCATGGACACCCTCTTCAGCCTCAAGGTTCTTACATAACTGTTTTCTTCGCTCTGAAAACAGCTGTCAAAAGGAACACAAGCAAAGTCTGGCTCCCTGTTTGATCAGAACCTCCAGCCACACCACAAAGAACTTGATCAAATTTTGGGACCGGTGTGACAGGATAATCTGTGTTGTACAAGCTGCTTTTCACAGGGCTCACCTCTGTGCCCTTCTGTATCCTGCCCAGCCCTGTGGGCAGCCAGTCTTGCTGCCCCAGGGAAGATTCCAAGAGCAGTGTGTGGTACTTGTGAGGCTCTTTTGGTCCCTGTGGAGTTGCCTGTGGGGAAGGGCCCTGTCCTTAGCCCCTTATGACTTCTGACACTGAGTCTGATCCAGGCCTTTCCCAAGCCCCCCCTCACCCACCTACGTCCCTGCCATGGTCGTCCCCACCTTGCTCTGCCTCTCTCGGTGGGAGCACCGTGTGGAGCAGGAGCTCTGCAGAGCAAACGAGCACAAAGAGTGTTTCCAGGCTGCCTGCCACTCCTCTCCTGTGCCTAGTCTGTGCTGGTGATTGCACCTAGCAGCTGAAAATAAGCTCTTGGAAGGGGAGGTAGTGATGAGGAGCTGCCAAGCCAGGCTATTTATACTGGATGATTCAGGCTTGTGCCCGAGTCCAGCCAGATGCAGGGGAGCTGGAACCCAGGAGCAACCTGCAAAGGACAAACCCTTGAACAGGAGGCTTTCTGCTGCAATAGCTCGTTTATTGTGTGGCTCAGACTTCTCAGGTTAGTTACCTGTGATGGACTGCACCTTCCCTCTCCACTCTGCTGCACAAGGGTTGCTGCAGCTGCATCAGTGGAAGTATTCTCGCAATGTGAGGTCCCAATACCATCACAGTGAGCACAGCCTGAGCCCAGATGGCTGGGGGTACCAGCAGAGCCGCCTGGAGCCACTGGAGTGCCGGGATCTGCTGGTCCAGAATGCGCTCTTCACTGGAGACCTGGACATGGTGCAGAAGTACTTCACCGAGAGCGCAGCCATCAATCTCGTCATTGAGACCAGGGGTGATGTGCTGCGCTGGACTAGCAGTAAACGTGGTGGGTATGCAGGACTGGGACGTGGGGGTGGACAGTATGTGCCCAGGATGGGGTCCAAAGACAGGGCTCAGGCACCTGAGAAAAATGTTGAAAGGAATTCCCAGTGGTGGAAAAAGGGTGGTGGAAGAAGGACTTGGGAAGAACAGCTTTTGTGTGAGGAAGGAGGTTTCCAAGGCTGTAGAACAAATAGTAGCAGGCTTGTTGAAGGTGGCGTGAGGCAGATCTACTGGAAAATAATGAGAATAAGGCCCTTGGACGAGTTGCTGGAGAAGTACATCCTCAGGACTGTCCTGTTAGAGATTGCTGGGATGGATGTGAAATACGTGTGAGATGGAGAGAGTGCGTGGGTGAAAAGGCATCAGAATGCTGTTCTGTTCCATGAGATGGATTTGACAAAGGGAGCAGAAATCCAGTCTACCAGAAAGATGGTGGAAACAAACTTTCCTGAGTGACAGGAGGTAGGAGCTGATCATCCTTGATGTTTCCTTCCATCTGTACATCTGACTGTACCTTGTCCAGGCCCATCTTGGGGCTACCACACATGCTTCCACTCTCTCTGGTCCCTTTTACTTACTTTCTTGTCAATGTCATCTATGAGCTTCTCAGTCACTGCTGCAGCTGGTCTGTTCAGGGCAGAGGTGCTGAGCAGCCTGGATGTGCCCTTGCTCTTGCTGCTGTCAGTCAGTGATGTGGTGCAGGCAGACTCCCAGAATTTAAGAGCATCAAGTGTGGAAGGGCCTTAACTTAAGTTAACTTAACCACCCTCTTCCACAGAAGGCTGGTGGCAAAAGCCACCCATACCAGAATGGATGAAGCTGCTTTCCCAGAAGAGCAGGCTGATTGTCCTGGTGCTTAGTCAGATGACAGCATTTTGTGGGGATCCACTCCAGCAGGAGACAGATAGGGTGCGTGGGCTTGCAGATGCATGTGCTGCTACTTGTGAGTGGTGTAGATCATTTACTGAATTGCAAGATTTGCACAACTCAGGTTTTGAATTGTTACAGTTTACTTAGGAATGAAATCACTAAAGGTATAACCCTTTGTGTAACTGAGACCATTTGTCAGTGAAATACTGATTGGGTGTTGTAACTCCTGTCTTATGCTAGGCTGGCAGACACTGGAACAGCCAGTCTCTCTGCTTGTAAAGGTTTGTGCCCCAGAGAAAATGGAGCACACAATGTAAAACAACCTCACGCAGAAATTTCTCTTATCAACAAAGTTTCAAGACATGAAAAACCCAGCAAAACAGCATCATTCATCAAGCACAGAGCAAAAATATGCTGCCAAATTAATCAGATAAGGATACAGAACAAAAACCAAAACAAACTTTCATGCTACTTGAGGCTTGTCTCTGTACCTCACTGACAGCTTCTTAGAACTGGCTCAGTGACCTTAACAGTAGGTTCTAGTGACCTTGTCTTTCCCAAATCACCCCCATTGGTATTTTAAGGTGCCCAGAGGAAATGTAAACTGTCTGGTGTCACTGACACTTACTCACACAACTTTCGGCCTCCCTGGTGCGTGACTGGGAACATCAAGCTCTCATGGGGTACCTGCTTATATCCTTGGGCAAATAGAGGGTCCCATCAGGTGAGAACATCTGCCAGGGGCTTCCCTTTCTTTACCCTTTTGCAGGGTACATTTTAGTTAGATGAGGTGAAGTCTGCACAGACAGAGCAAACGGGATACTGTCAGCATAGAACCTGCTCATTTATTTTCATTACTGAGAAGGGTAAAGTTCCCTGTCTTACACTCTGCTCTGGTCCCCTGATAGTTGTTGCTTGATAGTCTGTTGGGGTCACTTAATTGGTGTTTAGCTGCAGGATCTGAGTGGTTCCGTGACACAAAATTAAAGTGAACACTACTGGCCTTCCGAGCAGTTTGACATGTTCTCTAGATCATGTGGTGTGAACAATATGTACACAATGCTAATGCCATGAGAGCAACATATGCTCTTCTGTGACCAAGGTGGGCGGGTTGGCTGTATGCAGCCAAGTGGTGTCAGAGGAAAACACCATCTCAGGTGACAGGACAGCAGTGAACAACCCTGAGTCAGGGGAGAGTCTGAGGGCTGAAAGGGAACACTAAAGCTATGCAGGGGCTCTGTGCGAGGCTGGATATCAAGAAAAATAAGGAAGCAGGGAGGGTCTAAAAAATAATTACCTCCAATTTTTCCCATCCTTGTGCCTATTTCTACCACTCCTTAGGCTTTGATTAAAAAGAGATGCCCTTGTTTAAAAGAGAGCTTTTTTAAAAACCTCCCTGGTGCAGATGGTTCAGGTGCAACTGGTAAGTGGGTGTGCAGCGCTGGAGACATGTGGAACCAAGGGGTGAGCAAAGGCGTGGAGATGTGTGGAGCTGCTGGGGTCATGCTGTTGTGGTCTGGGCAGCACTGGGCAACAACACACTGAGTAGGCATGAAACCATTTCCCTTTCTGTTGTCTTAGTGATGTCCCATCCCCGTTTCTACCCTTCAAGCTCCCCTGCCCTGCCTGAGGATTTTCCCTTCACAGTGGGGCACTGCAGAGGTGCAGTCTGAGCAGAGAGCCTTTATCAGCCTCTTGGCCCCAGTGTTTGGTCACAAGGTTTCCCAGAATAGAACAGCTGAGACTTGAGCTGTGCCCAGCCTGGGCCAAAGAGAGGGGTGTGATGTATTCACCCTCCCTGTGGAAGAACCTGGGCTGGTAGACAGACTCTCAGCCCAAACACAGGCTGCTGGTGGGGCTGTGCTTCAGAGCCTGGCTGAGGTGCACCAGCAGGTCCTGTCCTGGTCTCTGAGGAGGGTCTGGTTGTTTGTTATGGGCAGCATCACAGGCGGAAGAGACGAGAGCCAGGAGCCCATCCGCACACAGCAGGCGGATGGCCCTGCCCAGGTGTTCTGGCAGGCACTGCTGGCTGGGGATCGGGAGACTGTAGCTGAGATCCTCAGAGATCCCCAGAACAACCTGAGCCCCAGTGCTGTGTTTGACACCAGTGACCTGGAAGAGTGGAAGAACTACCGCTTCAACCCCCGTTGGCTGAGTATGTGGGAGCAGTGGGGCTCAGCCTGTGGTGTGTGCTGTGGGGCACAGCTGTTGCTGGGGTTGTGTGTTATGGGTGCTACTTGGGTTACAGAGGAGTGGGAATGGGAGCAAGAGCATGGGGGTGTCATCAGGTCCTCCTGTGTTTCTTGCAGAAGGGGGTTCACGTTTCTGAAAGCACAGGGTGCATCCAGGAAACCTGGCCCCTCTCACAGGGATTGTCTTAAGTACTTGAGAACTGCTCTGTGTGCCGCCTGCACTGGGCTGCCAGGTCCCACTGCAAGTTGCGCCAGATTGTCACAATATGAGTTAGGTCTTTGAGATGGTTTAGTTCAAACCTGGCCCTGGAAAACACAGATGACCACATACTGCTTCTGCAAGAAGGAGCTGAGAGGACGTAGTGTGGAACATGCCATGCAGTCTGGGATGTCCTGCAGCGCAGTCTGGGTAGGCAGCAAGAAGCACGGTTTAAGGAGCTTTTTTCCTGTAGCATCTGGAGGCTGTTAGCCAGCAGACTGTGCCAGCTCAGCGATGGTTTTGTTCTGGGTCAGCATGTTTGAGAGCCAGCACGTTTCAGCCCCTTGCTCTCTCCTAGGCCCTAGATATCCATCTCTGCTGTAGCTTGTTGTCTGCACCCTGCTCAGGGCTTGTTTGAGTCCCCTGTGTGTGTGGCAGCTGGCTCTGACACTTCTCTTACTGCCTAGTTCCTTGTGTTTGTGGTGCTTCACACATGGTGTTTAGCCCAGCCACCTCACTGCCATCAGCCCTACTGGTGCCCCAGACCCTTAATTTGCTGTGCTCCTGACAACAGAAACCCCACGTACACACCTGAGCCACAGGTGAAGGGCACATTGCCCAGAGCAGCCTCTGCCATGGGCTCCTGCTCCCTGGAGCTCCCTGTCTGCATGGCTGCATGGCCTGAGAGCCTTCCACGGATCTCTCTTTGGTAGGCCAGTCCAAACACAGGGACCTTGCAGGGAAGGGACTTGAAGTCTCTTGAGGGGCAACACAAGTGTCTTGGGGGATGTACATCAGGTGCTTAAAGGCAAAGGGCAGTTCTTTGTGCACTGTGGCTGGATGTGGCTCCCTGACCTCTCTTCCCCTGCAGGACTGTGGTCGCTCAGCTATGAGCAGGAGCTCACCACGCCGCTACACATCACGGCCAGCCGGGGCTACACCGACTGCCTGCGGCTCCTGCTGCTCCGCGGCGCTGCCGTCGACTTTGCTCCAGGGGGCAAGACAGCCCTGCACGAGGCTTGTGCAGCTGCCAGCACCGACTGTGTGCGCCTGCTGCTCAGCTCCGGAGCTGATCCCGAGGCTGTCTCTGAGGATGGCTACAGGCCCCTGCACCTCTGCAAGAGCTCAGACTCCTTCGAGTGAGTTCTGCTTGGGGGAGCACAGCCAGCCTCCCTCTCCCTCAAGGCTAATCCCATGTAGGAGGGGGTCCCTCCTCATCCTTGAAGGTGGATTGGTGGGTGCAGAATGGGGGTGGCCTTGGTGCCTGTTCCTGGGCCAGGATCATCTCTGAGGTCAAACAAGTGACTGAAAGCTCATGTCCTTAGCAGATGCAGCTGGGCCAGGCGCTGCTGTCTGCTCTGCCCACCAGCAGTGTGGAGCCAGCAGTCACACTGCAATGTTCAGGGCATTCCTGAGCAGATCCGCTGCATATGTGAGCAGGCATCAGGTGTGACAACGCTTTAAGAGATCTGTGCAGATTTAGCTGAAATTAGGGTGATGGTATCTCTGCTCACCAGTCATCCTGGCTTAAAACCACTGCTCCAGGCCATGAGGAGCAGGGATTTTTTGGCTCTAGGGAAAAGCTATGGGATGGTGCAGATGTGGGGACTGGGAGGTAGGATGGGAGGTGGAGATGAGAAATGGTCACCAGGTCACCTTGGCCCACTCAGGTGTGTCCAGCAGCTGCTGCAGCATGGTGCTAGTGCAAATAGTCGGACAGAGGAGGAGAACGACACAGCACTGCATGTGGCATCACGGCACGGCCTGGCAGAGCATGTCCAGCTGCTTCTGCACCACGGGGCTGAACTGGAGGCAAAGAACAAGGAGGGGCAAACGCCACTGAATGCTGCCTGTGCTCAGCGCCATCAGCCCCGGGACATGGACCGCTACTACCGGGTCTGCCAGCTGCTGGTGGAGAGCGGTGCCAGCGTCAACGCTGCGGATCGGGACCGGCAGCACCCGCTTCACCTGGCCTGCAAGAATGCCAATGCTCAAATTGCAGAGTTACTGCTGGCCCGGGGTGCCAATGTCAATGTCATGAACTACGGCGGCAACACAGCCCTGCACAACATCCTGCAAGTAGCTGCCTACAAGCTAGAGCACCGCCCGGAGCTCGTGGTGCGAGCATTGCTCAACCACGGAGCTGTCCGCATCTGGCCGGGCTCCCTCCTCAAGGTGCGGGGCTCCAGTGGTGTGGGGAGTGTGGTGGGAGGGGAAGGCTGTGAACATCAGGGCCCCAGTGGGCCCTCCTGTCACAGCAGGACTTGTTCCGTGGCAGCCTGTTTGCTGTCCTGCCCTGCTCTGCCCAGGGCCCGGGAAGGAAGAACTGGCATTATGGGACAACTGGTATGGGAATCCCTGATGTTTTCTCCCGGGGTGTGTTTTCCTGCAGGACTCTCCTTCTGTCTGCTAAGCTCTGTGGACAGCACTCACCCAGTTTCCATAATCACTCGCTCTAGAAAGTGTTGGTCCTTTTCCTTTGGAGGTGTTTCTTCTCAGGGGCACGCCCTCCAGCTCCTGCTGTCTCTGCAAGACACCAGCAGACAAAGGGTTAATTTCCTGTCTTAATTCCTGAGCAGTGCAATAATTACCCAGCCCGGAGATCAGCAGATTGCTCTCCCCTTTGGGAAAATACAGGAAAATCAACAATTAACACTAATTAATCTCCTATTAACGCCAGATAATGAGGATCACTGGTACAGCCAGAATAGACTCTGACAGCTACTGCTGGCCTGGGCCATGGGGAGTGGCAGCCTGGAGCCGGGGAAATCTGCCTCTGTGCGGCTTTGCCTGGGTGGGGTGTGCTCCAAAGACTGCACTGTTGCTAGGTACATGGCATTGGTGTGTCACCTGCACCTATGCAAATGTGGGAGGCACCAGAGATGTTGTACAAATACGTGTGAAGTCTTCTGGGGCTCTCTGCAGCCCTTGACACGGGTACAGCCCTGCTTAGGACACAGGTACAGATGTCTCTGCAGCCCTGCACCAAACAGGCACAATCCTACATTCCTGAGACCCCGGTGTGGCCCTCAACAGAGGCAGAGTGTGCTGTGCTCTGTCTGACGACAAAATGAGTGCCAGTCCCTGCCCCGAATGGCTCATGCTCTAACTACCAAAATGTGAGGTAAGGAGCCTGGTGTAAAGCAGAGTGTTGGTGTTTATGAGCTACTTGCAGCAGTGAAGCTGATGGAGATCATCATCCCAGCCATGTACGATGGTCCCGTGTCTGAGGAGAAGCTATGGGGACCTGGTTGTGCTGACGGCAGCCGTGCTGTGCATGTTGGGTGATGGCTCAGTCACGCTCTGTGCAAGGAGGGATGCTCTGGTGCTTCATACCTGCAGTGGTTTTTCTCTCCTGGGTCAGCATGAGGGAAGGACATGAGTTCACCAGATTTACCACATCTGGGTTTGAGCAGCATTTTAGGAGATGACAGTGGGGCTTGCAGGACCTTGTCCAATGATGGTGATCACCTGCTCTCTCTCTGGCCAGGTGCTGCGGTACTGCCACACCTGCCCACGTGTCATCGAGGCCCTGGTGAACAGCTACACCCATGTGCGCGTCTCTGAGGACTGGGTGGAAGCAGTTCCAGTAGAGGTTGTACAGGTGAGGGAACAAACGCCTACTGCTGGCTGATGAGCACAAGTCCAGGCTCTGGTGGGTTGCCAGGGGCATCTGGGCCTGGAGGGGGTTGGGCAGTACGGGGTTGCTGGACACAGGGATGGTGCTGGGGACAGGGAGGATGCTCCATAGTGAGGCAAATGGATGTCTGGTTCTACCTCTGGTCCCAGAGTGGTATCTTCAGCTTTGTATGTCTCTGGTCCTTTCTTCTCTCTGTAGAAATACCCATGTTTCTACGAGTCACTTTTCTCCCTGGGGCACAAACCTCGCTCCTTGCAGCACCTGGCTCGCTGCACTCTCAGGACCATCCTGGAGGGCCGGCTGCTTCTGGTCCTGTCCCAGCTACACCTGCCAAGTGCCCTGCACCAGTTCCTGCTGCTCGGCTTCGAGGACATTCTCTACTAGGGGTTGCAGTTCCAGTCCTGCTGTGCCTTTCAGTGTGGATGTTCCATCCCTGCCAATGCACCTTTCCCCTCACCCCCTTCCCCTCAGCCCACTCCTGCCTGGCCACATCAGCCCCCTGTGCCAAGCCTGTTGCTGTGTCCTAGTCCCAGCCAGCCTTGTGCTCTGCCTCATGCCCCTGTTTTGGAGCATTCTGTTTGTCCATACTAATCAGGACAGACTCCAGACTAAGAAAAGGCATGGGGATTAGGGCATTTTGTGGTACAAGGAGCAAAGACGCTGCATGGATCACAGGTTTAGTAGTAGGATATTGGTTTCCCTATCCCAAATCCAAATAATCTAGCCTGTACTAGGCAACTCTGGTGCCCTGAATGTTTGGTGTGATCCTGTCTTTAGTCAAGTTGTTTACAGTCTGTGCCCAAAGGTGTTTGGAATAAATCCTGGTCTTTATACCTACCTGAGTATGACTTCTACATTTCCTTGAAGACTGTCCTGACAGAGCTCACCTGACATGCTGTGGGTGGTGGCATATGCACTCAGACCTGTGCACCCACCTGCTTCTCAGAGGGAAATGTGTGGTGGGTGTTCCAATCAAACCGCTTTCATGAAGGTACAATGTCTGGGTTACCTGGTTCAGGAGCTTGGGGCAGGGTGGCAGTGCCTGTGCAGCACCGGTGACCTCACTGCTGGGTGAAGAGGAATGTAGCCTGAGAATGCTGCTCCTCTGGGCAGAGAGCAGCCAGCACCCACAGAGCACTGTGGCGCTGTGGTTCACCCTGCAGCCTGGGCTGCACCACGCTCTCGACAAGGTCAAGGGAAATGTTTGATCCTGCGACTGTGAGACAGTTGTAATGAAGGGAAGCACTATCCATCCTTCAATGATCTGCTGCAAGCAAACTCCATTACTGCTTCTGGCTCAAGGAGTACCTTGAGCACCACAGCTGTGCCTGGCACAGGTACCCAGGGCAGCATACTGTGGGTCCCCTCCTCTTGCTGCACTCGTTCTGCCTGGCCTCTCTTCATGGCCTCGTCACCAGCAGGACTCTGCAACGTGCAGCTCTGAAGACAAAGCTGTTTGACAGACGCGATGGTGCTGTCTGTTCCTGCCTCTCTGGGCACACGGGCTGTGGCTCGGTGCCCTCAGTTACTGTCACCTTATACTGCCAGGCCCTGCTGCTCTGAGGGGGAGAGCCCAAAATCACACTGTGAGGTTGATCGTGCTGCTCCTAATGTGCCTGCACTGCTGATGTGCCACAGCAGGAATGCTAATGGGTACGAGAGGGATGTGTTCATGTGGTCCAGGTGCACACAAGGTGCCTGGAAAGCGCTTGTGGCTGCTTTTGCATAGGTACTACTGCAGTACAGAGATGGTATATCTCAGGAAGGTTTAACTATGTGCTTTATGGCATCTGGGGGCAGAGAGGTGAGGTGTTGGCTTGAGGTGACCTCAATGATCTGCAGAACAGGGATGAAGTGTACAGGGGAGCCAAAAATTTTAAAATACATGGATAATGGCCTGCCCTCTCACCATGGACCAGCAGTGCATTTCCCTTGAACTAGGGTAGGAACTGAGTCTGAAGTTATCTCCTTCCTGCTGGCTGAACTGGCTTGTCTGCTCAGGTGATCTGTTTATGGGATCAGGGCCAGTGGTCTTGTTCCCAAAGTCTAATCAACACTACAGAGAGTTCATTTTTAGCCCGATGATGTCTGTGAGTGAAGGAGGAACAGAAAGAGGAAAGTTTGTCCTTTTAGGTGGCAGCACAATCTGGGTTTGCCTTAGCCTGAGCTGGTGTCCTGGTCTGAAGGCAGCCTGCAGACAGCACACCTGGGCAAGTGTACCATCCTTCTCTCCAACACTGTCCCCATGCCTGTAGTGACTTGTGCTCAGTAATGCATGCTCAGGCACTAAAACTGCATCTCCTTAAGAACAGGGAAGGGTTGAATTTAAGGGTTTGCTTTATTTTGCAGTTGTTACTTGCAGCTGTTAGGCTAATAGCTGTTTCCCGGGTCTTGCTGGTTGCTTTTGCCAGTTCTAAGGCTGCTTTGCACTGGGTGATGAGGGCAGCTCCAGCTCTTCCAGTGGGAAGAGGTGAACCCACAGGGTCTGGTTTCTGCAAATGCAGGAGCAGATGGAGCTCTGGCACATCCTAGTCCTTCCTGGACAAAGGCGTTGTGGCCCAGATGGGCACCTGCTGCCACGGAGGACCCATGGTGGGGCTGCAGGTACATTTCCAGGGCTCTTCTCAGAGCCATCAGATTTGCATACAGCATCCTTGCGTGCACCAGCCCATCAAGGAGGGCTGAGGTCAGGTGGAAGGCCAAGCGGGACAGGCCAGCCCTGACCACACATCTTCAGAAACTGAATTTTGTCTGTGCTCCCACCAAAATTGAAAGAGCACGAGTTCATTATGCATAAGGATACCACTGAGTAACAGTCTTCAAGGAATGTGAGGCTGGTAGGAAAAGGGGAGAACGTTTTACAGAGTGACCGAGGCAACTGGTGGGGAAAAAACTAAACCAAAGCAAACCAACCCCCCAGAAAATCTTCTGGGAAGTCCAGCCCTTTGGCAAACAGAAACATTCAGAAAGGTTCAAGCTAAGATGCAGGCTGAGTGCAAATGCTCTGAGTTCAGCTCAGTTATGCTAATTGATTAGCAATTGATTTTCAAAAACATTTACAAGAACAGATTTTAAAAGGTTTAACGTTCCAGAGCACATTCTGGCAATTTAACAAGCTTTTTGTTTCTCAGGTTTCTGAAGGGGAAATTCCTAACGCAGCATTGGATGTACTTGCTGGGACAATTTTGCCAGGGAAATTTAACCATCCTGAGTGGGAGGGCTGTGGTCTCCACTGAGAACACTGAGCATTGGGTGTTGTTAGCCCAGGGGCATGTGGTTCTGGTGTGTTTTTTACCAGCTGCTGCAGGCACAGGTAGCTGCTGCTCACTTCTGTGTCCTGGGTTTGCTGGGAATGTCTTTTGGGCACAGGCTGCTGCTCCTGCTTCAGCATCCACCTGGGTTTGTCAGAAGAGCAGTCACAGCAAGATGCACCCTTAGGAGTGGCTGGAGGGATGCGAGCCCACCACTGCATTCTCAGTGCAGCCATTCAAGTGACATGCTCTGGGAAGAAGTCATCCGAGTTCCAGACAGAAGTTTCCACCCCAGCTGCAGACACTGGATCCTGCTTTGACCCTCCCTGTGCAGCCAAAGCCCTGCCCATCCCTGGTATCCCCTTCTGACAGACAACCAGCACTCTCTGCAGGCTTCCCAGCCTCAAGCACCTGCTTGACTCTCACTCGATTTTTCCTGTTCCTCGGTAAAGAGCATGAGAGGCCATAATGGGGGTTAAAAGTAATGGTACTTACAGGCAAAGTAAGTAGAGAAAAGCTCTTCCCCAGCATGCCTGTCCCCACCCTGAGTTGTACCCTGCTTCTTAGGTAGTTTTGAGTCAAAAAGGCATCTTTGTATTTTTCAGTTGTGGAGGGACCTTTTTTTTTCTGCCATTAATTTGACCAGTCATTTTTTGGACCTGTGTATATTTAAGCATTCTCATGCCCGTGTGGCAAGGAGAGAAGAATTGCATAGTGTGTTGATCACCTCCTTCTATTTATCTTTCTGCTGTCACTGTCATGTTTCATTTGATGCCATGTAAGTATATATGGGCAGCAATTGTCTTTCTCTTCATCATATTATTTAAAACTATACAGATCTCTGCTATTTCTCTTCTTATTTGGGTTGGAATTCTGTTCGGCTATGCTGTTCCTGCATGGAAGCTGTCACCCAGCCCTTACTCCACACAAAGGGTTTCCCTGGGCCTTTACTGGTTGCAATGCATCCCTTGCAGATGGAGGGAGGACAGCTGCACACAGCACTCGAAATGCGGTTGTGCTGTGATTGTGTAAGGGTTGTTCTCTTGTGGATTTAGGACCCACACAAATGCTCAGGAACCTTGGGTTCATATTTGACATGATTTGGCCATTTGCACAGCCCAGGAGGAGGCCTGAGCAGTGATGCCCTCCAGTCAGTGTGGTCTGTGCTCAGATGGCAGATGCTGCAATTTCTAATGTTTTTCAGACTTGTTACTATCCATGATGCTGTCCCTGATTTACAGTGAAGCCCCATTCTTCTAACTTATATGTTGCATCTTATACTCCAATGTAACCAACCAGGCTGTTCATGAACCTGGTGTTTCCAGCAACCTAGATCAGGTTGTCTTGAGCAAGTGCCGCCTGTTACTTTTACCATACCAACAATTCATTTTATCCATTCCAATAATTTTATCGGCAATTGTTTTTTATTTCTCCCTGATTGCTAATAGCATATAGCATTGATATGTGAAAAGAACAGAGCAAGAAATATGCCTGTCAAATGGCTGTGTAAGATAAGTCTCCTCAGTCACCAAGTTCTTTTGGATCTGTTAATACTGAGCACACGGACTGCAGCATACAGCTAATTTTTCTTATTAGAATGCCATGCAGAACTTAGTCAAATGACTTACAGGTTTCTAAGCTTGGCCCATCTCTCTCATTAGCTCTATCACACTTGTAGGCTTATAAAAAAGTTACATAAAATCATTTGAAAGTACCTCTCTCAAATTACATTAAATTGGGTTCTAGTTTTTACTAACTTACCCAGGACATCCTTTGACGCCTTGTCTGTGATTGCTTGGGGGGTATGTTGAACTAACTGCTCTGTAGTTTCTTGGATATCCATGTGAACACATTTAAATACTGACAAGACATTGGTATTTTCCCCCCTAGTAATCTTAAGTTCCCCAGTGTGCCATGATTCGTTATAAAGAAAAAAATAAATGGTTCAGTGAACTCATTAGCCAATTAAATACTCTTGGATGTAAGCTCTTCTCCTGCACATTATAAAAATTGTTACTTACACAGTTTAGAATCTTCCTTAATTACTGATGAAATAGAAAGTATTTCATTACCACTGTAAAATATGAATATTGCACATAGTTGTTTCAAATGCAGAGCAGAAATATTTACTGAGTTATTGGTTTTCATTATGCAGAATGTGTGTTGCACACAGACACCTGGGGCAGGTGCCCAGTGCCTGCAGGTCTCTGGGTTCTCTGCTGCAGGGGCATCCTGCTCTAGGGTTGATGTTTTAGAAAGTTTGAGAAATCAGAGGGGTTCAGAGCACCACCATGAGTGGGTGAGGGGCTGCAGTGGCTCCTGGCAGCGGGAGCTGTGGAGAGGAGGGGTTGGACACACCAAGGTTGCTCCTCAGAGTCCACTGTGTGGGTGTGGGATGCCTGTTCTCCAGCTCAGGGCTCACAGGCCAGGAGGGGCTGAGAGCCCCCTGCCAAGGAGTGACAAGGGCCCCTTCATTGTCTCCTGCCACCCACGGCTGGACCCTACTGTGCCTTCTTGCTCAACCTCCCTGCAGAGTTCATTCAGCACTGTCAGGCCTTCCGAATTATGCTTGGAGGTAAAACTAGATCTGGTGGCTGGAAATTGAAGCTGGGTAAACGCATATTAGAAAAGAGACATTTTTAATAGCAAGGGCAATTAATCTTCTAGTTCATTGCATCTTAGAACAGGTTATCATGGTGGATGTAGATTTCTTATCTCAGGGGTTATTTTAAAATCACGTGGGGATCTGCCCTAGCCCAGACTAGGGTTCATCTGCATGGTGCTTAGCCCAGTCCCAAAGAGATCAGGCTGATTAATTACAGATTTATGAACCACTCCCCTGCACTGGGCTGCCACAAGCTGCTGTCACCACTGAGACTGTGTTTGGCCTCCTGATAATAAGTTCTGGTTTCCCTTCCCAGCACCGCTAACTCCATTGACACCTCATTGACAGCTCTGACTCGACCTGGGTTTCCTTCATTTTGACCCCACTGGTTTGTACTGCTTCTATCACCTTCCTTGCTCTGAAGGTGCTGCCTGTGGTGGTTTCTGAGAAAGACATTCTGAAATAAATGGTGATGCTGCTTTTATTAAGTAATTTAAACATTTGCTCTTACACCATTTCTCTCACAAGCTTTAGCTTTGACATCTCAGCTCTTTGGCAGCACCAAGCATGTTTCACTTGAGTGGGATGGACAGCGGCCAGGAGTTCCAAAGGACCCCAGGGCTGGGTGTGACCCACAAAGGCAAACCCCATCCTTTCCCCAGCACGCGAGCACCTCAGGGGCTGCCTGACAACCCTGGCTGTGATTCCCCACTGAGGAGGGACTGCAAGTTGCCCTGACTCAGGTTAGTAGGAACCTCAGTGTCCACCCCAAGCTATGACCCCCACACAGCAACACAGCCCCCCTGAGCAGAGCTCTGCTGGACTCATGCTGGAGGCTTGCTTGGCCCGACAGTAGCTTTCCCACTGCTGAGGGCTTCTGGTCTTTGTGAGGAGCACGACTCCAAATACTTCCTGCACTTCTGTTTCCATCCAGACATGCTGCAGCAGATGCTGGTGCTCCTGAGGTGCCATATTCTGCAGGTGAACCCCTGTCAGCCCTGTTCCTTTCCCTGGCTCATTGCCACATGTCAGCAGTGTCACCTGCAGCTGCTTACCAGGGGTGCCTGGTTCAGGTCACTAAAAGAATCACCACCAAAGGTATCAACAAAAGCAGGTTTGGTATAACTTTGCAGTGGTAGCAGAAGACATCAAGAATAGCCAGAAGACAAGGAAATGGCTGAAAAAAAGCTGCTTCAAGGACCTGGAGCTGAAGAAACCCGAGCAGTGACAAAATAAAAATATCTTAACATGGAAAAGTTACCTGAGCACGTCTCCTGTGAGGAAAGGCTGAGGGAGCTGGGACTGTTCAGCCTGGAGAAGAGAAGGCTCCAGGGGATCTCATCAGTGTGGATAAATACCTGAAGGGAGGGCACTAAGATGATGGAGTCAGGCTGTTTTCAGTGGTGCCTTTGACTGGACTGTGCTCCCAGCTGAAGAAACAATATTCATGTGCCAGCCTGTATTGTAGATAGTGTTTCATAACCCATTTTGCTCTGAATCCTGCATCCTGCACTCTGAGAACGCTTTGCTTTCCTTATAGGCTCTTGGGTTCTGTCACAGAGCCATGAGATGTATGTCTAGATAGTGACTTGCAGATGATTGATGTCTTCTGAATGAAAGGTTCTAGAGTGCCATGCTCACATAACTGCTGGGGCAGAGCAGTGCACTTGGAGAGAGCTGCTTCCAGGCTAAACATGCAAGAGGTCCCAGCCCTGTACCTTAGAAGCCCCATAAATTATCTAAAGATTTTGGTTAGCATCGCTCTGCCTGAGCAGGATCCAAACCCAGGAGTGAGGGAGGGCTTGGATCTCCTAAGCAGAACAAGAAATATCTGAAAAGAACATGTGAACCTTGTCCAGGACTACAGAAACAAAAAATTCTGGTCTGAGATACTGTGAACAGCAAACCCATGCACCTGGGAATGCTCTTGCTACTGTTAATGAGGATCCTGGATTCTTATTGCTCTAGCTATGGCTCTGCCAGGTCTCTAGCTCTGAAATACGTTCCCCAGGCATGAACAGGCATTTCCTCAGCTGCTGCAGATAGGTTTTGCTGTCAGAAGCTGAAGACAGAAGTACATGAGGCAGCTCTGCAGTCAGGGAAAGCCTGTGGGACCACGTCTGCAGAGGCCAGCTGGGACCTCCTGGGTGGCCCTTGCACGTGAGCTCTTGCCTGCCTCAGGCAGTGTGTGGCTGCAGAGCCTGATGGACCATGTCATGGGCACATCCAGTAGCAGAATCTGTGCCTGGTAGGAGCCCAGCTTTGGTCAAACAACATCATGGCCACAGCCAGCCTGTTCTCCAGACTTCCCAAACTTTGAGTAAATAACTGTACAACATTACTCTTGCTTTTAATATGTTTAGCAGCTATATTGCAGGAATGCCTAGAGGCTGCGACTAGATTTAGTCCTGTTGTGCTAGATTCCGTGCAGAGATAGTAAGTGGAGCAGGTAGAGGCATAAAGTTAAGACTGCATAGCAGTTTCCATTAGGAAGACCTGCTTTCATTTCCCAGTCAGTCATTACACTTTAACTGTTGCAGTTGTGGTTGCTGTGCTGTGTGCCTGTCTCAGAACTTTACCCATTACAGATGCACCAAAAATTAATTGGCCTGTATTTGGCCAACAGCTGGTGCATCAAGTATACACTCCAGACTCTCTACCTCAGAGAGAAGTGATGGCCCGGATGGTTCTTTTTCTGCCCAGTAGCGCGGGATCAAATTTTCCTTAATTAACAGCCTCTGAGGATCCCATTTTGCATGCTCCGAACAAGGACATTTTTAGAGGCTGATGGTTTTCTCCCAGGATCCTCTGTGCTGACCAGACAGGCCATCTGCAGTACAGACACTGTGTCCCAAGTGTTGTGTTGAGCAGGACACTTTCCAGTCTTTCCTACTGACTCCAGAAAAGCAGGCAAATGGACTTGTCCAGGTTCACATGTCTGAAACAAGGAATGGCGAACAGGAGGAGGAGGAAGAAGCTTGAGCAGTTCTAGTGCAGAAAACAGAGAAGAGAGAGGGGAAGCAAAGGCAGACTGAGGATGGAGGGCCAGCTCAGGCAGTGGCCTGATGGAGGAGATGAGCCAGGCTGGTCTGTGATTGCTGAAGGCACTGCTTGCAGAGACTGGACTTGAATTCAGCACTTGGGGCCCAGCTTGGTGAGACTCAGGATCACATGCTGAGGCTGAAAAACATGAGTCATGACCCAGTGACCCCAAAACAGGAGAGAGCAGGTCTCCGCCTGAGACTCTTTTTTAACTCAGTGTCTGATAACGTACCTAGCAAGGTCCTGAGAGATCTCTGTCAACAGCTGAGAGTGCAGTGAGACCAGGGGCTTCACAGATAGCAATTAATATTCCTACTGTACCTGGTGTGTTGGACAGTCTATCTTCAGGCACATTAAGGGAACACATTGGCTCCTTGAGAGGGAGGGATGAAGCCCTTTAAACTGAAATCTAGGGGCTTTCTGCAGAGAAGGTGTGTGGAGAGGGAAAGATGCCCAGGGAGCATCTGAGCAGCAGAGATCTGAGCCTCAAGTGGAAGCCATGGAAACTGCATTTCACTAGGCAGCAAGAGGCTGTGGAAGATTAGACAGAGGTTATACAATTGAAATTAGGAAAGCCCATGGAAGTCCAGTGGGTGGACATGCAACCTGGACCCTCATTCTAAGTTGGCTCACCCTGTGAGGATGGTGGATGTGGGAGCTCTGTCCCATTTGACATACACACTAGAGTACAGTAGCACAATCTTTGCTTTATTATTCTTACAACCTTTTTTTTTTCCTGCAATCCTTCAGCACATCCTTCTCTGAATCTTTGCTTTACTATTTGCACATGAGTTTCTACCTCTACTACAAAGTCTCATGAGACAAAGTAAACCAGAGTGGAGTAAGTTGTTGGGGTCCTGAGTACATTCTCCTCTCCTGGAGGTTTGGCCCTCCAGGGTCAGGGTCAGGGCCAACTCATATGATGCAGCCATCTGTCATCAGATCTGCTCTGCTAATCTTCCTCCAGTCCTGTGGGAATGCACCCTGGTCAGTGAAGCCCCTGCCTTGCTACAACCCTTTCTGCCTGGCTTCCCACCTCTCCGGAAGCAGCCTTTCCTTGCTGCTCCCAGCATGGAACAGAGACTCAATGTTTGAAGGGAGATGGGGGCTGCAGGTAATGCAAGTGTATGATCAGGTAAGCAGAACCTTAATCTTGGAGACATTAGTAGGGACTTACAGGGTGCAAGTTATTGCAGTGCAGAGTTCAGTATTGAGCTTGTGCTATTGTCTTCAGGCAGGACCTGCCACTGTGGGCACAGGCTGCCATCCTCCCTTGTGGGAGCCACAGCTCACCCCCAGCTTGCTCAGTTACCCAGCAAGGTCACTAAAGAGAGCAGTTTCCTGTTGCTCTCAAATATCTTGCTAACCTATCTGTAGGTGTGAGGTGTGGGTTGGTTACATAGAAAAGATTAATTGAACAATTGACCAAATTGCATTTGCTCAGGAGTCAGAAAACTGCTTGCACAGCTTGGATCTGGGCCCTTTTGAGCGCAGTCCTGAGATCCAGTAACACAGCTGTGCTTTCACTTTCTCCATGATCTAAGGTGCTTCCATAGCAGGGAATGGACCCAAACAACGTGCATGAAGATGACTCCATCCTGAAGGTTCCTTTACCACAAACGTCTGGTGGATGAGACAGGAGAGCTGGGGCAAGGACAGACAGAACATGGACGCTGACCAGCGGATCTGCAGCCATGTCCCTTATTGTGTCACAACTGGTCTCTGTGGTGGGATTCATCCAAATGCTTGTCACTGCCATGCTCCTTCCTGGCATGGAATCTGGGCCCTAGTCCTGGACTAGGGGCCACAACCAGTCAATGACCTGCAAAGACGGGCATCTCTCACTCTCTCAGTGATCCAAGGGTGGGAGGTGTCTGCATCAGACTGATGACAAGGACCCCCCATGCCAGGCCTCAGTTTTATGATTCAATATTTGAGCCTGGATGATTACTTTATCATTGACTTCTCCACACCCATTTCCGTGGCTTGGAGCAGGGCTGTTCTTGCTGTGGAGGGATAATTCTTTGGGAGCACAAGGATGTGCCACAGAGAAAGGCACAAAAGACATGAAGGAAAGAGGAGGCTCTGTGATGTCATATCTGGGTCGTGGGGATTCAGATTGTGCCCAGTGAGTGGAGGAAGGCTGAGTACCCCACTTTCAGCACACTGGACCCACTTTGCCTCACTTACATGCTCCACACAGGATCCAAGTGTCCAACTCCATGGCTGCATTTCATGCCCCACAGAAAACACACACTTCAAAGTGGTGTTCCAGACCTCCTCAGGGACAGAGCAGAAGGTGATAGTGGAGAAATCCATGTGTTTACACAGATATCGATGCCATCATCAAGAGCCTGGGTAGCTAAGCAGCCAGAGGTACTGCATCCCTGGGCAAAGGGGGAATGCAGGCAGGAATACACAGGGGACTTGAGAAGAGGAATACCCATAGGTGAGAGCTAGAGGTCTGGCGTGTCACTGTGCCACTGAAACTACAGTTGGAGTGAGCGTAGACATGACTTCAGCTCTAGCATTTCTTGGCTTCCAAGCACTTTACACAGAAATCCTGACACTCTTCTGAAGCAGGGCTTCCATTTGCCTATTGCAGGTCTGGGAACAGCTCTCTATAGACAGAGGACAACCCAAATGCCGAGCTGGGGGCAGAAACTCCTCTCTTTTAGCGTGGGGACTCCCCATAAGGGGCAGGCGATGTTTCCTCGGACACAGAGAGTACAGCGGAGCCGCGCAGTTCTCGCCGCAGCTCGGGAGCTTTCGACCGGCACGGGTGTCGCTTGCTCTGTAGACGGAGCGACGCGCACCAGGGCTGCTGGCCGTCACCGCGGGACGAGTCTGACACACGGAGTGCGGGGGGGGGCGAGCGGTGTCGGGGCCGCGGGGGAGCAGCAAGAGGGGGCGTTTCAGCTTCCACCTCCCTTTCCCCGCTCCCACCCTGACCCGAGTGCGTCTGCGGGAGGCCCCGCGGCGCCCGAGCCCGCCGATCTCACGGAGACCCCACTCAGAGCTGACAAGGCTCTAGGGCCGGGAAAGGGGCCGTCCCGACCCTGGCCGGTGGTTGCTCCCGCCGCGCCCTGCGGACACGGCACAGGCACGGCACAGGCACGGCACGGGGCGGCCGGTGCCTGACCAGGGCCGGTCCGTCGAGTCGCTGGAGCCCGCCCTTCGCCGCCGTCCCCGGGCCACTCCCTGCGGGCTCGGCCGTCAGGAGCTGCCGAGAGGGCCGGCTCGGGTCCGGTTATGGGAGCCGGTGGTGCCGGGGCGGAGCGGAGCCGGCTCGGCTCGGCCCGTCCGTGGGCCCGGGCCCGGGCCCGGGCCCAGAGAAGGCTGTGCCGAGCGGCGCGGCCCCGTCCCGTCCCCACAAAAGCACCCTTGTCCTGGCCTCGTAATTGCTAATCATCAATCACCATTAATAACAGCTGATGAGGCGGGAGGGGGAGGTGCCTTCCCAGGGGCCGGCCGCGCCGGGGGAGCGGGGCGCCTTGCCCCGCCGGAGCGGGCGCTGAAGGAGGAACTCGACCGTGATGTGCAGAAGATGGATGAGAGCAGAGGGCGACACCT